>JAJJWX010001664.1:0-16886 GCA_023529315.1 Papaver bracteatum
ATTTGGCGCAACAAGACATATCTTCCTCGGAAATAACACGGTCTCCCTGGTGTTCTTAGAAGCAACTGAAAAAAAGAGATGCGAGTAATTAGTACTAATTAAGGTGTTCAAATAGAGAGTATGGATTCTACATACACCTTGAATGCTCATCATTCCAGTGGACAGTCAGATATAGGTTCAGTGCGGGCATAGTATCTGAACACATATTATGGCTCAAACATTATTCAAAGAAGAGACAGAGATGACTATCAATGAAAGGTGTTGCATGAAGAATATGCATACCAAAGAACCACAAAAAGTGCCAACTGCACAAAAACTGTATGCATAAAGCTTATGAACCCCAACTACACAAAATACTCCAGAACATGCACATATTGGGGTGCGTCAAGCATATGTGCACCAGAAAAAGGCTTGCATTTTGCACATCAAAGAATCACACAAAGAAAAATGAAACTGAACCAAGAACGATCAACAAAGTAGACTCACACCTCAAAAAAAGCAATTTAACATTCTTTGTTTTTATCGATTGGGAAATTTAACATTCTACCACACCCAATTAATCATACAAATATACCTAAAATAGTAGAAGTTGCATGGCCAGTATCGGCTTCTTCAAACTTGGGTGAGGCTTTGCTATGTTTATTCTACTAATTTATCAAAAACTTAAGTGAAATGTTCCTATCTCAGAGGTCATATAGTACCAAATAGTATATGAAAAATCACTTCATTTAGTAAAGAAAGGGTAAACCTCAACCTGCTTAGATTAGACGGTAAACTAAATACTCTTAGCCCATTCAATCACTCAAAAGATCATCTTAAGTGACTTTGTTCTAACAGGCAGTAGCCACAAAAAAAGAAAGTCAACAGATCTTGTTGTGCCGTGGACTAATCAATGTGTCATCAAACTGACAGCCGCTTAAAACCAAGGTTTTAAATCCAAACATCAATAGCAAGCAATGGGTGTATTGGCATCAAGGCATTCTCAAATAAAAGTATAGTTCTAAGCAGATCACAGTCAACTCTTCAAACTTTAATGAAGACCGAGTATCAAACCAGTGAATTTATAATCAACCCAAATTCCAAATTATTACATGCTCACATCCGAAGTCTCGTTTTCCCATTCAACATCATCTATCACCCACTTACAAAGCTAAAACATACTATTTTCACAAGCATAAAGATGGTAACTAAGTCAATTATTCTGCACCAGGAAACTTCCAAGTCCTAATGCTCAAGTTTGGACTACTGACGTCACCAAGGATACTCAACTAGACGGGATCATAATATCACTGTTCTTAAAAACTAACAGCTGATTTTCACATGTGAATTCTCAGTTTTGTGTTTAATGGAAATGTCTGCGTTTTCGATAATATACATGAAAGTACTTAAACTTCCAACCGTCATGATAATAAACATGACCCTGTATCCCAAACTTTTGTTATCGCTCAATTCCCTACACCTGATGGGAACTAGAAGATGTGTTTAGAAACCTGTGAAAATGCTTTCCCCAGTTTTTCATTTTTCTTTACTAGTTTCACCTGAAGCATGTGGAGGATGGAAGCAGTTCAGGTTAACGGTATACACCCCTATAATAAAAGTCTTTTTAAGTGTACTCATTCTAACCTTTTGAAACTGTGTGCTAGTTGTGCATACACATCTCAGATTTTGAGCTTTATCATTACCACAACACTATTATGCAGTTTTCCCTTCATTCTGGTCTCTTCATCTTGGCGTTGTGACTCGACCGCTAAAAAGAGAAATTGATCCAATCCTGTTGAGATGGCCAGAAAAAACCAAACAGATGAGTAGCAGTGATTACTTGTAAGAAGCAAAAGTCCAGCAACGAACAAAAAACTAAAAATTACAAAACCAACATCTAAACTATTGTTAAAAATATTTAATAATTTGTGATGAATCTAGAATTATCAAGAATAGTTGGGAGAAGTAAATAATTTTATAGACAAAGTGGGGTCTAGACCAATCCATACCTCTCTAGAGTTTTCAAAGTTTTTTTCACGTGCTATCTAGAGATTTCACTCTCTAGATTTTTCTTTCCTTGGTCGGCCATAATAAGTCACATGAAGAAATATCTAGAGCTCCCTTGATGTCGGTTAGCTAAGCCTATAAATAGGCAACGATGGTTTTCATTTTAAGCCATCCAAAAACTCATCCAAGTAAGCAAGAGTAAAGTGAGTGAAGTAAGAATTAGAGTGAGAGTTACCAAGAGTGATAGCTAGTAAACAAGAGCCACAGAGCTACACAAAATAACCTTATAAACATTTTCATTTCCAAAATAAATATAAGCCTCACTTTTCTTATAGCCAACCTCTTTTCCTAAATTCATTTCATAAATCATTTCCATAAACCCATCATACTTCCGCATTGCGCCAACAACCATTACAGGGATGCTAATGGCATCTGATATCAACTTCCTGCACAAACTATTACAGGGATGCAAAGTATATGGTGTGGAAAACTAGATGCAGATTTTACCCAGAAAAGTGATACCTACACAACCTTTGTAATTACATCAACCTATGAATTTGTCTTTTGTGAACCATATTACAACTGGTTATTTCTGTTCGTCTTTGAGTTGTGCCAACTAATCAAAATGATGTAATAAAACCATGAAATGACACAAAGAATATTACAGTGCTTGGGGATTTCCTAATTTGAAAACCCAGGGGCTAACATATATAACCAAACACTAATCCTACAATTCCCATGTCACAAAAAAATGCTTAAAATTTCAAAGCCACCAAAAAATCAGAATCCAAGACACACAAAGAAGACTACCCTGAGATTATCATAATCTCCTGGTCTTAAACCTTGTTTTGTTACTCATATTCATGCCCAGTTCACTGATTTCATTCTTAAACAACACATTAAACCCTTTAAATGACAAATAGGAAATAAGAAATTCAACAGGCAGTACTGATCACAAAACGAGAAAATCAATAGGTGTGCCCTGGACTAATCGATGTGGCCATCAAACTGATAGACTTTTGCTGGTGGTGTGTTTAGATTACCCATTCAGGCCACAAAATGTTTCTTTCAAAACCAAGGTTTTCCATCCAGACATCAATAGCAAGCAATGGGTGTATATTGCCTCGACAATTTCAAAGAAAGGTATAGTCCATCCCTTAGCTTATCTAACGTGCTGCTGTCAATTTGCTCACTTCTTAGTCGACACTTCACCTTAAAGATAACCAAGTATCAAAAGCAGTGCATTTATAACCAATCCAAATTCCAAGGAAATTACATGGTCAAATCCCAAGTCTCGCTTGCCCATTCATCTGCCACCCACTACTTACAAAGCTAAACCATACTATTTACACAAGCATGTAAGATGGTAACTATGTCATTTCTTCCAAGTCCTAATGCTCAAGTTTGGACTACTGACATCACTAAGGATACTCAAGTAGATATGACCATAGTAACACTGTTCTTAAAAACTAGTTTTTTGAAAACTAATAGAGCTAACATCTGAATTTTCACATGTTAATTGTCATCTCCCTTATAAAGCACAGTTTGGCTAACTTAGCCTATCTGAGTGGTGGCTAGGATTTATTCTGGAAAAAGATAAATCTACGGATGTGAGTTGATGTTTAGGCGTGACCAGACTACGGCTCACATGCGTGCGTTGATGAATCGACTCCCCATTTTTCATTGACAAAATTGGGAAGGAGAGGTAGAGACTAGAGAAAGAAATAAGAGGAGAAACTATTTGTTTAATCGATTCCAATTCCCAGATTTTCAGAGAACGAAGAAAAACGAAAAAAGAACAGTATTATGAACGATGAGACTTAAAATCAATCTGATTTCTTTAACTGATTTAGTGGCTTGGAAATGGTATAATTTCAGCTATCCAGTTTGATATAAGTTTAGGGTTTTGCTTTTGTTGGCGTATTTTTTTTGGTTCTGTAGTTTTCTTACTGTTTTTTTTTAGTAATTGTGAATATTGAATTTTTATATAAATCAGATGAAAGTTCTAATTGTATTTCTTTTATTTGATGTTACAGAACTTGGAAGGAACTGAGTAATGGAGCATTGAGAAAAGTACGTGTCACATGTAGACAGGAAGGGAGTAGGCCAAAAAAAATTTTGAGAAAGGTAATTGATCTCAGATCAAGGTTCCTAACCTTGAATGGTTAATAATCAAGGCTCTTCGGTCTTCAGTCTCTTGGATATTTATCGTTCATTTGTTTTGTTTTATAAAGTCCTCCTAACCTTAACTTTTCAGTCTCTTGGCCACGACTCTGATTACGGAACCTTAAAGGTATGAATCTATTTATCCATTTAGGGCTTTCTTTAATTATTTGATTTTTGTTGATTTGTGTTTCTGCTGGTAATTAAATCCTGAACCAAGTAGTTTCAAATAATCCTAGCAAATTTTGATCTCTCTATGGGTTCTTTGAAGTGGATTAAAGAGTTAGTTTTTGTTTTGCAGGCTTCTAGAGGATCATCCCTGCAAAGGATAAATCATGGTTTTGGTTGACCAGACCAAATACAAAGTTACACACTATTGCTGGAGAAATCATGTACGTTCAATTTGACAATGAAATCCTGAATATAGGGTTTAATTCTATCTTCAATGCCCAAGAGAACGTTCAACAACTCCACATAATCAAATTCTTCTGCGTATCAGGTAAAGCCTTTTCACTTTCTATTTGCATCATCAAACTGATTCAAACTATTGTGGGTCAAAGACAAGAAAAACTTACCACAAATATAACAGCATCAGCAAAAACAGCGGAAGGTTTCAATACTCTCGATTACCTTTGAATAATCACCATAAGTGCATTTTCACCAATGTAGGTGCATAGTCCAAGTTAAGAAGAATGATCATTACTGGGTTGGTCCTTCCGTTATCCAATGTGTACGGAATTTACTACTATGTTTTTCTTTCTGGGGAATTTGATCGATTATCCATTGTGGGCCTGATTTGATTTGTGATTTTTAGGAGGAGGAGTTTTTTAAAAGGTAAACATATTAGAATTTCTTGGATTTTCTTAATTTTGAAAAATTATGATGTTTTTGCTGATGCTTTGTTTATTTGGTGGCTTATTTTTTCTCTTTAAGCATGTTCTTTTATGAAGAAGGGAGCTTTTTATCAAACTAATTTTGAGTGTTAGTAAATACTTGAATTATGAAATACTGATGCTACTTCCTCTGCAGTTTCCATTTCTTATAAAAAGTAAGGGGCTTTTGTTCTTGAAACACCCATCACGGAAAACAACACTTAGGAGGCAACTATCAACCTATCAAGCCATTTGTGTTGAATATTCAACACCAACTTAGTCAACAGTTCACACCTATCTAGACTAACCTAGAAATATCTAGGATGTCTAGAGTCAATATTAGACAATTAACATGTGTAAAATGAGTGTTCTAGGATTAGACAAATCAAACAAGAATACTAGATTGTCTAGTAGTTGGTTTGGTAAGCCTCCATAGGCATAGTTGTTAGCCTCCAAAGGCATAGTTGTTAGCCATAGAATAGTTCTTTTCTTTTGTAGCTATAAATAGGCATGTTGTATTCATTTGTAAGTAAGCAAGAAAGAAAGAATCAATCAATCAAAAAATATCAAATAGATTGTATTCCACCAAGATTAATATCAATGTAGTCTTTACGCTTTCGTTTATGTTCTCCTCTCTTGTTCGATCTTTAAGATGGTATCGAAAGCAAGGTGAGAGGGAGAGAGAAAGGAAGAGAAGTTATATGTTTTCCTAAAGAGTTTCTAAAGTTGCAATAAGAAGGAGAAAGAAAACTAAAAAAAAAAAAAAAATAGTTGCGCAATATTCGATGGTTATTGTGACAAGTTTGAAGCTAGAAGTCGAGTGAAGGAGAAGTTTGATGTCGTTTTGAATTCACGTGAAAATCGAGCTTAGGGCATGTTCTTGATGCAGAAAACATGGCAATCGAGATACTAGTGCCGAAAAAAAATGTTACCGATGTTTTTGATGAGAAGAATCAAAGATGGTCATAAAGTCCAAGCTTGAGCTGTTTAGGGTTTGTTTGTGACGGCCAGTGCTCCAAAGAAATCGAAAAAAAAAATGGTTTATGCTTATGTTTGGTGAAGGCGTAAGGATTATTGCTATCTTGCAGCTCTCCGTCGCTTGTGGTTTTAAAGCCATGCTCGTGATCTTGAAGAAGAAGAAGAAGAAAAAAAAAAAAAAAAAAAAAAAAGTTCGAGGTTGTTTGGTTTTGAGTCGAGGGTTATGAACTCGTTTCTTGAGCCAAGATAAAGGAAGATTATTAAGACAAGTTTTCCAAAACAAAACGAGCTCGCTGATGTGAGCGAGCACAAGGAAGAAAATATGATTGTTTGCTCTGCCATTGGCGTAGTAACAAAGATGACAAGCTTTAGCCTAGAAAACATCGTAGGAAGGTGTGTCATGTGTCGAGATTGGTATTTTTGCCATTGCCATGAGAGCTCCAATAGGTGATGATGATAATGCTTGCTTCTCGGTGATGAGACATAGCTCGTTTGGTGCTTCTCAGAGGGTCTTGTCATGAAGAGATGACTATGGACAAATGAGAGAAGAACAATGGTGGTTTTCCGACGGAATGGAGCCACGCCACTATCTAAGCGGTCGATAATGGCCCATGGTTGAGCTTGGCAAGCAATGGTGTTGCTTCTCGGGTTGCAGCCATTAACAAATAGAAATGGAAGTGAATCGAGCTCGAGAGATGAAGGGTGAACGACGGAGCTCGAGCGAGACGCATACATTGACGGATGATAAGATGAACGTGGAGATTGCCGAGAGATGGAATGATGTCGTTATCCGGTGATGGTAAACGGTATTGCATGCATGTCGAATGTCGGGACATGATGAACGAGCAGAGAAGTGAAGCTCGAGATGAACCAAGTTCAGAGACATCATGGTAGAGCTTTGGCAATGGAAGGTGGTGAGTGGTTTCGGTGACGGAGCTGGTGATAAAGATGGCAAGTGTTTCATGGAGAGTTCGACGTGAGCACTTGGCTGTTGTTCGAGGAGAAGTGATGAAGAGTGAACGAAGGGAAAACGAGTGGTAGTGCCATTATTGACCGAAGCTCGAGATGTAGAGAAAACGTGTGATACCGACACACCTAACACGCCGCACAGAGGAAAGAAAAAACGAAAGCAAAGGCGGAAAGCAAAAGTGGAGAGAACACGGGCTGTGATGAGCGCATACATGAAGGACGACGAGACGGAGACTGGCTGCACGTCTCCAAAGAATGATGATGTCACGCTACCGCAGAGATGAAGGAATAAAATGGGTTGAGCAATAAGAGTGGATCGAGGTGTTCACGCGTAATGAATTCTTCCACCGATGGAAATTCGAACAAGTGATGAGTTAACCGTTGAAGGAAGAAGAACATGATTTTGTGTCGAGAGAAACAGAATGTTTCCATGATGATACACGGTGGTCGATGGAGTTGGAGATCGATAGTCGCGCATGCAGCAGAAAGCAAAAAAAAAAAAAAAAAAGAGAGTGCCAGTGAGAAAGTGCCATTCACGCTCTCTTTTCATGGTGTGAGACACACTAAACGTCCATCTCACTGGCAGACAAAAAAAAAAAATCGAAACAAAGAAGAAGTTGAAGGTGATTTAGATGGGTGAAAGCCTCAAAGAAAATAGAGAAGATGCAGGCAAGATGTTTGTTTAAATGCAAGGATGATCATGGAAACATAAGTGTGACAATAATTGTCACAACGTTGCAAATCATTACGAATTCGAAAATGTGGCAAACTGGATAGCGTGACAAAATTGTAACAGCAATATAACAAGAATAAGAATAGTCAGAGCTTGTGGCAGAAGCTTGACGAAATGAAAGATTGTGAGAGAATCTGGATAACCAAAGAAGTGTGATGGTTTTTGCAACAAAAGCATGACCGGAACAAAAGAAGAAGAGAAGAAGAAACAACAAAAAGATTGTGAAGAAATGGAAGCAATCACCAAGTGGTGATGAGATAGAGAACAACAAAAGTGGGTGAAAATCCTATGAGTTTTCCAAAGAGTACAAGAAGTATTTTTTACTGAAACGAAGAGGACCGCAATGTCCCTAAACTACGATGGAACCCGTATGTTCTAAAACTACGAAGAGGACCGCAATGTCCCTAAACTACGATGGAACCTGTATGTTCTAAAACTACGAAGAGGACCGTAATGTCCTTATACTTCCGAAGAGGACCATAATGTCCTTAAACTTCCGAAGAGGACCGAAACGTCCTTAAACTATGAAGAGGACCGAAACATCCTTAAACTATGAAGGGGACCGAAACGTCTAAGATAAAGAGAAGTTGGAAAGTAGGTGTTGAGGGGGAGTGTTGAATATTCAACACCAACTTAGTCAAGAGTTCACACCTATCTAGACTAACCTAGAAATATCTAGGATGTCTAGAGTCAATATTAGACAATTAACATGTGTAAAATGAGTGTTCTAGGGTTAGACAAATCAAACAAGAATACTAGATTGTCTAGTAGTTGGTTTGGTAAGCCTCCATAGGCATAGTTGTTAGCCTCCAAAGGCATAGTTGTTAGCCTCCATAGGCATAGTTCTCTTCTTCTTTTGTAGCCTATAAATAGGCATGTTGTATTCATTTGTAAGTAAGCAAGAAAGAAAGAATCAATCAATCAAAAATATCAAATAGATTGTATTCCACCAAGATTAATATCAATGTAGTCTTTACGCTTCCGCGTTTATGTTCTCCTCTCTCTTGTTCGATCTTTAAGAATTTGCAAATATCAAAAGTATGATTTGCTTTGTGTTCACAAGAACCGTGGTGAATAAGGGCATGAGTTACGATTACAACTTTCTCTGTTTCCAACTCTAATATAAATGTATGGTCATCTCACAGAGTCCAGGCGGTGAATTGATAGTATGGGAGCCTGAAACATCAAATATAATTATTGGAGGTATATCACGCTATAATCTGAATTTCATACACAATATTTTAACATAGAAAATGATTATCAGTGTCCACAGTCATTGTTGATAGATACTAGCTGCCATAGCTCCAAAAATATAATAAGATCTTATATATATCATGCCGAACGTTACCAAGTAATTTGTTTTAACTGATTGATCCTCAACATTTCATTTTTTTCAAAAAATTCTCAACCTATTAGAATGCTTCAAGCCTTCGAGGATGTTATTGTTGAAATCAAGTATGTAACTTCAGTAAGTAATCTATTTTGTCCATGAAATGTAGGAGTTTGTTCCTCCAAGGGTGGTTTGATCTCTACAAGAGTGTAGATATTGTTGGATTGACGGTGCTGTAAATTGCAGTAGTGTGTTACAGTTTGTTTTGAGTTGTCACGGCTGTTCAACTTGCTGACATTTGTTCATGGAGCAATGATGCAGCAAAAGCAAGCTGGTAGGCCAATGATACTCTAATCAAAAGTAGTGATTTCTGCTCTAATCAAAAGTAGTGATTTCTACACTGAATAAATTTTGATTTACAGTTTTGAAATTCTCATGCCATGAATAAGTGGCTTAACATTCAGTTTGTTAAATGTGTTTGTGTATGACTGCTATCTAAAGTGTGAATTTATTATGGAAATGCAGATCTTATATATTAATAAGGTAATGAAATATGCTTCCCCACTTAGATTCATTGGTCGGATTTTGGATGCGTACAAAGAACTAAAACGGATAGGTTACTGAAACATCAGATACCATTGAAAATGACTTATAATGGCCATGAAATGTACCTTGCATAGGACAGTCAATATGGTGTTTATATTGGAGAAATGACAGTGAGAGAAACCCTGGCTTTGCCGGCTATATGTCAATGGGCTGGCGAGATGTCCATCTGAGTTATCACTTGGGTAAGCTAAATAGTAAATAATAATTTTATGAATATAGAGGACTAAGAGAAATTCTCCAACTCAAATGTTACAACTGATGAAAAATTTGGATTGAACATCACCAACTTATTATTATCAGTTGCATCCTGCTGCTTTTATAAATCATATGTGTTGCATGCCATGGTTCGTAGTATGTGTCTGTAGTGATCGGGATCTTTGCACCCCCTCTGTTTCCAACTTTTGACTAGAGTTTATCCATCTTCTGCAAGTTCTAACAATAAAATTGAAGTTTGAGGTTTAAATTTTGTCAGAGATTAACTACTGTAAATGATTCCATTTTTTTTTTGTTCTCGAGAGGTTCTTCCTAGCTACCAAGCATTCACGTCGGTGAAGCAAATGATTGGTGGGCACAAAGGAATGATTGTTAACAAGGATAGCTTCCTCATCGCTAATTATTTTGTTATTGAACTCTTTGTTGATCATTTTCGTTTTAATTAAATTTGAAAGTTTTTTTTTTTTGGTTTTTTAGCTTTCATTAGTTGGGTTGAATTTAAATACTATAATTATCGGTTGCCTTTTACTAGCTTAAAGTTACATGCATACCCGACATGTTTGTAATAAGAGGGATAAACTCTAATCACTATTCGTCATAGTGATTTTTTTTTTTTTTTGATACTAATAATTCGTCATAGTGATTGGAATTGTTTGTTTAGGGTTAGTTTCATGCGGCAAGAGTTCAAGACATCCACTTATTCGTTAATTAACATGATTGACGGCTCTTCTTGACGTCACCTGAGGAATTTATATGATGGTGAAAAAGATTTAAATATTAAGTGATTTATTTGCCTTCTAAATGATGAATTGGGAAGAAAAAAAATACAAATATAAATTGGAACATTAACTTGACACCAAAGAAATAAACTTATCAAAAAATCACAGATTAAAGTTAATCATTTGATGCAGGAGATACACGTTAAAAGTATTTGACCAGAAATAATGCCCGTGACGTTACGGCACGGGTTAACCCCTAGTCTATAATATAACAGTATATAATATAACACAAAATGATTTGTTTGGTGTAATCAAATATTTTCGTTGGTACCTGAAAGGACAGAATTCGCCCTCCGCGTTTTCATTTCCCAATGAATTTTCCGTACATGATTACAACTCAAAGGGCAAAACAGACTTATACACTAATAAAATTACGCGACTGCCCCTCCGTATTTTCATTTCCCCTTTGATTGTTGCTGTAAATTTCATAAAAGAAGGGGTAAATCCATAATACAAACTCTTCTCCTCTCTTCTCCATTGTTTCCCTTCTAGAACAACAATTTTCTCCTTTGATGTCTTTTTCTATCTCTTCGTTGTAGCACCAGCACCACACCACCGCCATCACCGCCACCGTAATCAGCACCCCACCACCGTAATCAGTACCGCCACTGTTACCAACATCACAAGCATTCATTCTTTCACCATTAACATCGTTTAGTCCTTCACCACCAACGCCATGAGCACCACCGCAACCACCACCTCCACCTCTGCCTAATCGTCAGATTTTGGTAGATTTCGAGAACTCCAATGATTAATAGGTATCCTCTGTTTTTTTCTTTATAAAATCAATGATTTTTCCTCCTCCACAAAGCCAGCGACACATCATCACCACCATTACAGACAGACCTCCTTCAGTTTTATCTTCTGCCACACAAACCACCACCAGCAACACCATCTCCGCCATTACAGAAAAACGCATTCATCAATTCCTTGCTCTCTTCTTCTTCGAATTGTTGTTGTTCGCCCAATTTTCCCCCATCAATTTTGTGCCCTAATCTAATCGTAATAACAACTCTTTTAAACTCTCCCTATCATCTTCCTTCCCCGTCGATTTCATCACTGTCACCACCACTACCACTACCGTAACTTTGATTTCATCATCTAACTTTCATACGTTTCAATTACAAAACTCGATTTCAATCGAAACAACTCATATCCCGGTTTCAATTACATCTTCGGATTCCACTTCATTCTCTGCCTGCCTGCTAAACTACAAATAAACGACTATTTTTGAGATGCCAAATTTCTTCGATGATAATACCAAATTAAGACAAACAAGGTTAAGGTGCTGCTCAGCGAAAGAAGACAACGGAGGAAGTTACTTTTTCATTTACTTCTGAAATTACAGATGCAAAATGAACCACGGTCCTTAACCACGCGTCCCAACAAAAAAGAAAAAGATCCACCTGTCTGGCCGAACTAAATTGTCTCATGTGACTGTAGAGAGTAGACACTTAGTGTGGCGTATTGGCTCTAACCTGTCACATAATAGTGTCTTGCACGTGAGATATGCACTTTCTTTTTTTCTTTTTATATTTAACAGATTTTCTGTAGCAACAAATAAGTATACAGTTCATGTGTAAAATTTCATTCGAGTAGGAAATGATGGAAGGCTTCATGCGAGCAGGAGATGATGGAAGGCTAATTGTTGTAAAATTGAATGCTAATTTTTTTTTCTTTCAGTGTACTTTAATTGTTGTAAGAGGCTAATAGTTTTTGAATGTTTGTAATACTTCAATTATGAAAAATGTCATGCATTCTATTCTCGATTTTTTCTGCGCAGCCTACACAGCCATCAGAATGACCACAATGCCGTGACGTAGCACCAGTTCCCCTTCCGCCCCGTGCCATTATGGCACGGGCAATCCACTAGTAAAAATAAAAATAAATCACAATTGCCAAATGGGTTGTCAGCATCTCTCAAGAATTAAAACAAGAATTCAGTTACACAATAAAAAATCTGACCTAAATTTTAGATGGATTTTGACAAACAAATACGAGAGAGAGAGAGAGAGAGACAGAGAGAGAGAGAGAGAGAGAGAGAGAGAGAGAGAGAGTTACCTAGAGATCTCTGAATTGCATGGTTACCTAGAATGGCATCAAATTCAACTGCGTTTACATTCCGTAAATAGCAATCGTAGAAGAAGAAGAGTTTGATGATGTTGCCATAAATGTTAACCAAATTATAGAAGCAGATGAAGCTGCTATTCAACCTCTTACTCCTCCAAATCGAGGTGATCGTCGAAACATTCAACCTCTTACTCCTCCAAATCAAGCTGCTATTCAACCTTAGGCGCGCCTTAATTCCATACACAATTCTTTTACCTCGGGATTCTTTAATTTTATTTTTATTTATATTGTTTTAATTTGACTTGTCATTTAAAAACAATGTTATTGATTATTCTATGTTTCTTATTAATGTTGTTCATTGAATTTTGCTTAATATCCTTTAAATATTCCTCTGTTTAGATGATTCAACCAGTTTCGTTATACCGCAGCCCTAAGAATTTGATCAATCAATAGTATGGTGGTGACCCGAACCCCCCAATAAACGTGTTAAAAATATGGTTTGACAAAAACCTATTCCATATTGTAACATCAGTTGAAAGTGCTGCGACTAGTCCTAAATATATATGCGTCTCTCGATGTCAAATGATCAGTTCCACCAAAAACATCAACTTGTATCACTTAGAGCGGTGGAAACGATTTCGAAACTGTGCAAAATGATACTCTCTGCACTGCCCTCTATATCCAAATGGTTGTATTCGCTCCTCTTCTGTCAATTGTTATATTCCAAATTATCCATACCTTTTCCTTAAGCTTAATAACCCTACTGTGTCTAAATACTACCCAATGACCACCTTAATTTGTTTTTCCTGCCGATATCAACAGTCCCCGGAGCCAGGTCTTTCTGGCTGTCGTCATCCGAACGTGTAATAACTAACAGCAAAAATTGGGAGTCTGCTGCCTTTGGCACATTTTGAGTAATGACACTTGGTACCATCAGTAGAACATTGATTCGCCGCTGCATCAAATTAGTCGTCTTATCAAGATTAAGACACGTTCCGACAGGATTATTACACGCTATAGAGAAATCAACCATTGCTGTGGGATGTAATCATTCCCTGCCAATTACCCTTAGTAACACAATACTTGTCATCTCCACCACACCGTTACTCTAGAGTGTAACTGACGAGAGAACAAACAAAATTCTCCTTCAAAACAAAGCTTTCAATGAATTATATATGGATCAACATCCTTCAATAAATTATGCACCTAAAAAATTGGGGTGAAATTATCAAGTGACTAGTGATATATGTAAATCAAGCTACAACTTAAGCCGCAATGCTATGTATTCTAGAATAGCATGTTGCCATTTCATAATCAGGTAAAAGTTTTGGTTCTTTCTTACACATTTTTTATGTCAAGTAAAAAACCCATGATAAACTCTCTGATTATGAGACGACACTCATTTTGCTTAACTGTGTTGCAGGTATCTGAAATTGAGAGAAAAAGCTTAAGTCGGGTTGGACGGCCGAGGTCTAATGCTGAAAAAAAAATCATATTTTCCTGCAAATGCTTCTTCTAAAGTAAACTGAAAAATGATTTTTCTATGCTATTGTTGGTGCTATAAAGATGGGGGGGGAGTCAGAGACTCGGAAGGCTTGATCTCTATTTAAAGTCAATTGAAGACGGTGGTTTTAGAGTAATTGGTTCGTACTCCTACTCGGCTTAGCTGAACTGAAATTCAACTTCTGCTTTCCTTTCTTTTTTTTATGTAGCAGGTTGTGGAAGAGATTGGGTATACCAAGGCGGCGAACATGGAGATCCAGCAGGTAAACTAACTTGACTCATGAAATCTTTTCGATGCTATTTTAAAGAATAATTCTTTCTAATGGGAGTCAAGACGTGTTTTTAGTGTTATATAGCTTTTCTTATGAAGTTGCTTAGGAAAATTTGAACTTCTGAAACTGATTGGCCTAAATCTTTCTTGCTAAATATAAGGACAGGAAGAACTATTGGATTCAGTATCACATGCAATCTTCTGTGTGGCGTGGGTTAAAATGGGAGCTGCAGGACCTAAAAGAGCACGAAATTTAGTTGGTACTTGGTAATGGTAACATCATTTTTGTCTGGCATGACTGTTGGATTCAGAATGCTCCTCTTATTCATTATGATATGAAAGTGAGCAATTTGATTGGAAATCGTCAATGGGTGGTGTGTCCCTGAATTTTTTTCTCAATTCCTGAATTGCTATTCTACATTCTCGGGAGGATAAGAAATGGTTTGGAGCGGTTCTAGAATGGTATTTTCTCAGTCACTAGGGCTATATCGACAAAGTCGGGTTTCCTTACCTCAATTGGGTTGGTATAAAAAGTATGAAATTCGCGTGTTCATCCTTCAACTGCTATCAACGCTAGCAACATCTGGAAAGTTACAAGAAGTGGTTGAGCTATGACGAAAAGAGGATTCCAACTTGCATCAACATGGTACATTTGCCATGAAAATCAGGATACTATATGGACCATTTACTTTGGTATTTGTGACTTCAGTTAATTAATGTGGAGCAGGTAATCTGGAGAAATGGTATCGACCAAAGATTTCATAAAATAATCTTTGAAGTGGTTCTCTTCTGTGTTATTAAGTACCTTTCCCTGACACAGTTGTAGCTTGATTTATGTCACTTTCATAATACATTTAATCAGAAGTCTATCACTCTTCATGTTGTTATACGACGTTGTGTTAATGCCATCTTGGAACTTTGCTCTTTACTAGGGAAGGTATACTCGACTTGCAGTTAAGTTTAAGCATATTACTCACTTTTACGGCACACCTTCATCACAGATATCAGTCTTCCTCCAGGCCCATCTTCGAATCTATAAAGTTGTAAATTTGCTTTCTTTAACTAAAATAGTTCTGCAGTAGATCAAAACTGAAGCACCGAAAATAGCAAATACTATAAATTTCAATTGACGAATCACATTCTTCAACTCATTTTTCACCCATTCTAAGCTGACCCAGAACTTCAAATTTTAGAACTCTAAGAAATAAAACAAAACTAAAACAAGCCGGCCTATTTCAGATTAGATCATTTCTAAAATTTACTTGCATCGTATCTATCTGAGTTAAATGAAACAGCAACAAGTCTTGGTTTTCTTGTTATCTCTCTTCCATCTTACTTCTCTAAATTTTTTTTGCTTTACTTGTGACAATGGATCAAAAACAAAAACCACGACACAAAGTAGATGTATCCAGTAGGGTTGCAAAGCGGAGGCCAAATTGTTGACCCCTAATAACCATTAGCACTCTTTGACCGAACTCGACCGCAATTGACCTTTTTGTTCGACCAAAATATCTGGTGTTCATAATCGGTCTTAAAACGGCTCAAGATTTTGATTTTAGAACGAGGGTTAACCTGTGTTTATGCCTTGCTTTCCTGGTAGCCTAACTAGGAGGGAACGGTTTGTTTGTAAGCAAAAAAACTTCCTCCAAAAACCTCCTAGCTTTGATCAAAGACATACCTCCCTTGAAAATAACATAGTCTCGCTGGTGTTCTGAGATGCGAGTAATTATTAACTAAGTTGTTCAAACAGAGAGCCAAGACTACCTGACCTCTTTCTTCACTGCTGCTTCTTTCTCTGACGAGATCAACACGATGTGGCAAGAAATTTTGCTATAAATGGGAAGCTAAGAGACATGTAAGCTCAGTGATCTGATACGTACATTGGCATCAGGTTATAATATATGGATAATCCGCAATCCAAGAACCAGAACAAAGTTTATATATGAGGAGACTTGAGCATGATTCATCCATGACCCATAACAGAAACGCCTGAAGGAATGGTGTGAGCCAAAACTTCCTCCAGAAACTTCCTAGCTTTGCTCAAAGAGATATCTTCCTCGGAAATAACACAGTCTCTAAGTGTTCTGAGAAGCAACAGACAAATAAAGATTTAGTAATTATTAAATAAGGTGTTCACATAAAGAGTCAGGATTCTACATACACAATGAATGCTCATCATTCCAGTAGACAGTCAGATATAGGTTCAGTGCGGGCATGGTATCTGAAATACTAGGTTTGCAAGCAGTAAATTCAACAAATAGAAGACTGACGTACATCTTACAAGATAGCAAAAAACATATTATGGCTCAAAGATAATTCAAAAGAAAGAGACAGAGATGAATCTAAGGTCAATAAAGGTGTTGCATGAAGAATATGCACACTAAAGAACCATAAAAAAAGTTGGCAGCATAAG
>JAJJWX010001666.1:600000-1130359 GCA_023529315.1 Papaver bracteatum
TTCAGCCGATGGGTTTACAAAAACATACCAATGAGGGAGGAATGATACAATAATTCCTAATGAAAGATTTCCGTATATGTATCTTCTAAAACATACCAAAAGGGCGCATTAATCGGTCGTACGAGCTGAAAGATATGGCCTCCTCACTCAAGTTCGTGGAATCTGAAAACTTTCAGGAGATTACAAATGTGCACGCTTCGTTGGCTGACCTATGCAACTCCAAATTAAGTGATTCTTTTTTCATTTGATAACTCAGTATCTTAGATTCAAAAGTTGGGGTCAAGCATCGAATTCCGATGTCGTATGAGGTTCATACAGCTTCCAGGGCGTATAACATGCAAGCATCAATTCTTAGACGGGATTCATAACTTCCACAGTCGATCGGTGTATACCACGTCTTCCCACTAATTCCTTCATCAAGGTATCTCCAACTTTGACCATCTAGGTCTTAACATCAATTTCTCTACCTGGGTCCTCTATCTAGGTCTTTCCAGAAGAAAGGAAAACGAAAAGGAGATATTTGACAAAATACTGGGGACTGACGGTCCACTGATCATGGCGATTAGTTTCAACAGTCCAAGACCCGTGGCACCAGGATCTCATGTGCTGATCATTCATCATAAAAGGAATGCTACCACCGGACATGAAACCATGGTCATTACATCACCCCCTCTCGAGAGCAACCTCAGTTATGGTCCCGTGACTAGGGTTTCAGAAGTGATGTTTTTTGCGACTAACAGAAACAAGACAACACTGCAAGCACCACACTCATGTATCAATCAATGGGTCCTAATATCAAATGAATCAATGACATTAAAATCCTTCACCAACCGTTCAAGACACAAGCGACTGGTCTAAAGACACAACATGAGTGTTTTACAACAAGCTCTCTGAGATGATTTTGCACTGTCATGTACAAACCGATGATCTGGGAGAAATTGGTGAATAATATAAGGATGGGTCATATACCATTCTCTTCATATGGATGTCATATATAACATATCCAAAATTCACAGTAATTGAAGAAATGATCAAGGAGATGTGGCCAAAATATTAGACAACATATAATCTGAAATTTTTTTGAAAGTCTCCTGGAAGTTTACTGTTTCGCGTTTTTCAGGCCCTAAACATGCTCAAAACTCAAAAGGATTCTTGACTAAAGATTGAAAATTTTCTGGGCACAAAGATACATATGCAGACTGTGAAAACCCGACTTCGGACGAAGATTCTACAGCGTTTCTATTAAAGGCTGAAGTCTGAAATTTTCTGGTAACGTATTTTGACGAAATTACTCGTATACTCACATGGATTCTCATTCATTCATTCACAAATCAGTAATTTCATACTTCTATGAAGAGATTACAGGATATATACTTACTAAGGGAGTGTATAAATCATTTGAAGGCTCGACAATGTCGGAATCTCCATTGATAACGCCGTTATCTCCATTTGGTTCGGGATTTCGGGAATACTTCATATTCCCATGCCCCAAAGAAGAGTGCACTTCATCAACATGTTACTTATCTACAATGATTTCTTCTTGGACTCATCAACAATAATTATTATTATTTTATTCAAGGAGATGCCACAATCGCATACACGAAAGAGATGCTTACATCGACTTCTTCATCAGTGCTGGATTGTTTGTCCGAGAACAAGTTGAAGGCTGTCAATCGATGGAGAAAAAGTCTAAAAGAAGTAACAAACCTTGGTATCGTGATCCTAATTGCACGGGTAGGGAAAAGTCATGACACAAGGAGCACTAACAACTCAGCAAAGAAACGGCTGGGGACTGCACGTCGTTTGCTAACATCCTGTAGTCCTTACTTCTGGGTTCTCCGCTCCCGTAGACTTTCTTCCATTTCTGTGGGGTCTACATTTATCCGGGATTTCACTATAAGATCATCCTGTGGTAAAGCTAATGAAATAAGCAGAAGTACAACTCAGTATGAAGGATCTCTCACCATCACTCAGAGGTCCCAGGAGTACCATTTATTAAAGTTTTATCTGTAGAGATGTCATCTCTGGAAACACCATCTTTGGAAGTATCATCCTTGGAGTCAGTCATTCTTGCAAAGTGGCTATTTCAGCACATCGTTCATAAAAAACGCAGGATTCGACCAAACAATGAGTCATGGAATAAAGGTTCACACAACAGCGTCTACAAAAATGGTAACCATCCAACTCTTACCTATTTATAATTTCACTAGCTGTAGTGATTAAAACCTCGAGAATTTGTTTGCTCCTTCAAACCTGCAAAGACGAACAAAATTCATTATTCAAAACCATAACGTGATTTTCATAAAACTGTGAACAACTCACGAAAAATTCATCATATGAAAATTTCACATTATTTTCATCGTGTGAGAGACTCTCACAGAGTGAACACTTATTGGTTTTGTGCATACACTATCAGATCACAAAACCCATACAAACAGTATTTTATCAAAAATTGTTTACTTCTAACAATTTCTGATAATCAATAATTTAATTCCGTATAAATTTTCACTGTGTGAACATTCACTGGTTTTTCAAAAATTGGACAGACGTCCATTCTACAATTGTGAAACACTCACATACAGACATTATTTCACAATGTATAATTGTCTACTTTCAACGGTTGTTCAAAATCAAAACATTGACTTTACAAAAAAATATGTTTTAACGTGAAACTCACGTAAATTTGAAAAATATATCTATATATTTTTTCTCCCTCGCACGAGCATCTGTCTTTGAAGCGAGAGTATATTTTCAAAGATTTCCGAAAGTTCGAAGATAAAAAAATTCATGAAAGCTCGTCTATTCAAAAAAAAAAAAAAAAACTTTCTCTCGTACGAGCATCCACCTTTGAAACGAAACTTTATTCCACTTTGTGAAATCTCACATATTTAAAAAATAAATTTTGGTTTTCGTGAAGGCTCATAGACAAAATTTTATATCATTAGACTCAGGTCTATTTTGTTTGTTCCTTAAACTAACGAACGAGCGAGAGTTTATTCCTGAAACAAGGATTTCTTTTCATGGGCACGGGCCAGTGAATCCTAAATCGACCAAGGTTCCGTCATCAAATCAACGGTTCTACACCAATGTATGCTCATCAGATGATGCTCTATCATGCCACTGGGATCTTCGTTCAAGCCGTGGTTCGCTCGTGTAATATAAAATCCGGTAACATCTTATCTTACGAATAAGTTCAATTACTTATTTCGTTCATAACTAGAAAATCACCATCCAGTGCTGACTGAGGAACATGATTGTCCCTCACTAAGCAGGGGACTTAATGTAAATGTTGGATTTTCGACAAGGGATAAAATTGTAAACCCATAATTGTATATGCTCCTGATCCAGCAATCAGATGAGTATTGAGGCTCAATGTCTCTTATTAAAAGCATGAAAGCTCATGCCACAAAATCTCTGACTGAGAATACTGTCTCTCAGAGTATATGTAGATATGTAGTCTCTCAGCTGAGGCAACGACATATCTCATGAATACTGAGCAATTTCAATAATTACTTCTATATAGAATCGAAAGATTGGACGACTCCTAGATAGCTTGCCTGCTAGTATAGAGTAATAACGTCTTCAGAATTTAACAATGTTTTCCCCGACTCTATAAAAGAAATATGACGCTTCAACAAGCTCATATCATTCAATTCATGAATAATTAATGCTCTTAGACGATCGTACTAGTATAGAGCCATCAATTAATTATTCTTAAAATCATTAGATCCATTAATTGAATCCCTGGAAAATATTCAATGTGTTTCATAATATTTCGTTACTTCAATTTATAGTTCTTTCCAACAGAATTCCATGAGTTAGTAATAAATATTCAACACACGGGCATCTGAGCTACCTTCGAGTAAGCCCCGACCAAAATGGTGCAGATGTACTCAACAATAATGCATTAACAAGCACCTGAATACACGAATGAGTATTTCAAAATACGATGAGATGATGAGCATATGCAAAATAGGAAATAAACTAAAATATTAACCAAGGCGCTAAGGGACCGGGACCACCGGCTGTCCTGTCGTGCCATGACCAATCCCATGCCCAATCCTATATTTTATCATATTTTTTATTATTTTACTTGATCTTATAAAAATCCTTTCATTTGGACAAATATTATTCGTTTTAAGGAAACTCCTCTGTTTCATGGTGTTTCCTTCGCATCAAGGAAATAATAAAAAATTGGGAAAGGTGTCATAGGACTGTGTCTATTAGCCGTCCGGCTATGCCCTAGTCATGGCCGGTACCACACCTCATGATTCCTCATGATTCCTCAATATTTTATTATTATTTTCCTAATCTCATGAAAACTCTTTAATCTCATGAAAATTCCTTCAAATCATGAAAATTAATAAAAAATTAGGGAAACTTGTGGGACCGGGCCCTAGCCGGACGGTCATGCCTTAGACGGTCCCACACGCCCCTTATTATTTTTTTTATTATTATTATTTATGTTTCCTTGATCCCAGGAAATTCCTTGATTTCACGACGTTTCCATCAAATCATGAAATAACACATAAAAATTAGGGAAAACTCACGGGACCGGGCCCTAGCCGGCCGACCAGGCCCAAGCCGGTCCACACACCCCTTATTTTATTATTATTATTATTATTTACGTTTTCCTCATCTCATGGAAACTCCTTGATTTCAACAAACTCCTTGGTTTTATGATATTTCCCTAAAATCATGAAAAATATTATAAAATTAGGAAAAAATACTGTGGGACCAGGATATTTGGCCGGACGGCCATGCCTTGGCCATAGCCGGTCCCAAACTTCATGATTTCTTCATTTTTATTATTATTTTCCTTCATCTCATGAATTTTTCACGGTTTCGGCAAAAATCTCTGATTTCTTCATATTTTCCCAAATGATTGCTCAAACGCATATCAGAAAATATCAAAATTCTCAAGACTGAGACACGAACACTTTAGTGATGTGAGCATGTTACCTTGACCGACCAAGGTTGGCTATTTGGCTTGCAAGGAGCAGGTCCCACGTATTTTCACAATTTGACCTAATTTGCGCAATTGCACTATCAGGTCAAAAACTCTTCCAACCAATTTGGAGCTTCATGGAACGATCGTTATTTGATCCCGTAACCACCCAGGGCTGGTCTCATGACCCCTTGATCGGTCCCTATACACTCTTCATAATTAATTAGGTTTTATCACCTAAGGCTCAGATGATCATTATTTTAATAAATGATTAAACCAGTATTTAATCATCCTTTCATCAACTGGTCTTCAAGAGACTTTGGTATATTTTTGCTCACGTGAGCATGTGGGCGCTACATGGTCGACCTATAATCCCATGTATCCGGTCCCTCCTTCACTCCGTGGTTAATTTTCAATAAATAATCAATTGATCATCAGTTGATCAAATTAGGGTTTTGAGTCCAGGGTTCATAATTCCAGATTCAAAGGCTAATAATTTTACGTTTATCTCATGATCAACATTTTATTAATTATACTCGGTTCAGTTTCCAGTATTTTAATTTAATACTTTATTTGGTCACGCAACCAATAATTCATCAAACGAGCAACATTTTCTCAGATAAGCAATATTTGTTCAAACCAAGGAATATTGGTTCAACTATCAATATTAAACAAATCATCGAACGAGCAATATTTGCTCACGTTAACTATGTTTATTCATACATTATACTTATGTCTCAATTCGTGAGTCTCGGAACATTTTCAAATCATGTTCGACTCAACAATACAAGGACTCATCGTCCCATGAAGTCATGAAGTCAGCAACTGACTAACTGAATACACGTCTGCCTTGCAGACTCCTCAATCACACGAGATATAAATCGTGCTACATGGGAGGATATTAACTAGGGTTTTGGTCTGGCGGTCTACGGCATGTGTGTTCATACACACGATGAGAATGTGAGCAAGTCGTGTAATCAGTTGAAGGAGTTAACAAAGTAGTGGATGGAAAATCAACCGAGTCTCCGCAAGTTGAGAAACTGGTTTTAACACGATTTCCATTTCCCCACTCTTTGATTCTATCAACTGTCACACTTCATGGAATCATGTGTTTATAATTCTAGCAATATAAATAAGTCTCTGAATCATGATGGAAACAAGGACAATCTCAGGTCAAACAGACAACAAGAGATTATCATCTCAACGTCTGAGCAATTATTCTCAACAGAGCAAATTTAATCAATCAGAGCTTATCTTATTTCATCACGCAGAATACACGACACACTTACAATCTTCGATAACCATTGATCTTAAACATTTCTCAGCTTCCCTCCTACAGATCGACCCATCCTCTCTTGTGACCGAATTTACTCCGGAACATCCATTGTCTTGGTTTAGGCCGGAGTACTACAGATTGATCTCTCGAATTCAAAGCACTCCCTTCTTGCAGTGTATCTGTATGAGGTTAGACAGTTTGCTCGGTTCAATGAGTTTCCTCTGCATGGTCGTCTCCTCAATTCCTTAAAAACCAGCAACTCGTTTTGTCCCATCTATAACTAGACAAGCTCATCTTGTTGATAAAATGTTGATAACTAGGAAACATGCCTAGAAAATAGTGGATAAATTTTCCGATGAAAGTGACTCAATTATTGATAGAGATGTTGAAATGACGAGGGTAACAAGTAAACCACAATATTTTCGATATCAACCTATAAGTCATATACCTTGTGTGATCTAATATAGACAGAGACTTTCAAGAAGATAGCAAACCACAAGGTATAAACTTAATATATAATACAAGTCTGAAACTGAACCTTAAACTATAGGGATCAACCCAAGTGTTTGTATTAACGTACAAGTGCAATTACTTTACATATATTTTAAATAACTAGTACAACTGTTGCCACGGTGGGAGGGCCCACAAATAAATTGACACAAAACTAAGTTTTGTACTCACAATTCAGCCATCTAAGTGAGCTATCTGGATCGATGAATAAAATCGGCTAATTGAAATTTAGCTAGAGTTATGTCTGTTTCTGGCATGTTCCCGGCCATTTCCAGTCATTCTTCCCTACACATAGTTTACTCATTCAATCCTAACATACATCTAAGCTTTAACCATTGCAGCTACATCAAATCATCTAACTCACTGCACATCAACTTCATTCTCCCATTCACTGCCTTATATTATTTCCCTGTACTCAGTTGCAAGCACCGCCAATGCTGCAGAAACTCTGTAGCTTCTCAGACCATCAATACCAGCTCTATATCTGCAACTCAACTCCCACCAGCAGAGCACCAGCTTCAGCTCAAACACCTGTAATGGCTATTTACGTCCACACTGCACACAACACCACCACGACTACAGACTCACTCAAAACATTCTCTATAACTATAAAACCACAACAGTCCCATTCCATCATGTATTGCCTTATTAGATTATATTCACCAGACTGTCATCATGCAAACCACCAACAAGAGCACCACCTCTACTCCATTTAGTTGAGTAGGAGGTACCACTGTCGGTATGAAAGATGAATTATCATAGGTTTTACCAAGATACCTCTTTTTCTCTTCCTGCATGATTTTCTGTCTCTCTTCATAGTACATGAAGTCATCAAGTAGAGATGCCTTTGCCAAATAGTTCTTAAAGATATTCAGCATGTCAACTCCTGGCTTGTGATGTATCTGCTTGGTGCACTAAGCATGTCAGCTATAATTTCAAGATGGTCAGAAATATTAAATAATAAACCAAAAATAAAGGCGAAAGATTACCTCTTGAGTATCTCGGCTATTTGTGACTGGCTTATTTTCATTGTTCTCTAATATAATATGTCGAAAATTAGTGTTCAGAACATCCTTTATAAAGTGCCACTTCACAAGGAAACTACTGCTCCATTTGTCTTGCTGCCAGAAATTCATGTCTTTGTTAAAATCAACAGGACCTGTCATCTCTGCAACACCACAAAACTGCCCGCTTGCATTGACCTGCATCAAAATTCTTTCCTCAGCAAAACTTAAAGCATAAACAGTTGTACAACTACAAAGTAAAATAGAAAACGTGCAGATACACCATCTGTTTGTTTGCCAAATGTAGAAATAGAAACAAACCAAAATGATGGTAAATGCAGTATCCCAAATGATAACAGAAAACTCACAGAGAAAAATAGGAATATTGGGCATTCACTTGGCTTCCCAGCTGATATTCTCTATGCATCTGCATAAGCATTCTCCAGCCTCTTGTTTCCATTAGGAGTGCTTGACCAAACGTTATACTTGATACTCTTGTGCACATCATCTTCACTATAAGATTTGATAACAAAGAACTTTGCATCAACGTAGTTAACATTTCTACCTCATCTATTTATTGTACTAAATTTTTGTTAGGAATCTTCACAAACAACCAATCTTCACAACCTTAAAACTTGACTAAATCTTCAGTACTACTACATCTAAAATGGATTTCAGTAAAGGGAAACAAACACAATAAGAATTCAGAAAGAATGAAAAATCTTCAGTACTACTACATCTATTTATCTGGAACGGAGTATAGTTTCATACATAAATGTAATTGATAGCTTGAACCAGTCAAACAAAAAAAGAATCAACTGTTTTTGTCCATTCAATTCAGTTAACCTAAGTTTTACCTATCAAAGCCTATACGTATCAGTCAGAAATTACTCATACATTGTCTTTGTTTACTCAAATGTGTACCTTTTTGCGTATAACAATGATTCCAATAGGGTAGATAGGCAACCACATATGCATGGAAAAGACATGAAAGATAACAGACTAGAGAAGAGTTAACTATAGATATCATCATGATATACATACAAGATGTTTGAATGTTGGCTGGTTGTACAACTTGTACCCAAGATATTTTGAATGTGTTTCACTAAGTAGTCCAAAAATCACACCAGTACTGCATTATGATCTAGTAAATGATATGCGGCCATGACATATTTGTATGCTGCGGGCGTGCCTCATTTCCTGGATTTTCCATATGTGTTTCAGAGAATCAACCCTTCTAAACAGTTCTACATTACACTCTCCAAAAACACTAAACCTTTAGAAGAATAGTAAACTCTTATTTCATTGATTGTCGTGCCAAAAATGATTCTGAGAATGTTAAAATCTCGTCCCCGTGAACGAAAAATAGGATGGTAGCTTGAGATAAATGCAAGCTTATCTCAATCAATCCAACAAAGCTTAAACCCATTCAAGCACATCAACAGAGCAAACCCATGATTAGTATTCCTTTAAAGAACTCTTTATGAGTATTTTCACAGGCTTTAAGATCACGATCTACTGAATTACTATGTAGCATTCGATACCAATTTCAAAATTAAATGAAACAAAAAATAGAACCCTAAGAGTAATTCCATTTAATATTCCTTTATCACATTTCTACTTCATCTATTCATATTACTAAAATTATGTTAAGCATTTATACAAACAACCAGTGTTCACAAAGATTTCATGCATAAGAATTCAGAAAGAAAGGAAAAATTGAAGGAAGAACTCGGTAAGCAAAAAATTCACTTAGGGCGTGGAATTGACCCATTTTGGAAGTAGTTCTTACCAATGTCAATCAGTCAAAATGTTAGGGTACCAACCCTAAACTCGTCACAAGCCCATGGGTAGAACTCAACTAGAAAACCGGTTAACTAGATGAGGGAACCCATTGACTTATAAACTACTAATTAAGCCCCATCTAACCAATGTGGGACTAGGATCCCAATATCCCACCACGCTTCCAGACCCAACGTCCTCGTTGGCCCACTCTATCGACACTGACCCGAAGGTAGCCCTTTCTCTTATGGCGGCTTCACTCCCCTATCAGTATTCAATGCGGGTGACAACTACGCCCATACATAGGTGCCCCAACACTTTAATCTAGACTATAGGTCACCCCTTCTGTGGAGCGGGCATGGGTCGTGGTGGTTGGCTCTGATACCAGATGTTAGGGTCCTTGACCAAACACCAGTTAGAACACAGCAAAGAAGAACAAGAACCCTAGATAAAACCCTTTGAGTTGGGGGTTAGGCACCTCTGCGTAAGATTAAGAGAAGAAGAATTGAATAAACTGAGTTGTATTAATTAGTTGTATCTTTCATACAAACCCAAGAAATGTATTTATACTACGTAATTGCTTAATAAGCAAGCAATGCAATTAATAGAAGTTCTAATTAGACTAGGAAAGCTATGCAGTAATTATAGTAAATCTAAATAAGGAAAGCAGGCAGGTTTGGTGTTGCAACATTCCACCCTGCTTGAAAAATGGCTTGTCCTCAAGCCCCAAGTTCTGGAAAACGTAAAAGCATCTCATCTGCATCTTCCCAAGTTGCGTCTTCTTTTGAATGCTCCTTCCAATGTATAAGCCATTTAGTTCCGGCTAGATTTCCTTTCTTGAACATTTGTCTGTCCAGAATAGCTGCAGGTTCGCATTTCTCATAATCAACCACCGTAGGTAGAACTGCTTCCGTAGTTACAGCCGATCCAAGTTTTAATTTCAGTTGGGAAACATGAAAAACTGGATGAATACGGCTCTCAGCAGGTAGTTGTAACTTGTAAGCAACTTCCCCTATTTTTTCCAAAATCTTAAATGGTCCGTAAAAACGAGGAGAAAGTTTGGAATATGGTTGGTTTGCCACTGTCAATTGTCTATAGGGTTGCAAGCGAAGAAACACCCAATCATCGACTGCAAACGTTCTCTCCGTACGATGTTTGTCAGCAAAATATTTCATCCTAGCTTGGGCAGCCTGAAGATGGAACTTAAGAAGCTTGAGTGTTTGATCTCTAGCTCTCAAATTAAGATCAACAGCATGAACATCTGTGGTTCCAGGTAGATAACTCGAAATATTTGGTGGAGCTCGACCGTATACAGCTTCAAAAGGTGACATGTTGATAGCTGAGTGATGGCTGGTATTATACCACCATTCTGCCCAAGGTAACCATTTGCTCCATTCGGATGGCTTAATACTAGCAAAAGAACGTAAATAACACTTAAGAGTGCGATTAGTTACCTCCGTTTGGCCATCCGTCTGTGGATGATAAGCTGAACTGCGGCATAATTGAGTATCTTGTAAAGCAAAATATTCTTCCCAAAATTTTCTCATGAAGATTGGATCTCGATCACTGATAATTGTTCTCGGCATACCATGAAGTCGCACAATTTATTTAACAAAGATTTCAGCAATAGCAGCAGCAGAATATGGATGTATAAGAGCTATAAAATGCGCATATTTCGATAATCGATCAACAACTACAAGAATCGAAGTCTTGCGATAAGAAGGTGGAAATCCATCTACGAAATCCATCGAAATATCCATCTAAACATTAGCAGGAATTGGTAGAGGTTGCAACAATCCTAGAGGAGCTATAGATTCAGATTTATGTTTCTGACAAGTATCGCAATGTGAAATAAATTCTTTGACTGAATTCTTCAACCCCTTCCAATAAAAATTCTGTTGAATGCGTTTGTAAGTTCGAAAATATCCTGAATGTCCCCCCAGTGGTGTAGAATAAAACTCATGTAAAATCTTAGTGCACCAAGTCGAAGTTGAAGAGACTACAATCAGTCCTTTGTAGCGCAGAATTCCATTATTATAAGAATAATGTGGTTTAAAATTAGGATTTTGGCACAACTGATCAATGAGATTAGCATAATCTGCATTAGCATGAGTTTCCTGAACAATATCAGTAACACTTGAAAAAATTGGAGTAGAAATTGCGGAAAATTGAAGACTTGTATTCCTTGATAAAACATCAGCATCAACATTTTCTTTTCCTCTTCTGAAAATGTTCTCATAATCATACCCCAATAATTTAGATAGCCATCTTTGTTGTTCCATCGAAGATATTCGTTGATATAAAAAATATTTCAAGCTATGATGGTCTGTATAGATCTTAAAGTGCCTACCAAGTAGATATGGTCGCCACTTTTGCACTGCAGAGACTATAGCCAACATCTCTTTGTCATAAATAGACAAGTTCAAGTTTTTACCTGACAATCCTTTGCTATAATAAGCGATTGGCATGTTACTCTGCATTAAAACAGCTCCCAACACAGTACCAAAAGCATCGCATTCCAAACAAAATTCTTTGGAAAAATCTGGTAACATCAAAACTGGGGTAGTAGTAAGTGCTTGTTGTAGTGCCCGAAAAGCAACAGTTGCTTCCTCATTCCATGCAAATGAATCCTTCTTTAACAACTTAGTTAACGGAGCAGAAATCTTACCAAAATCCTTTACAAACTTTCGATAATAACCTGCCAGGCAAAGAAAACCCCTCAAGCTTTTGACTGTGGTTGGAATTTTCCAATCAAGAATGCTCTTTATATTATCACTTTCTACTGCAACACCTTTAGATGAAATAACATGGCCAAGATAACCAACCGAGGGTTGTGCAAAAGTGTATTTGGATTCCTTGACAGATAGTTGATGTTGTCGCAAAAGAGCAAATACTATGGATAAGTGTTCCAAATGTTCCTTCAGATTCCTACTGTAAATCAATATATCATCGAAAAAGACAAGAACAAACTTTCTCAAGTGAGGTTTAAAGATCTGATTCATGAGACTCTGGAATGTAGCTGGTGCATTTGATAACCCAAATGGCATCACTAAAAATTCATAGTGACCCTCATGAGTTCTGAACGCAGTCTTTTGAATATCAGAATTGTAAAGGAGAATCTGATAATAACCAGAACGAAGATCAAGCTTAGTAAATATGACTGCACCATGAAGTTCATCTAAGAGTTCATCCACCATAGGAATGGGAAAGCGATCTTTGATTGTAATTTTGTTCAAAGCTCTGTAATCAACACACATCCGCCAAGAACCGTCTTTCTTACGTACCATCAAAATTGGAGAAGAAAATGGACTTGAACTAGATCGAATAAACCCAGCTTGGCTCAACTCAGAAACAATTTTTTCAATTTCATCCTTTTGAAAATGAGGATAACGATAAGGACGAACATTAACTGGAGCTGACCCTGGTAGTAAGGGAATTTTATGATCATGTAGTCTGGATGGTGGAAGTGAAGTTGGAGGTTCAAAGACATCAGCAAAGTCAGACAATAATTGTTGAATCTCAGGTGGCACAGCCGTTATTTTATTTAATGAAGCATTAGCTGGTGGAGAAAATTGTAGGAAAATACCAAAATATTCTCGACTTAGCAAACGTTGCATGGGCACACTATCCAAGAGCATGAAAGAAGAAGAATTATTACCCAATAATTGAATGTCCGTGCCAGTAGTGTTGAACTGCATAATTAACTTATCAAAATCCCAAGAAATTTTTCCCAATGTGCGTAACCACTGAATCCCCAAAACAGCATTACAACCACTAATAGGTAATACATGAAAATCAGTAGTAAATTTGTAATTTTTCAATTGAATTGGGACATTGTAGCAAGTACCCAATGTTGTGAGTTGACCACCATCACCAACAGTGACACATAAAGCATTATCATTAGCTTGCAGCGAATAAACACATCGTTTAACTAAAGCGGGATGAAGAAAATTATGAGTGGCACCAGAATCAATAAAAATAGTAAGAGGCTGAGCTTTAGAAAAACCTTGAATACGCATAGTCCTAGGGAAAGAAGAACCCATAAGAGAATGAAACGAAATAGCAGCATCAGAAGTATTTTCAGTAAACTCGATAGTCTCTTCATCCTCAATTGCAGTATCAGGGACAACTAGCTCTGGAGATCCCTCTAAGAGTAGCAATCGTGGTTTCTCACACCGATGACCAGGAGTGAATAATTTATCACAGTTGAAACATAGTCTTTTTCTCGTTTCTCCTTCTGTTCTTCCCAAGTGAGGCGTTTAGCTCCAGCAGGTAAAGGGTTGTGTCTAAACTGAGTAGTTGAAGGAGCAGTTGAAGGACGTAACATAGGAGGACGATAAGGCTGTTTTGTTGTTGACAAAACCTCTTCCTGATTTATGGCCTTAGTGAAGGCAGCAGATAAAGTTTGAGGTTCAAGTAACTTGACCATAGAACCAATCTCAGGTTTTAATGAATGAATAAAATAGTTGACTAGATGATCCTCAGGTAAATCAGTGACAAAGTTCAACAAACGTTCAAACTCAGGGATATGTTCTTTAACCGTACCTTTCTGTTTGATTGTACTAATTTCCATCCTTGCATCAACAAACTTTGCTGGAGAGAATCGAGCACGAACTAGAGAGCAAAACTCTGGCCAGGTGGTGACATTAACCATGGTTCTTTTCCATCGATACCATGCATTGGCATCACCCTTAAGATGCGTAGAAGCAATGGCGAGTTTCAAATGGTCAGCAACCGCATGCAAGTTAAAATACTGATCTACACTAAAAATCCAATTATCCGGATTATCACCGTCAAAAGTTGGAAACTTAAGACTAATAGAGCTAGATCTAATAGTATTCTCATTACCACCAGGTGGAGGTGGTGGCGGAGGTGGTGGTGGTGGAGGGCCGTTATGGTGACCCTGCTGAGGAGAAAGTTCTCTTATCACTGCACGTAAAGTGGTTCCAAAGGCTGCAGTTAGGGCTGCCATCAAATCTGCAGTAAGGGTTTGGGAAAGTTCCTTAGTATGTTCAGATAAATCCAATTTCCTAAGAGCACGATCGTCTTCATGAAGCTGCCTTTCTTCCGATTTCTTTCGTTCACATGCTTCTTCATCATGAGTGTGGTTGTTGTGAATGGTGGTGACGAGGGAATCGATTTTTGTTGCAACGCCATCAATGTTTTTCTGTAGGAGAGACAAATCTTCTGTGTAGGTCATTGTAAAGAAAAAAAAATGGTAGAATTTATAGGTTGATCTAAACCAGATCTGAAGAAACTCGAATCCTTGAAATTCATCTCAATCACCAACTTGAATCCTTCCCATTTCAAACAGCAACAGACCCATCTTGATTTGCAGCTTCAATTTGCTTCTCTATAGATTAAAGTATCTCAATTGAAACCCTAATGAAGAAGATAAAAACCCAACTAATATATCATCAATTGAACCACCATCTTCATCAATAGAACCTCAAATTAGGTCACTAAAATTTCCCAATTTCAATCTTAAGAGGGGAATCAACTTGAAAGATGAAATAGATCTGATTGCGGCGATGGTGATGGTAGTAGTGGTACGACGAGGTGTAAGTGGCGTTTCTCTGTTGGAGTTTGGGGACGAGAGTTTGTCTGTTGGAGTTTGGGGACGAAGAATAAAAATCAACGAAGGACAAGGAAGAATAAGGAAAAAGAAAAACGAGGTGGCCGGGATTCAAACCCGTGACCTTTAAGTCAGTTTGACAGAAAATCCAGCTATAACAAGGGCTTTTTGGTCCAAAAAAGAGACCAACCATGGACACTAAATTCAATCTTTTTGTGACGATTGATGACTTACAATTTACAAAAAAGTGGTCATATAAAGGTCCTCCCACGCTTCGCTCGTCCGGCCCAATTATAATGCGAAAATTAAAGTAAAAACATATAACAAAATTTTGTTAACGAGGAAAACGCAAATGCATGAAACCCCCGGGACCTAGTCCAATTTTGAATACTCTAAGAATTAAGCCGATATACAAATAACACTACCAACTTCGTATAGTTGAGACCCAGTAAACTACCCCTAGTTACCTAGTTACCTAGTTCCCTTAGTATCCTTGCGCCTACAAATTATCTGGCTAATGCACGTGAATCCTAAGATAGAATCCACTATCTTAAGTTTCTTCAGCCGTTGTGAAGACTTCAAGCATTCAACTCCTTTTGATCGTTTTCCAAATAGTAAGGACTAATCTATTTGGTAACCACTCTTCTTGTCTTAAAAAGTTAATTAGATATATTCTAGTTAAGTTCACAAAGGCTCTTCTGTTTAATCGAATAAACTCCTTTGTAAGGTAAGATTTACCAAGATCTAGATTAACAAACTATCTAGGTATACAAACTATCATATTCAGATACTGAAGAATACCACCAAATGATAGTTTGTCGATCTAATATGACTAGCAATAAAAAATTTATCAAAGATAATCCAGATCTAGTCGGATCCCAGCCGATCAAGTTTGTGAACGAAGAAAATCACAAGATACGAAACCAATAAGAAGTCTTCTTGTCTTCAAATTTTCAATCTTCTTCTGTACCTGCACAACCAAACTTGATTCTAACTTATGATCAATCAGGCACATAAAAGACTCTGTTAACAATGGATTATCACAAGTAAACGTCAAATCTAAATACAAATTTGAACTACCGTTAATCTCTTGATCTAGAACTTATGTCAGAAGATAAGGCTCTCAAGAATAATCAAACTAAGTGCAATCAAGAGTTAACAACCAATTAGTCAATCAAATTAATAATCAAGAACTAAAATAATAATGCAATTCTAGTTTCCCACCAACGGTACTAGTAGACGCTTCTTCTTCCCAACAAAGTTTTTAAACTACCGGATGTAAGAGATTTAGCCTAATTAGGTTACTCTCCTCTCCAAGATATTATAACAAGTAATACTATTAGTCGGCTACAGCAGTGACTACAAAGTTGAATTGCCTTCCTTAGGATAAGTTTGTAAGAAGAATAAACTTCATTGTCTATAGACCAAGGTAGTTTAGACACCAAGGAATTTTCATAACCGAAAATATTTTGAAGGTATGCAATAAAGCACCTAAATTCGGTTTTGTCTAATTCCAACCAATATTCAACCGTATAACCGAAATCCTTCTTGGAAAACTCAAAATTAGCTGACATTTAACTGATATATTTTTCCAGAGATATGTTTGCTTGCTGGTAAAAAAAAACATATATATTAAAAAATCTCAAAAAGATTCTTACACATTTCGGTTTGGGATCTCACCTTGAGTATCAAGGAATATCTTTGAACAACTAATAAATAAGATTTCAGCTTATGTTCAAAATACTCACTATGTCGACATCTTGAATTTCCTATTTAGCAAACCCAATTTCCAAAATCAAATAAACCCTAAAGTGTACATGACTAGAGAAGTCGGTTTTGCATATTGGGATTGGTTCTACCATGACTCCCAACATAAGTAAGGATCGGTTATGCCTTGATTCCCTGTATAGGTGTTTGAGGGTGAAAAATGTTTCTGCTGATTTTGGTAATTTCGGGTGTGTGGGTGAGAAACAAATTTAAACCCTAAACAATGTACTGCAAGGGAGTACTTTAGATTCGAGAGATCAATCGGTACAAATCCGGCCTAAACCAAGAAATGGTCGTTCCAGACTTTCTTCGGTCACAAAGTGAATGAGAAAGGTTGGTTTTGGGGAGGGAAGCGAAGAAAGTGTTGAAACCATAATAGTTAATTCAGAAAGTAGGAAGCTAACATATGGAGAGCTAGCAAATATTTTCTGAGTGTTGTATGCTCCTGACCTGAACTTGTTGTTCGGTGAAAATAGGTAATTCCTATTTATACAAGTTGAAGTGAAACGTACTCTTGTCTCATTAAGAAATGGAAAACAGGTGAGTAAATGGGAAGAGGAGGTAACCGGTAACGTCTGGAATTGATGTTCCATAAAAGAAAGTGTTTCACTATTACTCCCTGTATTTACTAACCGCCTCATCCTTATGACACTTTCTTATAACGGGCGTAGTGTACGCCGCATGCTGTAAACTACCAAACCAATACCCAATGAGCATCCCCCAGTTTGTGACATGCGTTGATGTCTCGAGTGTTTTCGTGGAAAACGTGTAGCACGTTATTGTTGTCTGGCAAGTTGAGCTTGGGAGACTTGCCGGCTCGGTGGTGACCTTCGACGGTCGAGATTTTGTATCTTAAGAGGAAAGGTAGCCGTTGATTATTACAACCCTTCGTTTGGTAGCCAGTGGTATGAAAGCATGATCAATATGGCTTTAACATGTCCTAGTTTAGGCACGGCCAAAAGTTAGGGTTTTGGCTTTGTTTAGGCGCGGCCAAACTAGGGATAAAGGTTGCCATGCGTTAGCGGGTGATTGTTGCAGGCCTTCATTTTGGTAGCTGCATAGGGAAGGCTGGTGTGGCGTGATGCTGCAAGGTGGTTGGTATGCTATTGGCACACATGGTTTAGTATGCCTTGGCGCGGTTTGGTGTGTCCAAAACTAGGTTTTTGGGCCAAAGGTTACCATGCATTGTTTGGAAACCTTGGACGGCTAGGATTCGTATCTAGGATGGAAGGGTGGCAGTTGATCGTCGCACTCCTTCGTTTTGGTAACCGCATAGGCAAGGCCGGAATGGTATGGCGCGACAAGGTGGTTGGCATGCCATTGTCACATGTGGCATGGCATGCCTTGACGCGGTTTGGCGTTGCCAAAAATAGGTTTTTATCCAAAGGTTACCATGCATTGTTTGGTGACCTTGGACGGCTAGGATTTGCATCTAGGATGGAAGGGAGGTCGTTGATCGACGCACGCCTTCGTTTTGGTAGCCGCATAGGGAACTCCGGCATGGTATTGCGCGACAAGGTGGTAGGCATGCCATTAGCACATGTGGCATGGCATGCCTTGACACGGTTTGGCGTGGCCAAAACTAAGATTTTGAGCCAAAGGTGACCATATGTTGTTTGGCGACCTTGGATGGTGTAGATGGGGAAAAACGATCTGCTAGTTTTTAAGGGATTGAGGAGACGACCGGACGGAGGAGGTTCCTCGAACCAGGTAAAATTCTAATCCTCACACAGATGCACTGCTACAAAGGGGGTGCTTAGATTCGAGAGATCAATCTTTAGTACTCCGGCCTAAATCGAGACAACGACCGTTCTAGAGTAAATTCGGTCACAAGAGAGGATGGGTTGATCTATAGGACGGAAGCTGAGAAATGTGTGGAATCGATGGTGATTCAAGGATTGTGGGTGTGTGAATTTTGAATATGATAAGTTCTGAATGATTGAAGTTGAATGATTGTGAAGAAATTGCTCAATTGATGAGTTTGATGATCTCGTGTTGTCGAAGATACGTGAGATTCTTACTCTGAGTATTCTGTGTATTCGTTCTGTTTTTTCCGATGATCTTCAATCTTGATTCAGGGACTTATTTATATTGCTGGAATTGTAGACACCATGATCCCATGAAGTGTGACAGTTGATGGAATCAAGGAGTGGAGAATTGGAAATTGTGTTCGAAACCAGTTGTCCAACGTGTAAAGACTTGGTCGAATTTCCACCCACTACTTCGTGAGTTCCTTCAACTAATTGCATGATTTTCTCACATTCCATCGTGTGTTTGAACACACGTGCGGTAGACCGCCAGACCAAAACCCTAGTTGATATCCCCCAAGTGACACGATTGATCGTCTCGTGGTTTGTTAGTCAATTGATGACTTCGTGGTTTGATGGGACAATGAGTCCACGTAGTTGCTGAGTCGAACAAGATGTTCTGAAACCCACGAATTGAACGTGTCATGAGACAGAGGTATAATTATTATGATGAAGTGGGCAAGTATTGCTCATTCGATGGATTGTTGAATATTGGTGGATTGTTGAACTAATATTCCTTAACACGAGCAAATATTGATCATCTAAGCAAGTGTTTCTCTCGTGATGACTTGTTGAATATTTGACTATCTGAGCATGTGTTGCTCATGAATGATTGGCAGTGTGCCAACAATATTAATTAAAGTGTCGGTCGTTGAACCTAGCATAATTAATAAAATTCATGACCATGAGGTCATTGTAGAATTATTAATATTAATTGATGACCATGAGGTCGTCGTAGAATTATTAATATTAATTCATGACCATGAGGCCGTAGTAGAATTATTAAGGTTAAAGTCTGGAAACATGGTCCTTGAACTCAGAAACCCTAATTTGACCGATTGATGATCAATTCATGGTCAGAAGTTTTAACCATGGGACGAATGAGGAGCGGCTACATGGGACCGTGAATCAACCATGTAGTGTCCATGTTCTCACGTGAGCAAATATGATGAGCTCATGAAGAGTTCATGATTTATTGGTGAAAGAATGATTAAATGTTGGTTCAATCATTATTCAAAAATGCTCGTCCGAGACTTAGGTGTGGAAACCTAATTAATTATGACAGAGTGATGGACCGACCATAGAGTCATGGAGCTGGCCCTGGGTTATCACGTGACCGACTGATGATCACGTCATGAAAATCCAAAGTGTTTGGAAGAGTCTTGGACCTAATACGAGCAATTGTGCAAATTAGGTCAAAACTGTGAAATTCGATGGTATCGGCTTCCGTGAGCCAAAGAGCTAATCTTGGTCGGTCAAGATAATGTGCTTGTGTCCCTAAGGTGTCCGCGTCTCAGTCCTGAGAATTTTGATATTTTCTGGCGTGCAATTGAGCATCCATTCAAGAAAATATGCCAAAATTAGGGTTTCGATGAACTGAGGGAAACACCATGAGATGATAGAAAATATTTATAAAATAAGGAATTATGAGACATGGGACCGTCGTTGGTCAAGGCACGGTCGGCCAGTCATGACCACGGTCACGTGGCGTCTCTTCCTTAGTTTTACATATTTTTGATGATTCTATGAAGGATTCATGAATTTTGAGAAATTTGATAAATTTAGGGAGTTTTCACGAATTGAAGGAGTTTCCATGAGTTCATGGTCTTTGAAAAAATATTAAAATAATAAAATTCGGTCGTGTGGGACCATGGAGGCGTGACCGATCGGTCGTGGCCCAATCCCACGAATTTTAATAATTTTTAAATAATTTTTGGGTGTTTTTGATAGTTTGAAGGAATTTTTGAGAAAAATACCATGAAATCAATGAAAAAATAAGATAATTAATAATAAAATAAATAAAACAAGGTCGTGTGGGACCGACTAGGGCATGGCCGGCCGGCCAAGTCCCGGTCCCACAAGTTTTCATAATTTATTTTATTTTATTATTATTTTTGATGATTTAAAGGAATTTTGAGGAAAAATACCATGAAATTAAGGAGTTTTTTCATGAAATCATGAAACAAAATACCAAATAATAATACAAAACTAGTGACAAAACCCCTAGGTGAACAAACTAGTGATAAGAAAAAACCGGTCATATTATTTCTACCAAATAAAAACCATTTCAACTAAAACTGGGACAAAAACCCCAAGCCAAATAATAATAAGAAAATTTAGTTTTTGTTACTTAAAAAAATGCCAAACATGCCCTTTTAGCTAACTTTTATTTTTCTTCTTCTCTGATTTCTTTTTTATTTTTCTTCTGTCTCCTTCTCCCACCACCATTGTCACCATCAGCAACTCCACGAACACCATCAATGGTAATATACTGCACCACTAATTTCACATCAAAGAAAATTAGATTCATTTACTGTTTCTTCAGCTTCTTAATCTTCTTAGTCACTGTGTTTTGTTTGAATCGATCGATCAAAAATCGAAGTCTTGTTTTATTTTCGGTTATCTGTGTTTCTCGATCTGAACGATTCGTGGATCTGCTTAGATTTTGCTTATTTTGGTGTTTATTGTGAAGATCTATGTATATTGATTGAATTTTATGATTTTGATATTTTCTTAGTTAACATCGAGTGATTGATTTGGTCGATTTTTTTTATTTTTTTTTTGGGTTTTTTATTTGGTCGATATTGTTTGATCTTGTGTATTTATTTATTGATTTGATAATTAAGACAACAATTATGCCACCTTTGACAGCATATGGTCTGATGGATCTGTGCATGTACAGAAATTGTATGTTACCTTATACTATTCAATTTGATCTTATTAATTCTTGTTTACAGTGTGACTATGGTAAGAAAGTAGTCCACTTAGGTAGCGCTGAGAAAATGAGTACTATGTAGTTTCAGCAGATTTTGACCATGAAGAAAGATACTAGAGCTGAATAATAATAATAAGAAGAAGAAGAAGAACGGGCCCTAGCTCAGCTGGTCATTCCCGTTCTCCGAAGTTTCATGCGTTCCAGGAGGTCCCAGGTTCAAGTCCCCAATGGCGTAATATTGCAGGAATTAACATGGAAGGTAGTGTTAGTTTGCCCCCCTTATGACACAATCTCTCCCCCCCTCCCGCTTCGGCTCCCCTTGGCAAGGTTACCCATGAGGCTCGCTGGTAGGCTAGCACAGCAACCTGTTCAATTAATGTAGTAGTATGTCGTTGGATCCTAGCTTGTTAGGCTTCCAACTAGTTTCATGTAATAAATTTTAAGATTTAAAAAATAATAATAATAATAATAATAATAAATTTTAGGGTGTCGGTGCACAAATTGTTGCCCGACTTCCCCCTATTTCTGTGTAATTATTACTCTTTGTTATCAATAAAAGCCCCTTGTGGCATCTTTTTAAAATAATAATAAGAATAAGAATAATAACGGGCCCTAGCTTAGCTGGTCATCCCCGTTCCATAAGTTTCATGCGTTCCAGGAGGTCCCAGGTTCAAGTCCCCAGTGGTGTAATATTACAGGAATTAACATGGAAGGTAGTGTTAGTTTGCCCCCCTTGTGACACAATGTCGCCCCCCTCCCGCTTCGGCTCCCCTTGGCAAGGTTACCCATGAGGCTCGCTGGTAGGCTAGCACAGCAACCTGTTCAATTAATGTAGTAGTATGTCGTTGGAGCCTAGCTTGTTAGGCTTCCAACTAGTTTCATGTAATAATAATAATATCTTCTAATAGCAATAGCAATAATAATAATAATAATAATAATAATAATAATAATAATAATAGTATTTAAAGAAGAAATATACGCTGGTTTTAGCTTTAGCGTGCATTATATTGTCGAATAGGATGTGTAGTACTCAACCAATTGTTATTCTGAAGAAACAATCACAAACTTAGCATGTTAACTACTCAGAAGTTATGTGAGCTCTCTCCTCTTATGAAAACTCTGACTCTAAGATGGAACAAAGTAACTGTAGAGATTTCAAACTAGGCACAATACATTATCATAATCTTTTAAGAAGTATTTAAGTTCAAAAATGTGGCATTGACTCGTAGTTGTGTGGACAAGTAAGTTCTGTTTTGTGGTATATGAAAAGAATGGGAAGAGTCACTGGAGGAGATGTTATAGAAGAAGAATGTGTTATTCTAAATATGTTAATGCAGGGCAGAAGCGGTATGACATTTCAGGATATTGTTACATACCTACACCTCCCCAGTGGTTGACACGCTAAAATGCACCTTTGCCTCTACAAAACTGTGTTTATTGTTACCAGTGCTTCGTATTACTAATGTTTGGCACGGTAAAATGCATCTTTGCCTCTACAAAACTGTGGTTATCGTTACAAGTACTTCGCATCACTAAATAGGTTCTCTACACCTTTGTTCATTTTTCATTGTTTTTGATGCTGTTAATTTTCCCTCTAACTTTGCAAAAGCAAGGCTGTGTTTGCAGCAATGCAATGTTATCGTGACATACTTGCTTTACATAAGTATCTACATCATATTTTGATGCTTATCTTATGCTACTTATTAGTATTTCCATGATGTATGGTGTGCATTTTGCTGGTCGTTGTTGCACATAAAAATTTATCATGATCATAATCTCCCTCATTTTGGGTGTAGGCAGATGTTAAATTTGAATCTTACTGAAAGTTTATCACCCGAGGTTGGCCGTCTATCTCAGCTGTTGGTAATGTGAGTATCTGGCAAATTAATATCCTTACATCCTTACAATGTGACAGAGCCATGTTTGTCCTTTTCTTATAAGAATTAGCATAGACATTGATTTATATTTTTTTATTATGCTTATGCTATTCCGTTTCCAGTGCATGTATCTACTTCTGGTAGAGATTTAATGTGGAACAACATAAGTGGAAGTATACCGAAGGAGATTGGATATATTAAACCTCTGAAACTTCTGTGAGTTGTATTCTTGAACTTATATTTTACTAAACTTCGAAAATTGTTCGCATAATTCCCCCGACCCATGTGCTATAAATAATCATTCTGTTTGATGCTAAAAGATTTCAACGCAATTGTGCACAGATATATCCGTCACTGCGGTGTGTTTTAGCCGATGCTGTTGGGGAAGAGCTAAATCAGGTACTCTCTTTTTGAAGTACACCAGAAAGTTGTTTAAGTTTGTTTGTTCTCATATTTGGTATAGCTGGATAGTCATCAACTACTTATCTATCAAATTTATGTTGGTTCTGTGCTTGACGTGCTGAGAGATGTTGTTGGAATTACAAGATAAGCTGCAATGTGTTGCGGATTTGTTTGAGCTGAGCTACAATGCATAGAAAAATGATGAAACCTAATTAGGTTTCATCTAGTTTTGGTGAAAACAATTTTTGTTTTATCATTTTTTTCTATTTGGTTTCATCATTTTGTTCTTATTTTGCCTTTTTTTTTTTGGTTTGGTTTCATCATTGAAGCTGTGTCGGTGAAATGACAATATGTGGAAAAATGATGAAACCAATTTTGGTTTCATCTATTTTTTGGTGAAACCAATTTTGGTTCCATCATTTTTCAGTTTGGTTACATCATTTTTCGCGAGAAATTATTTGCACGAGAAATTTTGGTTCCATCATTTTTTTCAGTTTGGTTTCATCATTTTTTCTCATTTTCAGTTTGGTTGCATCATTTTTTCTCATTTTGCTGAACATTGATCAATCAAATTAATTGTTTGTGGTGGCGGCGGCTGGTTGGTGGTGGTGGTTGGTGATAATGATGGTGTTTATCGGTGACGGTGGTGGTCGTCTGTGGTTGTAGTCGTTGGCTGCGGTGGTGGTGGCAGTGGTGGTTGGTGACGGCGGCGGTTGGCAGTGGTGGTAGTGGTGGTGGTTGGTGATGGCGACGGTTATCATTGGTGGTCGGCGGTGGTGACGAATGTCGGTGGCGGTGGTGGTGGTGCAATGGCGGTGGTGGTGCAGTGGTGACGGTGGTGGTGTGGCGGTGCAGTGGTGGCGACGATGGTGCAGTGGTGGCGGTGGTGCAGTGGCAGCGGTGGGGGTGAAGTGGCGGCGGCGATGCAGTGGCGATGGTGCTGCTGTGTTGCTGTTGGTGGTGTGAATATAATAAAAATTAAATGTGGGGTTGATTTTTATATTTGTTGGGGTGATTTAAATTAAAAGGGTAATATAGACTGTTTATGTTAAATGGGGTTTTTGTGAACAATTTGTTTTGTTGGGGTTTTTGTACATGGATAGTGACACCTTTGGGGTTATAACCCGCGCGCCGATAATAATAAAACAATGGACACATGGGACCGGCTAGGTTAAAACCCTAATTAGCGCCCTTTAGTAGAATCGATGGAGAATTCTCATACGGACTCGGATTTTGATGGTCCGCCCCTCCATTATGTACGGAAAAGAATTTCCTATCTCCCAACGCGGGAATATTTAGGTTTTAATCTCGTTCGGGCGGTGAAAACATCCCGAGAGTAAAATTCAGGAAGAATTCAAGGGGCCGGTCCCATGATATTTTTCCTAACTTTATCGTGTTTGATAAAATCATGTGATAAAAATACATGAAATTAGGTAATTTTTAGAGAAAAATAATAAGGGAAAATTAGGGGGAGACCCAAAAAAAACAATATTCTCATTGCCCACAATTAATTTTGGATACCGTGACACCCATAAATATTTTTGTGACACCTATAATTATCCGAAATTATTAAAACTTGTCTGCATGATGATTTATGCATCCGCATTACGTGTTATGCATACTGTTTTTTCAGGGATAACTCGTTATGCATCCTAATTTTTCAGGGGTATAATTGGCAACGCAACTTGGATATAACATATCTAAAAATCCGCGCCTTGGAATTTTACAAATTTTATATTGTTGGAAATCTTTTTAAGAGAGCTACGCAACGAGTACAAACAACAATATCAATTTTTTTTTCACGAAAAAATCGGAGGTGATCATCATTTTAGGCAAAATTTTCGAAAACTTGATACATAAACATTATGCAGCCACAAAAAAAAAATGCATAACACATTCTGCAGACGCATAACGAATTATGCAACCATTTTCTCCACTACGTAACAAATTATGCATTTGGATAACAAAGTTATGCATCTATAATAAATTATGTAACAATTATTTTGGTTGATTTTAGTGCATACATAAAAAAATTGATGCATAATGCAGTATGCATCCATATTTACGGATGCATGTCAGGTTATGCATCTATTTTCTCGATGCATAAAAGATTGTGCAACAATTTCTCGATGCATAATGCGTTATGCAGTCATATTTTCGGATGCATAACAGGTTATGCATCCATTTTCACGACTGCATAACATGTTATGTAGATATTATTGTAGGTGCATGACAAGTTATGCAGTCTTATTTTTTGTTGGTTTCAATACTAAGAAAAAAGTAGTTGCATAATGTGTTATGCAAACTTTTTCTAAACTATATAACAAGTTATGCAACAACTTTGGTAGATGCATAACAAGTTATGCAACCATTTTCATAGCTGCATAAAAAATTATTCAACGATATCGAGAATGGTAAAGGGCAGCATCAAGTTAACATATGAAAAATATGGGAAGAACCTATCTATTTTTGCTCAATCAAAACATATTATTAACTCAAAATCAATGTCTACATGATAGATGAAGATCCCATCAAACAAATTAATCATAAAATGATGAAACTTAGGTAATCAAATTACACACCTTAATCCATGGTAACTTAGGTAATCAACATACACACCATAATCCATAGCAACAACAGCTCAATCCTATCGCATCATCACCGCTGCATTACCATCCATCAACAAAAATAAATCACCCACCACCACCATGTTCACCAAATTACTAAGTTTTGTGTCCCTGCCTAACTACACTTTCCCCTTTCTTGTAAATGGAACCGAAATTCTCAACTGATGTGACATTATATTTTATTCTTTTAAGAAGTTCTTGTCTGGAAAACTAAATTATTCAGTCACTCAAAAATCTCCCAAGAGAAGAAATTATGGAATCTTGACTATGGAAGGATGATGCTACTAAGACAATTTACGCGGCATCCGACGTGCATCCATTTTTGGAGCATTTTCATTTTTTTTGCTAATTTTGAACTTAGCAAGTGGATAAATCAATTTTCCAGGATATTTTGAATTTCTGTATTTAGAGATAAGAGTAAACGGAGAAAGAAAATAAAAAAGCAATAATACCGGTAGTGGCTATTGTTAATTCAAATGAAAAGGTCGACTTCTGTGTTGAGAAGATATGTAGTACCTGAAAAGGAATCATTGAATGAGAGCTTATATGTTTGATCTTATTGGCCTCAATTCAGGCAAGTGATTACTGTTGTTGTTAAGAGAAGAAAGAAGTTACCTTTTGATAATGTTATCCAAAGAGAAAAGAAACTTAAACTTGTATTGAAGATTAGGAAGATATTAGCTGGTCAACCTGATAGAATCATGTCACTTAGAGATTTGGGTAGGTATAGAAGAAAATTAGGTCTTACACGTAAACGTCAATTGAGAAGATTACACATCTGAAGGCGGATTTTGGGTTGCCGTCGGAGTTTAGAGATACGATTTGTAATCGGTATCCTCAGTATTTTAAGGTGGTGGAAACAGAACGTGGTCATGCGTTGGAGTTGACGCACTGGATCCGTAATTGGCGATATCTACAGCTGAGATTGCTGAAGAGGAGAATGCATCTAGAGAGATAGAAGAAAGGAATTTTTTTATTGATAGAACATCTGAATTCTAGACATGAGTTCCATCACGAACAGTATCATCTCTTGTTCATCACTTGCACCTGTAATTCACCATTTCATCCATCAATATCTTCTCCAATTACTTCATAAACTGCTACTGCAATAAACCTATCTTTCTAAATCCCTAATTTCTCATTCCATCTCTTTCTCGAATTCGATCAGACCCATCATGTGTCTTTTGATTCTTCACAGATTCCTTAATTCAAACTCAACATTTAGCTCAAAATTCTATCTCATTTGCACCATCAGATCTATCTCGTTCAAAACCCAGTTGAGACAGAATACGTTTTATGAAAGAAGAAACACAATTTATAAAATTATTGGTTTGGGAGAAATTTTTTCCCAAAAACTGGGTGCGCTCCTAAAGTTTCACGCTTGTGGGTTTTACATCGAACAAAATCTTTAAAATGGGTGTGGTAGTAGTTTTCACAAATAATAATAAAATAATAAGGGACCGTGAGGTGTGGGCCAGCTGGGACCAAGGCATGGCCGATCGGCCCATGGTCACGTCCCACACACTCTCCTAATTTTATATTATTTTTGACAGACTCGTGGAAGTACCACGAATCTGAGGAATTTCCTCAAGAAGGATATTTGATCAATCGAGAGAATTTTTATGAAAATAATAAAAGTGGATAGATGAATACTGTTATTTCATAGGATCAGCTGAAGATTCGCCTATAAACTCAGAACGATGAGGTGGTCATTGCCATTCCATGGGATCGACGTTGATTCGACCATGGAATCGGAGCAATGATATTTCCATTCCATGGGATCGTCGTTGATTCGACCATGGAATCGGAGCAATGATATTTCCATTCCATGGGATCGTCGTTGATTCGACCATGGAATCGGAGCAATGATATTGCCATTCCATGGGATCGTCGTTGATTCGACCATGGAATCGGAGCAATGATATTTCCATTCCATGGGATCGTCGTTGATTCAACCATGGAACCGGAGCAATGATATTGCCATTCCATGGGATCGTCGTTGATTCGACCATGGAATCGGAGCAATGATATTGCCATTCCATGGGATCGTCGTTGATTCGACCATGGAATATGAGCAATCTTATTGCCATTCCATGGGATCGTCGTTGATTCAACCATGGAATCAGAGAAATGAAGGGATAATTAACCTCATGGGTCTATGCCTAGCATAATAAACTGACTACGATAGGAGCATTAATTATCCTAACATGACTTGCCGGTAAGCCACATCCTTTATATAGTCAGGTTAAACTCGTTGTTTGTTCCTGAAGACGATGTTGCTCCGTAGAGCCGTCCATCCCGTGATACTATATAGAAATAACTGAAAGTATTCAGTATTCATGAGATTATGACGTTGTCTAGGCGTTGACTGCATATCTACATGTACTCTGAGAGAATGTACTCTCCGTTGAGAATTCGATGAGAGACCCGTGTCTCTATACTCATGTGTGATTGCTGGACCAAAGGCCCGTATAATCATTAGTTTACGATTTTAGCCCTTGTTGAAAATCCACCATCTACATTAAGTCCCATGCTTACTGAGGAAAGCCGTGTTCCTCAGTCAACATTAAATGGTGATTTTCAGGCCAGAAATTATACTAGTAATTGAACTTAGTCGTAAGTTGAGACATTACCGTATTTTGAGGGCATGAGCGAGCCACGACTTGAGAAGGCTTCGTTGTCATGGTTAGAGAGCCATTTGGTGAGCATAAATTGGTGTTGAACCACTGATTTGGACGATGATCCCGTGGTCGGTTAGGATCTGCGGGTCGGGCCCAAATATGGAAATCCTAGTGGAATTAGGTTTTAAAATTATAAAAAGGGGTCAATTCCCCCTCTTTTTTTTTCACGACCATCTCTTGATCTCTTCATCATCTTCATACTCACGTACATGAGAGGAGGAAAATTTTCGTCGGAGCAGCTACCACCGATTGCCGGCGCCGTTTGATCACCGTCCGACCAGTTCCGGCCGGCGCCGACCAGGTAAACACGATTTTTTTTTATGTTTGCTGATTCCATGAGTTGTTTCATGAATTGATCATATTGGGATTATACACATGTGTATATAATTAGTGTGATCTTTATGAAAAACCCTCATTTTTGAAAACATATGTTCGTTCGATTGTTAGTTTCGAAGACTAACTATAATCCCTGATTTTTGAGAGATTTTTTATGTATGAACCTAGGTCCAGTGATAAAACTTAGTGTATGAGCTCTCATGTGTACCAAGGTTTTATCATAAGAGATGTGAATTTTCATGAAATCGTCATAAACCCTCGTTTTAGAGAAAATAACAACGACACAAAGGAAAATATGTATGATGGACTTGCGTCCAGTGATAAAAATTTTGTTTATGAGTTTTCATGTAAATAAAAAACTTTATCATGTGCATGGATTGTGAGTGTTCACAATATTTTGAAATAAACCTTCGTTTTAAAGACAACTAACGACGATACGAAGGAAAAATAGTTTTTTTTTAAAATAAATACGTGCAGCCGTGGCACATATTACGCAAAATATGATGATATATTTTATTTGCATGAATTTGTTTCCATTAGATGAAAATCCTTGAGAGTTCATGAATGCAAGTTGCATTAATTATTGTTTCTCCGAAAAATCAAGACGTGGGTTTTGAGAAACCTTCAAAGATAAATAATTTATGATGAAATATTTTATTGTTGTTAACTTCATATGTCAGTTGTGTGAATTTTCACATTATGAAGATTGCGCTCGTGATTTTGTGAAAAATCAGTTTCGGAGATTAATAAAGTTTCGTTCATTTTTTTACAGTTTTCGAAGAGACGAACGATTTTGCTGTTAACTCTAGCATTACTATCACTATTGTTATTGGAAGTAAAAGGTAAGAGTTAAGAGTTACCGTTCTTGCTGTATTTCCTCGATTCATGTATGGACAGTATACTGAAGTAGAATGTTGCGTGAACCTTTTCAGCTACTCAGCAAAGATGACCAATTCTCAAGCTGACGACGCCTCAAGGGAAGAGATGTGCATTGATGATGATATATCTAGAGATGAGACATGTACGGATGAAACTTCTGTTGGGGGAGATGAAGACGAAACCCCTGGGATTAAGAATATCCCAAACATAGATGATGCATTCTTCAAAGAAGACACTCCAGGAGCTGTTCAATTGAGGTCTCCAACGTATCGTATTTTGATAAATCCCAGAACTGTTACTCATAAGAAATTGGTAACTCCCAAGACAATGATTCGATTTTGCCTTGAACGAGGGATATTCGCCCCGTCGATCATAGAGTTTAAGCTTTCTCGACGACCTTTGGAGAAATTTGCTGGCTGGGCGAGGCATATGTTGGGTTTTCCTCATGTGAGATCTACGCTTGACCAGGCGCATGTGACGAGAGATGTCCAAGCTTCCGGAGAGTTGTTCATTTTTCATGACGCAAGCGGCATTGTGGATTTGTTGGCTCGTTGGTGCATTCCCACGCATACTTTCATATGTAGATGGGGAGAATTCACCATCACCTTGGAAGACGTGGCAGCTCTGATGCATCTTCCAATCACATGCAATCTCCCTGGGGATCTTTCAGACGAGGAGACCGCCGTTTCTCATGTCTTGACGGCTGCGATGGAGAAAGCGAACAAGGCTGGCAGTAAAGGATGTTATGCTTCCTGGTTAACACACTGGTGGCCCAAAGACGAGGTTTCTGATAAACCCATCGACGGTCTGTTACCCATTGCTGCTTTCTTATGTTTATGGTTGTCTAGGGACATTTTTGAAGACAATGGAAACTTGTTGAATCCTTTTGTCATTCCCTTCGCTATTAAGATGGCTCAAGGTGAGCAACTTCCGATAGGTAGTTTGTTCTTAGGCTCCTTGTATTATAACTTAGACTCTTTGATCATAGACTCCAGCGTGTCGAACGGCTTTATAAAGATTGGGTGTTATGCCAACACGATGTTTCTTCAAGCTTGGATATGGGAACACTTCAAGAACTATGCACCTATTCCACATAATGTTATGCAAGGACCGAGTACTGATGCGCGTCATACTTTTCCCAAGAAAGATAATGCTAGGATCATGCGTTGGTCCACAAAGTAACCTCGTTCTAAAACATGCTTCATTGATGTGTTAGATGAAGAATCCGAGTTCAATTTCCGCCCGCGGTTGTCAGTCCCCGATCATATTTCTCAGCTGATCACTTTCAATACTGTAGAAAGTATGAGTTTGATATCTGGCGTGGATCTAAGTGATGGCGAGAGATCTTTCATGTTGAGTTGTACCCCTGGACATTTTCTATCAGTAACATTTGGAGAGCTTTCGGTGGAGGAGTATAATATTGATAAGGCGGCTCGACAAATGGGTATGGATCAGTGCGTTCCAACCGTACGGAGAAGGAAACCATCGGTTGAGTGGCTCAGGTATCACCTGGATCATACTCACGTGGATGGGAGTAATTACTGGTTTCCTAGATCTGATAGATTCGCCTATGTAACCCCATGTTATATAAAATTCGGGGACCAACAACTTGGGAGTTTACGTGGCTTTGTAAGATTTTCCAGACCTCCATTGAAGGATCTTCCTTCAGCTGAGCTGATTTCCAGTCGTCCAAGATTGAAGTATCTTTCTGGTGATAAACGAAAATTGTCTCCCGGATGCTCTCAGGTATGTTTCTCTATATAATCTTCATGAAATTATGAGAACTGTATCTTGATTATATTATTGAATTCCACCACAGGACGGACGTAATGTAGACCTCGAATCGGTGTAGATTTCTCGGATATTGAAGAAGTTGTTCACGGCGGAGAAGGAAAGAACAAAAGTTATAGGATGTTACCTAATACCATGAAGTCCCCGGTTCATTCTTTGGTGAGCTCCCAATATTTCTCACCGTGACTTTTATTTCTATTAACATTAGAATCATGAAGCCAATGTTGTTAATTTCGTTGTAGAATTTTACTCCATCAAGTCTTGGATGTCTTCAATTTTCTGCTACTGAACGGGCGATTTCCGATTTGAGTGATGAAGAAGCTGTAAGTATCTCTTCTCATGTTCAAATGTGGTGCTTCATAGATGAAAATACTGATTGTGAAGGTGGTATACATGAGGATATCGTCATGGGGACGAAGAACTCTGGAACTCAACCATCCTCTGGGAATGGAGGCAATTCCCAAGATTCGGCATTGGATGGAAGTGATGTTCCTCTCGTCGTTGATGTGGACAATTCCAACCCCTTGGACGCTTCAGAGACTTCTCAAGTAAGTATATATCCCGTATATTCTTCATAGAAGTATAAAATTGCTGACTTGTGAATAAATTAATGAGGACCCATGTGAATATGTGAAAAACTCAGTCGAACTCCGTCGTCAGAAAATTCAGAACCCAGCTTTTGTTAGAAACGCCATAGAATCTTCATATGGAACCGGATTTCGATGATCTGCATGTGAAAATTCAAGCCCAGAAAATTTCAAAGCTTTAGTAAAGAAGCTTTTTAAGTTCTGAGCGCGTTTAGAGCGTGAAAAAGGCAAAATCGTAAACTTCCAGGAGACTTCCAGAACTTTTTCAGATTGCACATCAGTTGATGTTTTCGCCACATCTTCTTGTTTGTTCATCGGATCGTCATGAAATTTTAACAAGTTATAGAGGACATCCATGCTAAGATAACGGTATATGACCCATCCTCAGATTCATTGTAAATTTCTCCCAGTTCATCTTTTAGTACAGATCAGTGCACAATTTCTTCAGACGTAGTTACCGTAAAACGTGTTTTCATGAAATCTACGCTATTTGCCGATGCCTTGAACATAAAATGATGAATCTTGACAATTTTGGATTTCTTGTACGTTGTATTTCATGTTCCCTTTTTTGGTTTCTAGCTTTCATGACTCTAACCCCATGTAATCTTCGTATTAGGTGTTAAATACCGAAGTTGAGGATATAGAAATCAACGAGGAAAACTCGAGCGGACCTGCGATCGTTGATGAGGAGATGACCATTCCTGAGCCTCGAAGTAAATAGAAAGTTGTTAATGAAGTCATGGAATCCCAAATTGTTGCTGCTTTAGAAATAGAAGAACGCAGGATCCCTGTAGAGAATACTGAAAGAGTTGTTGCCTTGGTAGAAGTCGTTCCTGAAAACCGTATAGTGGTGCATGAATATCCTACTGCGGGAATTTCTTTTGATCCTCCGTTCGATGCTTCACTCCCAGGTCACGAATTAGTTGGCGGATTCGGTGTTCCCATTGGATATGCAGAATTGTATGAGACCATATGGCGGAAGTTTGGTCATATCATCATTGAGAGGATCCCTGGGCACGCTTATGCGTTGACCATGCAAGTAAGTGAACTATTGCGTGTTTTGAATGATATATATAGTATGCCTACACATTCCGTTACTTAAGATGTACTCTTTGATTGGGAGTTCAACTTGGGTAACTCATAGAGGCTTGGTTTCAACTTGAAGTGGCTCCGTAAGCAAATGGATGCAATTAAGGACTCGTGTGAGAATAACATACCCTTCCCAAATGTTGCTGTGACGGAGAAGGAAAAGAAAATTGCAAGGTTGATCGAAGAACTGAACAAGGAGATGGCAGATTTGCAGGCTTTGAAGGATGCAGAGGCGGAAAAATCTTTCTTTGCATATTTTTTCTGATTTATTTTCTATGATCTCTTGAACTTCTAAACTTCCGAGAGATGCGAGGTTTTACATGGGTTTTGATATTTTGGTTTTGGATTGGTAGATGTCTTTTTTGAGGATTTTGGGATTTGATAGAGATTTTCTTTTAAGAAACACGAGTTGAATTTTGATAAATTGTCGAATTCAAATACTGATTGCAAGTATTGAAAACGTTTTGGAGGAATTGAAATACAATGAAAATTCTAAATACCAAGTCTAGACGTCATGGATGCTCAAACGCCTGATACCTCAAAATGCCCATCTTTTCAAACAAATGCCTTAAGCCATTTCTCCTGAATTACTGATAGGGTTCCGCAATCTGTGTTGACCAGCTTGTAGTATCCTGTGGTTATGGATTTAGCGACCATGAATGGTCCTTCCCAGTTGGAGCTCCTTGCTGAATGAAGACTGCGTTGAACATCTTTGAGAACTAGGTCTCCTTCATGAAATTTATTGGGTTTGGTCGCCCGTGCTTTGAATATCCTATGTTGACTCGGAATCCTTTGCGGGACATGATTCCATAGTCGTGGTACATATGGACACTCGTGTGGGAGAGGGAACTTCTCGTAATGCTTAGCCATATCCTCCATAATGAATCTCTTGATCGGATGATTGACTTGGAGAAGTTCTGGACTCAACCACTGAGTGAAATATTGTTGTGGCGAAATCATCCACTCATAGCATTTTGTAATTGCTAGGTTGTTCATGGAATGAAGTCCTTGTACTAAGGAGACATACTTGAAAACTGGTGGTAAAGGCACGAGAGAGGGGATGAAACTTGTCTGGTCGTGTAACCTCTTAACGAATGCATTTGGATGTTCCTCAGGTTCTTGTGCAAGTTTTGTTAAGGCTTTGACCTCCTCCAGGTATTCAAATGGCAAGATGTCTTCCGCATCTTCCTTAGGGTCAGAAGTTTCTTCACGGGGACATGTCGTTACAGGAGTCGTCATCATTGCCTTTCCATCATGAATCCACGTGCGTCCAAGAATCATATCATACCCTGGATCCTCTCAGATTATGAAGAATTTGGTTTCGGTGAAGACCGAATTTTCTTCGACTTTCAGGATGATGTAGCCGTAGGCATCTCGGGATATCCCTTCGTGGTCTCTGATTGTCGTTGGAGCTTGGGTAGCTTCTTGTCGATTTATTCCAGCAGCTCTGAGAGTCTTGAGAGGGATGATGTTGACAGCAGTACCGATATCAACGAATGCTCTTCTGAACTCGTTCCCTTTTATATGCACTATGGTGAGCACTCCCCGGTCGTACATTTCCTTGTCTGTTGCTGATGGCTTGATGGTGGCCTCTTGGATTAGTAGTCGTTTGCCGGATATGATGTGGTTCAATGCAGCAAACATATCTTTCTTTTGAGATTTCGAAAGATACAACATCTCGAAGGTATGTTCAATCAAGGATTGAACTGCTTCTTTGATGGGGGGTCCACCGATGGTGAAATCTCGGACTGGAAGAGGGTTTTTATGTACTCCCTCAGTCCCCAAGTTGAGTTCGCCTGATTCGACCTTTTCTCTGAATATGCGTTTCAGGACTTTGCAATCACTTGTGGGATGACTGACATATCTATGGAAGCGACAATACCTAGGGTTTCCCATGGGTTCTTCGGTTGTTTCCTTTTTTTTTTTAAAAGGCAACTTGATTGTACCATCTTGAATCCAGGCATCGATTAGCTCGTTGACTTCTTCCATGGAACAAGGAAAATCAAGTGCCTCTGGCTCGTCTGTTTGTTGAGGAGAGGTCTTCGAGTTATCTTTTTTGTGTTCCTTCGAGGGAGTGGAGGTTGTCTGCTTGTGTTGTAGTTCAGCTTTCCGCTTGATTCCTTCTGCGACAGCGTTCGTCGAAGATTGCAGGGTATACTGTTTTTTAATCAAACGCCTGTTTCCCCAAGGGTCTTTTGACTCCTCAGTTCTTGTAGAATTTGGTCTTTCCAGAAGAGCGGGTGCGGTAGTTACTGATCTCTTCGCGGCTTCGTGGATCTCTGAGAAAGTCTGGAATCGAAGGTTCTCCAGTAAATCTCTATAGACCGGGAGCATGCCGTTGATGCATAAGTCCACCAGTTGTTGCTCCGTGACATTTGGATCATGGCAGTCTAAGGCTTGGACTCTGAATCTCTTCACGTAATCATTGGGGTCCTCACCTGTCTTCTGAGACATTCTCCCAAGATTAGAGAGAGTGACCTGTTCCGACACGAAGAAGTATTTCCTGTAGAATGCATTGACCATTCTCCCCAATTGTTGATGGTCCCTGGTGCGATGTTGTTGTACCAGGTGTATGCTCTTCCTTTCAAATACTTTGAGAATTCTTTGAGACGAATAACATGATTGTGTTCATGTTCTCCCAAGGATTCGAGGAAACGGGAAACATGTTCTCGAGCGTTTCCAGTTCCATCAAATAGAGTAAAAATTGGAGAAATGTAACCTTTGGGAAGAGGGATCCTCTGTGTAGCCAAGGGATAAGGAGGTTGGTGACGATGGAAATGCGATGTGTTGCCCTTTCCACGATTCTCCAGAAGACGCTCCAGGTCTTCACGAGTGATGAAGTTTGATGACTCCTTTGTTGATGAATCGCCTGCAGATTTGACGGTTTCGTCATCATCCACTGTATGAATTGGAATCACCTCAAGATCAGCGTCTGAGGGCTTTTCCTTTTCTCTCCCTTTTTCTTAAGTCTTCTCTGACAGTTTGCCCGTGAGAGTCTTCAGATAGTCCAATAATTTCTGTTGTGCTGCAGCCATGTCCGTATGATTCTTCACAAGAGTCTCTTGTGTCTTGATAAGATCAGCCATGGTAGGTGGTGGATTTCCTCTGATTTCTTCGGGATGTCGGCCGAACAAAGGATGACTTTCCGCGTTGGTATGAGGAGGAGTGATGTCACCACCATCAATGTTAGTGGCTGGAATAGTTTCCGGGATGTCTTCATTGTTGCTAGTGCTAGCGATATTTGCGTTAGGATTTGTGACCGATCCTGACCTAAGACCAACCATTTGTGAGAATGAGAGATTGCAACCGATAGAATGATCTCCCACTGTGGTCGCTAATCTATGGATGGGGAAAAATGATTTGCTAGTTTTTAAGGGATTGAGGAGACGACCGGACGGAGGAGGTTCCTCGAACCAGGCAAAATGATAATCCTCACACAGATGCACCGCCGCAAATGGGGTGCTTAGATTCGAGAGATAAATCTGTAGTACTCCGGACTAAATCGAGACAACGACCGTTCCAGAGTAAATTCGGTCACAAGAGAGGATGGGTTGATCTGTAGGAAGGAAGCTGAGAAATGTGTGGAATCGATGGTGATTCAAGGATTGTGGGTGTGTGAATTCTGAATATGATAAGTTCTGAATGATTGAAGTTGAACGATTGTAAAGAAATTGCTCAATTGATGAGTTTGATTATCTCGTGTTGTCGAAGAGATGTGAGATTATTACTCTGAGTATTCTGTGTATTCGTTCTATTTTTTTCGATGATCTTCAATCTTGATTCAGGGACTTATTTATATTGCTGGAATTGTAGACACCATTATCCCATGAAGTGTGACAATTGATGGAATCAAGGAGTGGAGAAGTGGAAATCGTGTTCGAAACCAGCTATCCAACGTGTAAAGACTTGGTCGACTTTCCACCCACTACTTCGTGAGTTCCTTCAACTAATTGCACGACTTTCTCACATTCCATCGTGTGTTTGAACACACGTGCGGTAGACCGCCAGACCAAAACCCTAGTTGATATCCCCCAAGTGACACGATTGATCATATCGTGGTTTATTAGTCAATTGATGACTTCGTGGTTTGATGGGACAATGAGTCCACGTAGTTGCTGAGTCGAACAAGATGTTATGAAACCCACGAATTGAACGTGTCATGAGACATAGGTATAATTCTTACGATGAAGTGGGAAAGTATTGCTCATTTGATGGATTGTTGAATATTGGTGGATTGTTGAACCAATATTCCTTAACACGAGCAAATATTGATCATCTAAGCAAGTGTTGCTCTCGTGACGACTTGTTGAATATTTGACTGTCTGAGCATGTGTTGCTCATGAATGATTGGCAGTGTGCCAACAATATTAATTAAAGTGCTGGTCATTTAACCTAGCATAATTAATAAAATTCATGACCATGAGGTCAGCGTAGAATTATTAATATTAATTCATGACCATGAGGTCGTCGTAGAATTATTAATATTAATTCATAACCATGAGGCCATAGTAGAATTATTAAGGTTAAAGTCTGGAAACATAGTCCTTGAACTCAGAAACCCTAAATTGACTGATTGATGATCAATTCATGGTCAGAAGTTTTAACCATGGGACGAATGAGGAGCGGTTACATGGGAACGTGAATCAACCATTTAGTGTCCATGTTCTCACGTGCGCAAATATGATGAGCTCATGAAGAGTTCATGATTTATTGGTGAAAGAATGATTAAATGCTGGTTCAATCATTATTCAAAAATGCTCGTCTGAGACTTAGGTGTAGAAACCTAATTAATTATGACAGAGTGATGGACCGACCATAGAGTCATGGAGCCGGTCCTGGGTTGTCACGTGACCGACTGATGATCACTTCATGAAAATCCAAAGCGTTTGGAAGAGTCTTGGACCTTATACGAGCAATTGTGCAAATTAGGTCAAAACTGTGAAAATCGATAGGATCGGATTCCGTGAGCCAAAGAGCTAATCTTGGTCGGTCAAGATAACATGCTCGTGTCCCAAAGGTGTCCGCGTCTCAGTCCTGAGAATTTTGATATTTTCTGGCGTGCAATTGAGCATCCATTCATGAAAATATGTCAAAATTAGGGTTTCGATGAACTGAGGGAAACACCATGAGATGATAGAAAATATTTATAAAATAAGGAATTGTGAGACATGGGACCGCCGTGGTCAAGGCACGGTCGGCCAGTCATGACCACGGTCCCGTGGTGTCTCTTCCTTAGTTTTACATATTTTTGATGATTCTATGAAGGATTCATGAATTTTGAGAAATTTGATAAATTTAGGGAGTTTTCACGAATTGAAGGAGTTTCCATGAGTTCCTGGTCTTTGAAAAAATATTAAAATAATAAAATTCGGCCGTGTGGGACCATAGAGGCGTGACCGATCGATCGTGGCCCAATCCCACGAATTTTAATAATTTTTAAATAATTTTTGGGTATTTTTGATAGTTTGAAGGAATTTTTGAGAAAAATACCATGAAATCAAGGAAAAAAATAAGATAATTAATAATAAAATAAATAAAACAAGGTAATAATAATAAAACAATGGACACATGGGACCGGCTAGGTTAAAACCCTAATTAGCGCCCTTTAGTAGAATCGATGTAGAATTATCATACGGACTCAGATATTGATGGTCCGCACCTCCATTATGTACGGAAAAGAATTTCCTATCTCCCTACGTGGGAATATTTAGGTTTTAATCTTGTTCGGGCGGTGAAAACAGCCCGAGAGTAAAATTCAGGAAGAATTCAAGGGGCCGGTCCCATGATATTTTTCCTAACTTTATCGTGTTTGATAAAATCATGTGATAAAAATACATGAAATTAGGTAATTTTTAGAGAAAAATAATAATAAAATAATAATGGACCATGAGGTGTGGGCCGGCTGGGACCAAGGCATGGATGATCGGCCAATGGTCACGTCCCACACACTCTCCTAATTTTATATTATTTTTGACGAACTCGTGGAAGTACCACGAATCTGAGGAATTTCCTAAAGAAGGAGATTTGATCAATCGAGAGAATTTTTATGAAAATAATAAAAGTGGATAGATGATTACTGTTACTTCATAGGATCAGCTGAAGATTCGACTATGAACTCAGAACGATGAGGTGGTCATTGCCATTCCATGGGATCGTCATTGATTCGACCATGGAATCGGAGCAATGATATTTCCATATCATGGGATCGTCGTTTATTCGACCATGGAATCAGAGCAATGATATTGCCATTCCATAGGATCATCGTTGATTCGACCATGGAATCGGAGCAATGATATTGCCATTCCATGGGATCGTCGTTGATTCGACCATGGAATCGGAGCAATAATATTGCCATTCCATGGGATCGTCGTTGATTCGACCATGGAATCGGAGCAATGATATTTCCATTCCATGATATCGTCGTTGATTCGACCATGGAATCAGAGCAATGAGATTGCCATTCCATGGGATCTTCATTGATTCGACCATGGAATCGGAGCAATGATATTGCCATTCCATGGGATCGTCGTTGATTCGACCATGGAATAGGAGCAATCTTATTGCCATTCCATGGGATCTTCGTTGATTCAACCATGGAATCGGAGCAATGAAGGGATAATTAACCTCAAGGGTCTATGCCTAGCAGAATAAACTGACTACTATAGGAGCATTAATTATCCTGACATGACTTGCCGGTAAGCCATATCCTTTATATAGTCAGATTAAACTCGTTGTTTGTTCCTGAAGACGATGTTGCTCCGTAGAGCCGTCTATCCCATGATACTATATAGAAATGACTGAAAGTATTCAGCATTCATGAGATTATGCCGTTGTCTAGGCGTTGACTGCATATCTACATGTACTCTGAGAGAAAGTACTCTCTGTTGAGAATTCGATGAGAGACCCGTGTCTCAATACTCATGTGCGATTGCTGGACCAAAGGCCCGTATAATCATGAGTTTACGATTTTAGCCCTTGTTGAAAATCCACCATCTACAGACGGCTAGGATTTTCATCTAGGATGGAAGGGTGGTCATTGATCGTCGTACGCCATCGTTTTGGTAGCCGCATAGGGAAGGCCGGCATGGTATGGCGCGGATGGCCTGTCATAGTGGGGCCATCGGTTTGGCACAGACGGCTTGGAATGGTGGGGCCAATGCAAGGTGTGGTTGGCTTGGCATGGTGGGGCCAAGGTTTTGGCATGGTGCGGCTAGCATGGTTGGGCCTAAGGCAAGGTGAGGCCTAGGGTTTGGCATTCCATTGGTGCATGGTGCGGCTAGCATGGTTGGCATCCCTTGGCGCGGTAGACGTGGCTGGAATGGTTTTCCATTGGCACAGTGGTGCGTCTGGCATGGTTGACATGCCTTGGCGCAGAGATGTGGCTGGCATGGTTTGCCATTGGAATAGTGATGTGGCTGGCATGGTTTGCATGCCTTGGCGCGGTAGCATGAGAATTAGGGTTTTGCATAGATGATGTTATTCGATGTTAAGGTCTGCCGTGGAACATTACTCATGTAAAAAAAAAGTTTGGCATGAGAATTAGGGTTTTGCATAGATGATGTCAGTCGATGTTAAGGGTTCTGTCGTGGAACATGACTCATGTAAAAAAAAAAAGGTACCCCGGTAATTCCTGCGTAGGCATGCTGATTGATTCAATAAATGTGCTAATGGTCATAGTGACGTCATGTCAGTTGTACGGTTTTATGATTTTAACCCTAAGATAAAAACCGCCATCAACATTGTCCCCTTCTTAGCTAGGAACGGGAGCATCGTTGCGAGGTAAGCATAAGATGGTGACAATCTATGACAAAAATAGAAACAACAAGTCGTGAAAAGATGGTCAGGGAGGTCCGACTAACCTCTTTCGAGAGTTAAGGAGAGTTCATGATTCTCTTGCTTGCATAGATTCTACTTGTGGTGTTGAAGGTCAGGTTGCAGAGTGGTAGAGGTTGGTTGAGATGTGAGTTGCTGGCTTCGATCTGGAATGGTTGTGCATCTTCTGGGCCAGGCTTTGGAACGCGAAGCGGAGCCATTAGCATAGACTTGGCGTGAAATGGATCCTTTGGCGTCAGCATTGGTCGGCTTAAAATAGAACCACATGTATTGTACTAGCTCGGAATGGAGCCGTTAGCATTGAATTGGCTTAGAATGGAGCCATCATCATTGGTCGGCTTGGAATGGAGCCGCTTGCGTTGCGCGGATTGGAGTGGAGCTATCTTGAATTCCTCAGAAGGATGACGACTTTGTCTAAATTAGGGTTTGGCATGACGAAACCCTAATTAGCGCCCTTTACTAGAATCGTTGTAGAATTCTCGTACGGACTCGTATTTTGACGACCCGCCCCTCCTAGGGGTGCACAACGGTCGGTTCGGATCTGTTTTCATCCCTACCGACCATAGAACCATACAGGTCGGGTTTTTTTTTCAGCTGCCCCAACTAATGGTGACTTTCTAGATCGGTTCGGTTGTGAACCGCCCGATCCAGACTCGATTCGGTCTCAATTTTACCGATTTAATGTAAATCAGGCTGAGTTGGATCGGGTAAACCGAAAACCCAGCCCGACACGACCATATCCAGTTCCAGTTTTACACTGAAATACTTGTTCTTGTGACCTGTTTAAGCAGTATGGCAATAATATAGACATTTGACTTTCTGCAATAGTAAAACTAACTAAATTTGATAATAAGAATAAGAATCAATTCAATTTCTTGAGCTTCAGAAGGTGCAACATCAGCAGCAGTTCGGTCAACATTATATTGTGCGGCATTTGTGGTTGTAGGAGGAGCCAGTTCGCTAGCACCAGAAGCCTACATCAAAGTTCAACACAAAAATTCATCAATCCACATTATCCACTAACAACAAATACATACTTGTGAGATTAATCACGAAAAGGCAATTAAGTTATTCTGCAAACTAACTACAAGGACTGTGATCCAGTAAAGAACGCTCACAAAGACAAATCAAATTAACTAAGATAAAAATATAATAGTAACAACAGGTATCCACGGATTAGGGTTCAGATCAAATAGAACGTACAAGAGTATTAAAGATTTGATCAGAATTTACAATCTTATCAAGTTTTGTCCAGTTTCATATACAAGGGCATGAAGCAGCACATACAAATAATCTCTAAACAGATTGCGTACAATTGAATATTCCTCCACTTGCCAAAAAGTTATGAAAAAAGAACAAATAAATGATACATAAGAAATACATACCACAATAGCAGGGGTTGATGCTAGGGTTAATTGATCTACATCCATAGTCATAACTGAATCCAAAATAACAACTGAAGGAAACATAAGACATTACTGTTAGTTCCCCATTAAATTTGAAAAAAATCATAATCAGACACCACAACAAGAAATGATCCATAAGAAATATTGTCCCTACTGAAAGACAAACTAAATTAACACACACTCAAAGTAAAAAATGAGGCCATTTAGACATTCACAGTCACATGCATGTGAAAAATGTGAAAAATCAAATAATCATATATGCCATATAGAGCAAAATCATCTTTTTTTATTGATGTTCTCCTTCTTCAAAAGAAATTAAACAAAGTAGATAAAAAAAAATCCACCAATAAGAGATAATAATTAATCAAAACACAAAATCATACAAAATAAATCGAAATCAAACTAAACCCCACTAATAAAAGTACCTCAATTAATGAAAATCAATCAAAAAAATCTAAATCAAACTAAACCCCATTAGTAAGCTTACATCAATTAATTAAAAAATATATCAAAACAACAGTACCTCAATCGGTTATAATCAATTAACTAATCATTAATAACAATACATAAAAATCAATCAATAAGCTTTTGCTTCAAAATAAAATAAAATCAAGCTTTTCTTCCTTACTTGAAGCTGAAGAATCCATTTGATTATCAAGCAAAATCAACACTTGAGGATGATGGTAGTGATGTAGTAAAAGCATGGTAATTAGTAAAATAGGGGAATAAGGTCAAATAGGAGATGAAAATGGAGTCGCCTCCACTTCTGCAACCCTAGAGAATAACGAAAATGGGAAGAAAGGATAAAGAAAAAAAATCGTGTAGAAGGTAGGGGCTACAATATTAGGTTAGGCTAAGTATTTATATGTGAGATATTGGTTTCTTAACCATTGATCTATATGATCGGTCGGTTCTCAGAGAGATCAGTCGGTATGACCATACAACCGCATAGCACCGTATTAAGAACGGTTTTAAAACTGTCATACCGTCTAGGGCCGCCAGCTACTCAGTTTCGGTTTGGATCGAGTATTTTTTGGTCGGGTTGGGCGGGTCAGCGGTCGGGTCGGATATTTTATGCACCCCTAGCCCCTCCATTATGAACGGAAAAGAATTTCCTACCTCCCTACGCGGGAATATTTAGGTTTTGAGCTCATTCGGTAGGAGGAAACAGCTCGACAGTAAAATTCAGGAGCAAAGTTGCGGGCCCGGTTTCCTCTTTCCCTTACTTGACTCAAATAGGAAGTCATTTCCTTATTCAAACTCCCAAGTATCATGCCTATAAAAAGGGTGCCGGACTCTCCTTTTATTTTACTTTTTTTACTCTGGCCGCGTGGTAACAGTGCAAAACCCTAGCTGTTTTTTCAAAATCCCAGGTATGTCTTCCAGTACTTCCTTTCTAACTTGTTTTTTCTTGTTTTCTTGTGTTAGTGCAAAACCCTAGTTGTAGGCGTACCTTTTAATGATCTTGTAGAAAATATTGTCCTTCGGTGTTGGTATGAATCCTAGACGTAGGTATACTTTGCACGAACTTGTAGAAGCATTTAGGCGTGAATACCGTAGCAATGTTGACCGCCTCAATTTACTGTGCAAAGTAGGCATGCACGAGCTGGTAACTGTCATTCTATTCTCATGAAAACCTAGCTTTTAGGGTTTACTCCTTTTCCTGGTGTGGCCGTGTGTATGGTTCCCATGGTGGGGCGCGCCTTCTCGGCCGGGCGCAAATTTCCCGCTGCACCTTGTCATGAGGTGGTGATGCAGGATCTATCAGTCCCCATTTCTTTGCATATATGTATTATGACTTTGAAACAAATTGGCTTGCATCCAGGATGGATCTCCAGTGTCTGGTAAAATAATTTCCATGCACTTTCCTTAATAGTTTCTCTTCGTATTGTTTCATTGTAGTTGTTTCGAAAGTGGAAGTAGCGTGAGAGAATTTTTTCTAGGATGTCATTTGAGAAAAGTTCTGTCGTACTGAAAGACGTTGGCAATTTTAAGCCAAACATAGATGATGAGTTCCTTACAACATCCGCCACGATTAAGAGAAACCATCCCAAGTATGTGTCGATTCTTCTAATTGGTCCGGAAAGTGAAGGAGAGGCCCGGTCGGTTCGTCCAGGAGGTGTAATAAGGTTTTGTCTTCAGAGGAAAGAGTATCATGCTTCTCCTATCAATTTTAAAACCTCTGTGAGTCTGTTGCGTCCCTTTGAGAAATAGATGCGATTCATGATGAGCCAAAATGTGTAAAAGCCATTTTGACCAAGGCGCAGATCATTGATGCTGTCGCGGCTTCCGTAGTGCTTCAAATTAGGAAAGATATTCCAGGCTTGGATGCTTTTATTTTTATATGGTGTCCGGACACTCACACGGCCATATGCAGGTGGGGTGAAATGACTCTCTCCTTAGAGAGTGAGGTCATCTTGCTGAACCTTCCTATAACGGGAAACCTTGATATCAAGTTGGCTGAAGATGAATAAGAAATGCGCGTAGTTCTGGTTGCAAAGTCGAAAGGATTCATTCGGAAATAAAATGAGACGAGGTGATTCTATGGGTGGTGGGTGTCTCAGTGGTTTCCTGATGAGTTGGAGCCGAATCAGAAGAATAGTACGCTTCATGTTGCGGCGTTCTTGGCTCTTTGGTTATATAGAGATATTTTTGATGACGGCTCGGGTAAGAAGGAGATAAGATAGGAACTTATCAAGTTTGCCATAAAATTGGAAAAAGGTGTCGTTCTCTCTATTGGCAGCTTGTTTCTTGGTTCTCTGTACACATACTTGGATCAGCTGGTCGCGGATATGTGCACTTCAAATGGCCACATGAAAGTGGATTCATATATTCATGCCGCCTTTTTCCAAGCGTGGTTGTAGGAGAACTTCGAAAGGTATGCTCCAAAACTGTTGGACGTACTTCCCGAGTCTTGGGGTGGCTCGAGGATACTGCGCTGGTCGAATATGCGCCCAAAGATTGGTTTGAACCTGGTTGTATTTCTTGACAACTCGCACATGCTTAATTTTCGTCCATGGGCTCCGGTATATGTGTCCATAACTCAGATCAGTACCTTTGCTCATGCTCCGAGCATGTCTTTGTCTTCTGATATGAGTGTTGGAGAGACGATGTTCATGTGAAGCTGCACGCCCGGTCATGTGCCGTCTTTATTTCGAGGATCTTGCAAAGCAGTCTCTTATAATATAGATAAGGCGGCTCGGCATATGGGTTTTGACCAAGGGGTCCCACTCGTTCGTCAGCTGGTTGTTTCAGAAGTCCCGTTGTCAACCGTTCTCGATGCTAGTGTTCTTGTGTCGGGTAAAAATCTGTCTTTTCTTCTTGCGGAATGAAATCCATCAACAACCTCCAAATATAATATATTTTGGCAGGATAAGTTCTCGTTATCCATGGATTCGTGAATGATGTGGTAGAAAACCAACACGGTAAGCCTTCTCCTGCGGTTTTAGCGGAGCATCCACTGCTGAGGGATCCTTCTTCGTCCAAGCGAAAATCCGTTAGCCCGAATACAGATAGTCCCCAAGTGAAGGAGCGAAGATCTAAAAGTCGTGCAGATGGTTCCCAGTCAGCTTTGACAGTCCTACCGACTTTCAGTTCATCCAATATGCGGGTACGTATGATTTTCCTCTTGATTTTAGTCGGATCGTGTATACCCTTGTTTCTTTTCTGAGTATCCGTATTTGTATCTTGACTAGGGTCTTAGCAGTGTGAACGACTTTACCAAACTTGCAAGTATTCAGAAGACAGCGTCTCTTGAGATGGAAGGCGGCGATGCTGAACCTACCCATGGTGAAGGGGGATCCGAGAAGGAAAAAATTTCGGAGTCCAGTGAAGGGGAGGATAGTTTTTTTGGTACCAGTGTTGAATCTTCCTCCAGCGAGTCCGAAAGTGAATCGGTGAGCCTTCCATTTTCTTTGTTTCCTCTTCCTCTTTCCCCTTCCTTTTTTTTGAAGTAAAACCAAATATTGATATCCCAGGAGGAAACCGTTCCCGGGGATGACCTTGAAGTAGAAACCCGCCACAGTGAAGACGTAGCCATACCTCCAATTGCGGAAACTGTGCCAGCTAGTGACTTGTACATTGAAGTTCATCATCCTGAAGACGTTGCCATGACTCAAGTGGTGGAGAGTACTCCAGGGGAATTAAGGAGTAATTATAGTTAGGAATCCCTTATCGGTTGCTGATGTTGTCGCGGGCGCAAATTTTAACCCTCCGTACCTGGTCCCTTATTCAGATCATGTATTGATCGAGAGATTTAGCGTGCCGGCCAAACATGCAGTGCTATGCACTAAAATATGGGAAAGCTATGGACATATCGCCATGACCAAGAAAATTACTAGCCGATTTGCGTTGGTTAAGCGGGTGGAGGAAGCTTTGTATTCGATTGACGATATGTGCAACGTGACCGGTCATACTGTTTCTGAGGATGTAATCTCGAGATGGAGGTTCCATTATGACATGTGTGTAAACTTCTAATTCAATGTTCCTTGGTTCGTTGAAGGTTTCTCTAAGGTTGAAAAAGTGCTGGTCGAAATAGTCGAAGGTCCTTCTATGGATATGGTGAAGAAGCAGGAAGTGGAAGTCGAAAAATTATCCAGGAAGCTGAAGTTGAAAAGGTCGGCTCTCCAAAGCACGAAGGAGGCTCTTGCTAAGAAGATCAAGCCATTGTTAAAAAACTTTCCTTGAATGCATTTCTGTCTTCTGAACTTCTTATTTTTAGGTTTTTTTTTTTTTGAAAGGCAAATGAAACGCATAGTTTATGGTTTTGATTTCCTGGATTTCTTGGGTTGATATACAAATGTTACCTTGAGGGTTTGGATTATTCTTTTGGGATGAATTGTTTTGGAATGGATTGTTTTGGAATGGTTTTGTCTTGGTTACGATTGCAAGTGATGCAAACATCCCATGAAAACCATGGAACCGTGTGTTAGTAGATGACTTGGGGTGAAACATAACATGGCTATCGGTTTTATTAATCCCGTGAAAACTATAAATAGAAAACCATGTATCTTGTCTAGGTAAGACTTACTCGGTTTTTTAGGTCTCCTGATGAAAATGGAACCTTTTGTGTAAGACCGAGTTTTATGGAAAGCATCGCCGTGATTGTGGAAATTCCCCAGTCGTCCCATTTGATAATAGAGTCTTCGATCCTTGGTTGGATCATTAGCTTTTAATCTCTAGGCAATCCCCAGTCATCCCTCGCCGTGTCAAAACTGATAATCGGGTCGTCTGGTAACTGAGTCATCGATCCGTGAGCGGATCACCTACTTCTACCAACTTGATGTCTGGGTCGAAGCATGAGATCGATGGTCAAAAATTGACATTATAACCGAAAGATCAATCTCCCACTGTGGTCGTCAATTGTTTGAGGGTGAAAACGATTTCTGCTGATTTTGGTAATTTCGGGTGTGTGGGTGAGAGACAAATTTAAACCTTAAACAATGTACTGCAAGGGAGTAATTTAGATTCGAGAGATCAATCTGTACAAATCCGGCCTTAACCAAGAAATGGTCGTTCCAGACTTGCTTCGGTCACAAAGTGAAGGAGAAGGGTTGGTTTGGGGGAAGGAAGTGAAGAAAGTGTTGAGACCAGAATAGTTGATTCTGGAAGAGTAGTTGTTTTACGACTTGTATCAGAAAGTGGGAAGCTAACATATGGAGAGTTATCAAATGTTTTCTGAGTGTTGTATTCTCCTGACCCGAACTTGTTGTTCGGTGAAAATAGGTAATGCCTATTTGTACAAGTCGAAGTGAAACGTACTCTGGTCTCATTCAGAAATGAAAAACGGGTGAGTAAATGGGAAGAGGTGGTAACCGGTAACGCCTGGAATTGATGTTCCATAAAAGAAAGTGTTTCACCATTACTTTCTGTATTTACTAACCGCCTCATCCTTATGACACTTTCTTATAACGAGCGTAATGAACGCCACACGCTGTAAACTGCCAAACCAATACCCAATGAGCATCCCCCAGTTTGTGACATGCGTTGATGTCTCGAGTGTTTTCATGAAAAACGTGTAGCACATTGTTTTTTTCTGGCAAGTTGAGCTTGGGAGACTTGCCGGCTCGGTGGTGACCTTCGACGGTCGAGATTTTGCATCTTAAGAGGAAAGGTAGTCGTTGATTATTGCAACCCATCATTTGTTAGCCAGTGGTATGAAAGCATGATCAATATGGCTTTAACATGGCCAAGTTTAGGCATGGCCAAAAGTTAGGGTTTTGGATTTGTTTAGGCGCGGCCAAACTAGGGCCAAAGGTTGCCATACGTTAGCTGGTAACCTTGGACGGGTAAGATCTGCACTTTAGATGAAAAAGTGGTCGTTGATTGTTGCAGGCATTCATTTTGGTAGCCGCATATGGAAGTCCGGCATGGTATGGAGCGACAAGGTGGTAGGCATGTCATTGGCACATGTGGCATGGCATGCCTTGGCGCGGTTTGGTGTGGCCAAAACTAGGGTTTTGAGCCAAAGGTTACCATGCGTTTTTTGGCGACCTTGGACGACTAGGATTTGCATCTACAATGGAAGGGTGGCCGTTGATTGTCGTACGCCTTCGTTTTGGTAGCCGCATAGGGAAGGCCGGCATGGTATGATGCGGATGGCCTGTCATAGTGGGGCCAAGGGTTCGGCATAGACGGCTTGGCATGGTGGGGCCAAGGCAAAGTGCGGTGGCATGGTGGGGCCAAGGGTTTGGCATGCCATTGGTGCATGGTGCGGATATCATGGTTGGGGCCAAGGCAAGGTGCGGTTGGCTTGGCATGGTGGGGCCAAGGGTTTGGCATGCCATTAGTGCATGGTGCGGCTAGCATGGTTGGAATCCCTTAGCACGGTAGACGTGGCTGGCATGGTTTTCCATTGGCACAGTGGTGCGGCTGGCATGGTTGGCATGCCTTGGCGTGAAGATGTGGCTGGCATGGTTTTCCATTGGCACGGTGGTACGGCTGGCATGGTTGGCATGCCTTGGCGCGGAGATGTGGCTGGCATGGTTTTCCATTAGCACAGTGGTGCGGCTGGCATGATTGGCGTGCCTTGGCGCGGAGGACGTGACTGGCATGGTTTTCCATTGGCACAGTGGTGCGGATGGCATGGTTGGAAAGCCTTGGCGCAGAGATGTGGATGGCATGGTTTTCCATTGGAACAGTGGTGCGGCTGGCATGGTTTGCATGTCTTGGCGCGATAGCCTGAAAATTAGGGTTTGGCATAGATGATGTCGGTCGATGTTAAGGGTTCTGCCGTGGAACATGACTCATGTAAAATAAAAAAAAGGTACCTCGGTAATTCTTGCGTAGGCATGCTGATTGATTCAATAAATATGCTAATGGTCATAGTGACGTCATGTCAGTTGTGCAGTTTTATGATTTTAACCCTAAGCTAAAAACCACCATCAACAATAGGTTAGGATCGGTCCAACCTTAGATCTTCAATGAAAAACGGACCATCAATCGTATTGATTTCTGTTAACTACGAAATAAGTTCGTAAGTATACTTCCTTAAACTCATGTTGTTAAACATAGTTTTCTTGGTATGAAATCAAACCTAAGTTCACTACATAATCTAGAAATGGAAACAACTTAAGTCTTGTATTACTAACCTCAAATAGAAGGATGATGTCTTCGTTGATGTCGATATATCTTCCGAGTCTTCAGAGTAATACTTGTACGTCTCAACATTTCTAGATTTCATAGCCTAACCTAACGAAGTTAACTCTAATAGTTTTAGTCAAGCGACACTTGAGTTCTGATACTAAAATATGACAGCCAACCTTGACAACGCTTGGTGGGTTCAACTGATCAATTCTCTAATAGATGTTGATGAGGAAATATTAGGGTATGTCGAGATCTTGAAACCTTTGGTAAAGAAAAAATTGACGACTTCTTGTATCACACCTTTTTTGACTCATATATGTCTATATAATAAGAAATTGAGAATAATTTACGAAGATCTTTATGTTAGGAATTACTGTAACGCCTCGTTCATCAAAGATCGTGAGATTGACCTAAGTAAAAAGTCACTTGAATATTTTAATATTCGTCGAGATTTCTATTCGTTAAAAAAGAAACTTTCAAAAGCTGAAGCAAGGATTAACTCTCAACGAAGTGGTTTTGAAGATATAAAAAAGTGTTTGTCTCTCTCGAGAAAAACACCTTGATATAGATCTAGATGCTACTCTTGATAAAATCAAGATGTTAGAAGAGGAATTGAAGAAGTTCAATACTAGATCGAATAAATTAACCTCGATGCTAGGAGCAAGTAAAAATCATCATGATACACGAGGATTGGGTTATAAGGGAATAGATGCTCCAAGTACTATCAAAGAGGTAAAAAATTTCAAGGCCGGTGATTCTTCTCAACCAAAGGCTTCCACTGAAGGAAAAAGTGAAATACCTTCACCGGTAAGTTAATTTTCGAAAGAGAAAGTCTATCAACCTCTAAAGATAACACACATGCATCCAGGTAAGAACATTCCTTATGTTTGTTATTATTCTTGAAATAAAGGCCACATGCAAAAGGGATGTCGTTTTCGCATAAGGAATGAGAAAATTTACAATGTTCTTGTTTGGGAATCACAAGAAGTGATTAAACCTAGAGCATATGTTAAGGCTAATCCCCTTAGCACTATGGATTGTAAATGTCCAACCTTTTGGAAAAGGAATCCCAGGTTGTGATAAACCTTCCTTTGCCTATAAACGTCATATGAATCCTTTTCACAATGTCATGATTATCAAAAGGATAACTTTGTAAAGACGAAGACAAGATCCGATGTTCCCAATTGGAGAAAGACCAACTTTCAAAAGAATAGTCAATCCAGTTCTCTTCCGATAAATCATGCAGAGAATGATAGGAAGAAGTTTTTGGTTGTTCCAAAATGCACTCAGTTGTGGGTCCCAAAGAGCATCAATGGTGCATTAAGCGTCAAGAGAAATGATCTCTAAGAAAATTCCATGACAATGAAAAAGGCAGAATCCATTATTTTGGATGCTAAAAATCTCCAGGGAGAGATGGATATATATCTTAAGGGTTCTCAAAGTAATCCCTTTTATGATAATCCAAAGGAGAAACGAAAGAATATGAAGAACAAGAAACAAACTAAGCCTAAAAATATAGGTGATGAAAAACTCATAGATGTGGAAAAGTTTGTTTCAATCGCCTGCGGTGAACAAAGCATTGTTCACCCCAACACAACTTTATTGTGTTGGAAGTGCACTCACACCAATAAATTCCTTAATACGAAATATGGTGAGTGAAGCACAAGAATTAGGGCTCACATATTATGTTGGGTAAATTGTTAAATACAAGGTTAAGCCGTAGGATTCACGATTGGATTTTTCTAAAAAGATATGTCTATAAACTTGATCAAGATTTTTGTTTGATGTCGTGATCTATTATTACCAAAAGCACTTTTGTTTTTAAACTATTATTTTTCTCTAAGTGATTTGATGGAAATCTGAGTATCTTCACGATTAATTATTTAAACATATACTTGAAGTTAAATACCCAATGTTTCTGAAGACAATAATTTTCATCTCTTTTTCATGTTGAGTCATTGCTCCATAGAGATGTATCTATGTCAAGAGGTTATCTGACCTTCTTGTGAGAATGGTTATGACTATAAACTTCCCTAGTGGTTGTCATAATTGTCTTTTATGCACTTATAAATTGAAAAAAGTCAGTATAGTTATATATAACTCAGGGTGTACCACGTTTCCAGTGAGTCCAAATTCTAATGACTCGATGTAGATATCAACACTTTTTATGCTCTTTGTAGAGTTCTCCATGCTCATCTGACTCCTAAGCAAGAGACGAGAATAGTATCCATGAGAATTTCTACATAGCAATCTAAGAAAGATATACTCTTAGATAATCTATTTAATCATAATGAAAACAAATGCAAATTGTGGGTACCATATAATATCCTCCTTAGTTCAAAGGGCTAGTATTATGCAAATCCATCAAGCTCGATTTTAAGTCTATGAATATTCTAGAATGTATGTAACTTAGCTAATGTACCCCATTGAATAATCCGGTGCTCCTTCAAGCTTACTAATATGTAATCTTTGGCCAAAAATCCAAAGACCCCAACTTGAATATTCTATGAACGAAGTGCAATTTCTCTCTCTTAGGTCTCTCTACTTGTGTTTTTAGCTTAGTAGTAAGCTCATTTTTACAAGCATATAGTGGTGAGCCTTTAAAAAACTATACAAAAAGGCCAGAAGGGTGCAAATGACATTAACTCGCCCTAGGACGAAAAAAATATCTCTTAACGGATCATTGAAACATGTGGCATATATCATGGTGATTAATCAATATCACTGATAACAAATATTAAGAATGACTCAACACGCAAAATACGCTCCCATCCATTGATATATATTATGTTGCTCAAGAATATTATTTGATAAGAAAAAAAAAATGCTCAGAAAATTTTGGCAAAATTCTAAAATTAATTTAGTTTCCCTTTTGAAAAAAGTTATAGAAGTTTTGTACATAATATAGGTTCTTGTCTTCTTGGTTAACCCACACCAATTCTTGAGCCCAATCTCAAGACATCTACCAGAACAGACAGGCGACACGCGATTGTATATACTAGTCATTACCCAAGTCCTTAGGGCAATTCCTATGGTAATGTTCAAATGAAAATGTTTGTTGAGCCACGTGGATGTTCAGATAGGATTTTGCACTATGGAAAAGAAATAGGTGATTGATAGTTAAGCGCGAGGATGAATGGTTGACGCTAGATCTCGACGTTCAGACACTAGTGTTCCATGTTAGAGCGTTGGCGCTTCTGGGAAAAACGCGAGCGGGCGCAGCAGCGACGCCGGAGTTTGAGTCATGACCGCCAACGAATACTTTTTAACAGTCACCGGAACAGATACTTTCTATCTCCATAAATACGGCTTGAGTTTGATCTCACAAATTCACAACAATCTTTCATCCGATCAATCTTTTCTTTCAATTTCTTTTAATTTTCAACCATGAATTCTGATTTTGATTCTTCTGAGGAAGATATGGAGATGGATGAAATGTTATATGAAGAAGATGAAGAAATGTTTATGGAGTTTTTGCGTCAAATGGATGAAGATGCAGATCAAGATAGAAGAAGGAGGAATTTTATGTTGCAATTATAACCCGGGATCATACCAAAGTCTTTAGAGCCATATGAAGTTGTGACTAGAAGATGGACGTGGCGAGATCAACATTTTTACCATGAAAAGATGATGCATGATTATTTTAATCATGATTGTGTCTATTCTGATGAGGATTTTCAGCGACGATTCCACATGGGCCGCAACTTGACGCAAAGGATTATTGTCGAGATTTTTCAGGTACAACCTTTATTTAATTATCAGTATGATGCACGACATGTACGAGGCTTTAGTCCCAAACAAAAGGTCAATACGCACCTCCATATACTATGTTACGGGGTACCAGCGGATGCCACGGATGATTATATCTGTATTGGGAAAACAACCGCCTTTATGTATCTCAAATTGTTTTGCGAAACAATTGTCGAGCATTTTGGTCCAACCTTTTTAAGAAAGCCTACTCCGGAAGATGTTCAAAGAATAACTAAAGAAAACACCGCGAGGGGTTTTCCAGGAATGCTAGGTAGTCTTGACTGCATACACTTGACGTGGCATGCATCTCCGGTTGAATGGGCGGGCCAATACAAGGGTCATTATCCAAAGCCAACTTTAATTTTGGAAGCTTCATCTAGCTATGATTGTTGGTTTTGACATGCCTTTTTTGGACTCCCGGGTTCAAATAACGATCTCAACGTTTTATACAAGTCACCATTTTTTGAAGATCTTAAGAACGGGATCGCGCCGCACTATGATTTCACCATCAACGGTCATCACTACTCTCATGGTTATTATCTAGCAGAGGGAATCTATCCAGAATGGTCAACTATGGTTGAAGCTTATAAACAGGTAGGTTTTGGACCGACATCTTCGAAGGATATGAAGTACTTTAACACCCAACAAATGAAATGCAGAAAGGATGTTGAACGCGCTTTTGGCATACTGAAAAGGAAGTTTGGCATCATAGATGGGCCAACACGCTTCTTTGATCTTCAAGAAATTAACAAAATTATGTTGACTTGTATCATTCTACATAACACGGGTCATTGAAGAAACCAGACATGACCCAACCTGGATGAGTTTTCCAGATGAAGATTTAACCAAGAATCTTGTGGTAAATCATGGGTGCTCGGCAAGAGAATATAGACTTGCCACTAACAGACTCAAAAATCGAGGAATCTATGGAAAACTAAGACAATATTTAACCAATCACCTTTGGGATTTAAAAGGAGCAAGAGACGATGCGCGGGGGCGAGGGAGAGGCAGATAGATGTTATTTTCAATTTAGTATTGTTTTTTATTCTAATTAATATGTTTTTTTATTTAAAGTTGTTTGTTTAAACGACTACGCTTAATATTAAAATTGGGGCAATTATATTAAAAGTAATTTTAAATAAACAAGTACAATTAAATTAAATTAAACTAAACTGGATTAAATTAAACGACTACACTGAATTAAATTAAACTTGACTAAATAAGAATTTAAAATTTAAAATCAGTTAGCAAGATTGTATTCATCTTTGTTTTCTTCCGAGGCATCATCTTCGTCTTCTTCCACATTCACATACTGGCCAGTTTGTTGTGGACTTGTTGTTGTTCGGCGGCATCCATTTGCTTAATCCGTGCAACATATCGTCGTTCATTCATTATTGAAGTGTTCAAGGAGAGTAACTTGTTTAGCTTACAATCCCTATAGTATTGTTCTCGTGAAAGACGACTTTTTTGTTGATTATTTATAGCAATGCCACGGTTCCTGGCTCTATATACTTCTATCTGCATCTCGAATTCCTTGTGATCAACATAGTCGAACTCGCTTGAACCTCCATATAATGCTCGTTGGGCTACGTCTCTCGCTGTTTTTGCATCTTTATGACCACCTCCTCTTCTTCTCTTGATGTTGGTGTTAACTTCTAGATTAGTGTTGTGTTGTTTCTGACTACTTGGAGTTCCATCAGGTGAGGAAGCAGGCCCTCCATTCTGAAAATCCTACGAGATTGGACCATGTGGTGATCTTGCAGGAACTTGATGACCTTCCAGCAAGTATGGATTAAACTTGTTAAGCACCCTAAAAATGGTGAAACAAGTTTCATGTTGGAAGCCCAATCTGTGGGATATTTTCCACTCTTCCTGACATCTACGTTCCACATCCGGTTCACCTTCACCACTTTTTATGTTGTGCCATATTTGAGTGATCAAATCTACATATTCACTAATGGCTGTTGAAATTGCGTGAAAACGATGAGACAACCCATCGCCATCACGTTTATTGGGGTTACCTGTTTCTTCACAATTTTTTTGTAAAATCTTATCATAAAAAGTTTTTTTTCTTGATAAATACCATTGATGTCATCCATTGTATATAATACATAACTTCTGCAAAGTGACTCGTCTTCATCCATCGTATACTTGACTCCACGAATTCTAGTGTTTATTGGTTGTGATTGTTGTATATTTTGTTGTATTTCTTGATGTGATTGTTATTGTGATTGTTGTTGTGTTTGTTGTGGTATTTGTTATGGTGTTTGTTATTGTGCTCGTTGTTGTGAGGATGCCATATTTGTTAGAAATGAAATTTGTATAAATGAGATTTTTTCTGGTAGATTGAGTGGATATGAACAGTTTATTTGGAAAAAAAATTTAGAGATGGTATGAAATTGCGTAATCTTAAGGTAGTGATGAAGAAGGTGTGATTTTTAAGTATGGAGATAAACTGAATTTATAGGGAAACAAAAAGGAGCATCAGTCGTTGCATTGAAGGAGCCGTTGGCGCTTTTAAGAAAAACGCGACGTGTTAACTAAAAATGCTGGCGTTTCAACTATCAACGAGCGACGAAAATACAAGTGCCGACGTTATTTGCTGAATCGCCAGCGGTTGTGCCAAGCTCCCCCGCTCGTTCATCAAGCGTGCGCTACATGTTCTAACTCAATGAACAAACCAACAAATTTGTTGGTTTGAACATCCATTTTTCATCTTTGTTGAGTCCATAATGGGAAAAAAAATGAACAAACTTTGAGCTTTTGCATTCCATAGGAATTTCTCTTACCTCATAAAAAGTGTGTTGACATAAGGGTCACATGTCCTTATTCCGAATCTCAAAATAATAAGAAAATTATACCTCAATATTGTGTTATGTTGTGAGGAAACACCGTTAAACTTTGAGCTATCATCATAGAAATCCTTAAGTTTCAGTTTTTCTACCGATCCAGACACCTTTTGATTCAAACCATATAGAAGGACAAGTGAGTTTGTCCGTCTATATTCTTTAAGTTTCATCTTTTTAATCCGAGTTTACCCCTCAGTTTACCATAGTTACATTTATACTAAGGTTAGGAAAATTGGGTTGGTATGAGAAACTGAATGGAAGATGATTTTTCTCTCTACCAGAAGCTATTTTACCCCAAGGAGCAACAATCGATGGAGAAGCAGCGATTGATAGAGAAGCCGCAATTCAGTTATTTATTATTATGATACTGTATAGACAGACCGGAGATGTGTTCTTATTTCATTAATTCAAAAATCTAATCATCGATTACATGTATCAGTAAGAAATATCAATTCAGTTATGTTTGTTTATTCTAGAAATAACAATTCTCATCAAACACCACCTATAAAACCCGTTTTTGTAGAATCAAAACTATCAATACTACCAACATCAACAAACCCAATACCAAGATTAGCTTATTTGATCTCTGGGTCAAGTGGATATGGATAAAGTATGAAGAGAGTTGTGAAAGCATTATATCATCCATTAAATCAGTATGTATTGCATTTAGACCTTGAAGCTTCATTAAGTGAGAGATTGATTTTAGTTACATTTGTTGAAAATGAAGATATTTTTAGTAAGATTGGTAATGTTGAAGTTGTTGTCAGAGCTAATTTTATTATATATAGATGACCTACTGTGGTTAGTAATACACTTCATGATGCTGCTATTTTGATGAAGAAAGATGTGGAATGGGATTGGTTTATTAATCTCAGTGCTTCTGATTATCCTTTGGTTACACAGAATGGTAAATTGCACTTCCTTTACCTAGAATCCTTGATTTTTCTAGTGGCGATTTTTTTAATTTATGTTTGTTCCAAGGGGAGGGATTGCAGTTTTCAAAAGAGATCAACTAAGTCCATGGGAAATGAAATGAACATGCTGGTCTTAGTTGTTGTAGAAGCCACCATACTGTGTGGTAGCTTGCATTCGTTTATGGGTCTTAACTCTTAGTTTCCATAGGCACCACAAACTCCATGTGAATGTGCATCATAATCTATTCTTTTTGTATCAGTTGTAAATTAAGAATCATTGAATCTTATTTATGGTGTATTTTGAGTTTTTATCCGTCATCTATGTTCAAGGCTGCATTCATCTACTTAGAATGTGCATTGTAATCGGGTTTCCTCTGTATGAGTTGTCGATTATTTAAGAATGAATATTGCAAATGCATTGTTTACACTTCATAGGAAACTTTTCTTATTGGGGTTTTGGGTAATCTGTTAGGATCTACAACATTGTTTAGATTTAGGAATTGATGTCTAATTTAACTTAGAATCTAGTTATATGTCAGGAACAAGTTATTGGTTTTATATCACGGGGTATGCTCCTCGAATGCTTCTTTTAATTTGAGAAATGAGGTTTTTGGTGTACTCGATCATTAGCACTTCATTGTCCCCTTATGCGTATTGCAGAATTACCTAACGTTTGTTCCATTTACTCCATTGTCTACGTATGATATATGGGTTCTCAGTCTAACTTTCTAAGATTGAGTGAGAAAAAAAATCAATTTGTGGTGTTACACCAACTTCTTAAATGCTTTAAACTTGTACTGACTGAAGAAACCTTAACTTTTAATGTGGTCAGGTTCAGATATGCTTCACACCCTTGCATCTATGCCAAGAAACCTTAACTTTCTCGAGAATACGAGCGAAGTTGGTTGGAAAGAGTATGTGCACTTTTTCTCAACTATTAATAAAAATTTATAATGTATACGATATCTGAAAGAGCGAACTGCAACACCTTACAAGACATCTTAATTGTTCTTTGGTTGATTTGCTACAGGGAACAGAGATCCCGGCCAGTGATTATAAATCCAGGTTTATATAGCTTACAAAAGTCCGATGTGTTTTGGGTATCAGAAAAAAGAAGTCTACCTACAACATTCAAGTTATTCACAGGTGAGATTTTCCACGACATGTTTGAATTTTCGTTGAATGATCCTATAATTCTTAAACTCTGTATCTTACACATCCAGAAATGTTCCAGCAATAATTCAGGATAGTTAAACTTAGAACTCAACTTACTGAAACTAAACCAAGAAAGTACATTACTACCTAGGCTGCTATTTAGATGCACATTTTGTCACAGCATTACGAATTCCCAACCCAGTTAATTCTTTGAACAACTAGAAGGTTAACTCACTAAAAAGATTTCACAAAGAAATGTTCTTGACTTGTATGATTTGTGGAAATTCTTCCTGGTCATGTTCTTCTTGGATTATGCTATCTCGTCCATTGATGGAGTATTGTCTATAGGGATGGGATAATCTCCCAAGAAAAATCCTGATGTACTACGCCATTTCCTCTCATCACCTAAAGGTTACTTCCATCCAGTGATATACAATACTGAAGAATTCAGAAACACCAGAGTATACCATGATCAGAAGAATTCAGAATTCAGAAACACCTGAAGGTTACCATAATCTATGTTAGTGTACTACATTACTTGTATTCTTTTCTGTAGGAATTATTACACTATGAACCCCTTATGGGAGAGGTAATGAATTTTAGTTCATTGATATATTATGAAAATGATATATTGGAACTTCTGGTGTTTTGAGTATCAACCAACTTCGTTATACATTTTTATTTATATAACATTGATTATCATTTACCCGTTTTTATTTATACGACCAACATACAAGTGTACCCAATTTATTTTATACGACATTTTTGAAGGGGTTTCCAGTTTATTTTATACAACTTTCTCAAAGGGGTACCCAATTTATTTTATGCTGACCACTGGTGAAGTTTATTTTGTCAGGACGACTGGCTTATGAAATGGAAGAGACTGGAGCCAGCTAGTGTTTCTGTTGGATTCGAAATAATAGAGAGTTTGACAGATGTTATTGATATGGAGCAAACTGGTTTTCAGAGAAGAGTAAGGTTTGCAATTTACAATGAATATGTAAGATATGAAAGATTTGAAACTGATGTGCAACTGAGGGAAAAATAGAAGATTTATTGGCAGCGCAGCAAGTTGGTTCAGCATTCATACTTGAAAGCAAAGCAAGGATCATCCATCTTTAAGAGAGAAACTATTGATGTATGTTACAATTTCTTGAGTAAGAATTGCAGGGGACATACTTGATGTGGATAAACTTTTGTCCATGTTCATCCAAGAGAGGTCAGGTGAAGTAGCTAAAGTAGGTGTATAATAAGTTGTGTATGCCATTTTACTGGTTCTCCGAATCATAGAAGTGGAGCATTTTGGTATCAGTGATTTCTCTCATGTGGATAATGATTAATTTTATTCCTTTTCTTGTTCATCATAGATGGATTTTTCGCAGGCCAAGCAATGGTCAGATGCGGTAGTGCAGACCTATAATGGTCAGATGCGATACTTGGTCAGATGCGATACTTGGTCAGATGCGATAGTGAAGATCCAATTGTGCTCAAGTTTGGATTGCAAAAGTTTTGTGAGTCATTGTGGAAATATGGGGTGTTGAAGCTTGTTTAGAAAATGTTCGAAACCTAAGAAATAGGATTGGATTGTGTGGCGTTTACAGTTTGATCAGCACTATCAGTATATGTCTCTCGGGTAGAGAGTTAGGAGCCCTGGATACAAAATGTCATCGTTGCACATGTTTAAACTGTAATGTTTACTAGTATGATTTTTTTTTTCATGTGTATTTTGAATATTAGTTCAAACTATGAAGAATATATTTGTCAACAAAGTAGTGGATAACGAGACGTAATCATCTTTTTATTTTCATTGCGCATTGCAACTTCAGGAATAGGTACCCTTATGTACATGAATATTATTGAGTTAGGCACGGATACTGCAAGAATAATCCTAGCTTCCAATCCCCTACTAAGTTTGTGTACAAAACACCCGAATAACAAATAATCTTCCTTTGGAACTTGAAATAATTTACCCTTTTTTTTAGTACAGACTGGCTTGGTTACCTAGTTTAATTTATATGACCCTCAAAGTCATTTACCCATCATAATTTATAGTAGCATGGAAAATAAGGTACCCATTAAAATTTATACAACGGTTTAAAAATGGTATCCATTTTTTTATAGGAACGTCTGAAAGACAATATGCACTACTTTGACTTTTTGCTTATAAAAGTGAACTTCTCGACAAACACTTGGTGAAGCTAGGCTGATTTCTCAATACTTCTTTCTCAACTATCAACCGATATGCTCGTTCTCAACCACGATGAGTAAATCTCGATAATCTCGACTACTTTCGACCTTAAGTAGGATATGTTAACGCAAAGGAAACATAAATCAAATGGCAACAAAATTTTAGCTAAAATAAAAAGAATGAATTCACAAAAAATAAGTATTGCGCACTATCTTAAGTGATATATCATAATGCCTAATGTAAATGCAAACTCAATGATTAATCTGTTTGCACACCTAAAGAAATAAGAAAATAAACCATCTAAAAACTAGTTAAATACAAAAACCTTAAGACTGTTGCACCTAAAGAAGTAAGAAAATGAACCATATGAAAACTAGTTAAATTCACAAACCTTAAGATTGTTGTCCCGAATTTCGTTATAAGCATCAATCATCTTTTTTTACCATCGCTTCTACAGAATCCAACACACGCTGCATGAAACCAAAAAAAATAATAATATAAGAAGAAGAAGAATTTATAAGGCTTAGACGTATGCAGTGATTTTCTGTATTGAAAAAGCTTCCAGCTCTATGCATGGATGATACCGCCATATATAATTTCCTGCATTGAAAAAGCTTCTAGCTCTATGGATGATACCGCCTTATATAATTTTATACATTGAAAAAACTTCCAGATCAACATATGATAGCACTAGCAACCAAGGTCCATAAATTTCAAATATTAAGCACATCTCTTATTTGCGAAACGAAAATCCAAATAAGTTAACATGCTCACCAACACACCCAATTTATCTTATATGATCATTCTGTTCCTTACCCGGTTAATCTTATATGACAGTTCGCCAGTTTACCCAATTTATTTTATTGGACTGTACTTGGAACAATTAAAACATCCAATATCAGTTGATGTACAACCAAGACATTAGTAATCAATTGTTCTAGCTTCACCAGAATCACGGCTAACTTAATCTCCCTTGCTCATTTCCTGCAACCAACTCATGCATAATACAGATAAACCACTTAACTCTTCATCACTCTAACACAGCTTCACTTATTCATCTAAGACTCAAATAATCAACCCTATTGGCTTTCTAAATAAATTCCCAGCCACTACCAAATTAACAGATTAGCCAACTAGTAGTAATTCGCAATGTTGCAGCAAGATACGATTCCCTTTGGAAACTATTTTATGTTTTGTCCCTTGGATACATATGAAACAATCAAAATAAAGCAATGTACTATGGTTATTATCATTGAAGATCATTCGGAAAATAAAGAGCATGTTAATTGCTAAAGCAATAGCCGACACACCAAAAAATAACTCAGAAGGAGAATATCGCTCAGAAGCACTCGATCTTGCTGCAACATACGCGACACAGAGTTCATATGTGCAAAGGTATACATCCACAAGAAGAATAACCGCAATAACCCATGTTCAAAAGTAAATTTCAACTGATTTAAAAAACCTAAAAGCATAATATATCAATGAGATAGCAGAGCGCCACTATCCATTTTTTATTCCACTTTTGAGGACTGAATTGTGCGAGTTGAGGTCCTTCTGATGGGTTCTGCCTGCACAGCGTTGTTATTTCATGTTTTGTCTATACCTGATGCATTATTTTTAAAAATTCCTTCAATCAAAAAAATAACACAGAAGCAAGGAAGAACAATTGGGGTGTTATTAAATGATGTACATCACATATGTAAAGTGCATAGATATGTACATATATGAAGATATAGGATACATATTGTAGAGTCATAATACTCCTTATGAAACTATTGCAGAGTTCAAATTATTCTTACCTATCTATTTTTTGGTCAAGCTCAGCCTCATCATGGCAATATTTACATGTAAATAAATGCTTACAACAAGCAGCAAAAATCTTACAGTTCCTCTTGTAGTGTTTGCAGCCAAATATTTGTTTTCATTGCCGCGAAAAGCTGGACATTGACTAGGAAACTCTTGGGAACAACCCAGTCCCAGCGGCTGAAACATGATTATTTTTTTAATGAATATCCACATAAAATGCTTGAAGGTTTGAAAAGAAACAAAATAAGGTCCACTGGGCAAAGGGGCAGTATGTCACTTTAGTGGCAAAAGAAACCATTCTGAAAGTTGGAACTCACTAGCAGGTGTTATTGACGGTGTAAAAGTCTATTCCCAGATTCATTAAATCCAATATCAGTATTCAGTAATGACAGGCATGTCTGTTCAGGTACACTAGTGTAGGTTTGAAGGGAGTAGATAGTAATAATCAATCGACCAGCTCATATATATATGCTAGATATAATACCTACCTTATATGACCTATAAAAATAGAAACAAAAAAGAATACATGACCTATAAAAATAGAACCAAAAGAGAAAGTTGTAGAAACCAACCTCGTAAGTTTTGAATTTCACAAGCCATTTGCCGAGAATCTAAAGTAGTGTCACGCGATATTTTTCTATTTCCGCCTCCATTTATGCGTCGCTCATGATCAAAATTTGCTTCTCATAATTCCTAAGTGTATGATCATCAACCGGAACTTCATTGGGTTTCTCATCTCATTGACCTCTGTCCCTATATGATTAAGTCTTCTTTTCACCTTCTATCTGGCTAGGGTGAGTTTTCTTGCAATGATCCTCTATACAGCCAGGTAAACAAGTACCTCTATTCTTGAACATTTTCTATAACTATTCTCTAAATTTCTCAAGGGTGGTCTTACCTGAATACCCATTGCGAACCCACTCATTCAAGAGCCAAGAATAAGACTCAGCTACAGATCATGTTATATAAAATAAATGAAAATTTTAATTTAGTAGAACCAATTTTTTTTTTAAAAGAGCACTCAAATAATTTAAAAGCAGACCTACCCAGTTTATGCTGGAAATAATGGCTTTTGATTCCTCCTCAGTTAAATGTGTTGACAACCAACTTGTCACATATTTTAATAATCCGAGTGGCATCACTTGCAAGCTCGTATATAACAAGCTATGTTGCATTTCATAATTGCAAGTTTTGCGAATGAGGAGAAACACCTGTTCAATCTACACATGAGTGGATAGTGATGATGATAGATACAAACTAGTTAACACTCAAGTTTAAATGGTCCTGTCAACAGTATTTCAGATTCTATAGCATGTCGTTCCTGGAATCGGGAAGCGGTATTTATCACTTAATAATAAGTCTAAAATGCCAGAAGTATTAAAAACCTATATAAACTAGGTTGCCTAACTAAGGCCAAAAAGACCCATCAGTATTTTGAAGTTATTGGTGTTATAAATACTCCAATTTAGACTAATCTACTTGAACCTTTTACCTCTTAATATAATACGAGCACAACTTTAGACACGTAGTATATACATATAAATGCAAGTTTTGGTGCCCTACCTTTTGCATGTGCCATTTTTTTGTTGGTTTAATCCTTCCACCTCCGAAGCGTTCCCTTGTTCGGCATCTCTGCCTATTAGATAGATACTCAAACTAAAAAGCCTCCAAATAACCTTGTTACTATAATGTATTTTCTTAAGGACACGAAGTGCCTGCAGGGGTGCTATCCTCCCCATCCCGGATTGTTCGCTTTCTTTTCTTTGGCCAGTTTCATATTTTCCTCCTTTATAGCATACTCATCATTAAATTATCAAGAAATGTTATTATCAAAATCATATCATCTTGGAGCACACATAGCTTAGATAGTTGACCAAACTCTGCTTCCTCCACCATTTGAATCTTCCTAGGTGACAACTTCTTCCTCATGCATACTTTAAGTTTTTGTGCGTGGTCATAGTTGTGGATCAGTTTCCTTTCCTGCACACAATTAGTATTTTCTGTCTATAGTAAGAATGCATTTAAAAAAATAAAATAATAGAACTGCATGTTCTACATGTCCTTAAGAATTTTGGCTGTTATATGTGATGTTTGAACGTGCAAATGGCTTTTGTATTTAGGACAATCACTCGAACTGGATGCAGCCCCCCTACTGAATTTTGACAACGCCATGTTCACCTTCAAATAAACAGGATTAGATACTTGTTTAGGAATTATTAGATTCAACGGTGACCATAAACAGAATTACGAAATTCAAAACATTCTCTGGAAATGATGTGACCAAGTGTGATGTTTGACTAATTTTTCATGATGCGAATGATAGGGGTCATTACAGTTTAAAATATGAGCATCACAATGGGAGTCATTACAGTCATACATAGAAAAGGTAGACCAGCTCATAAAAAACTCAGGTTCCATTGTATGGTTCCAAAATGATGACCATTTAGCCATTTTCACAAACGAGTAGTATGCAACTAAGAAACTCGGCACAAGACCTTATTTTTGGTGGAAATCAAGACTCATCTGCATGCATAAAACTTTACATTTTAATAAAGCACTTAGCGGTAAAACAACTCAACATATTTATTGCAATCAGATCAACATTGTTTCATTTATACCATTGGAAAATGAAATTAATGGGGAAGTGAAACCCTAAACTGAATTTTTTTGTTAATAGTGTATAAGAAAACAATCAATAACGAAGTTTGACACAGTAAACTATACACACGCTTAAAAGCAACATAATCACAATCGAAAGAAGATTAGTGATTTTAGATCACCTGGCGGTCCGTCTCTGCTATTATTTTCATTCATCGGAGAAGATAAATGTAATACCCTGTATTTTTTTTAGCTACTGTTTCGGGTCGGATCATACCTGGATTGGTTAACCTTGTGCTTAGATGGTTGTTCCTTAGCCTTAGCCTAGGTGGGTGGGTTGAACAAGAAAGGCTACAAGTTAGGGTGGAAATAGAGCCACCCAAATTCATTGTTATTCCTTAGTAATGTTATTAAGGTTTTATAACTAAAAGTTTAGAAGTTTTAGAGAGAGAAACTAAAATCTAGGGAGATGAATTTAGGGTTTATTTTAAAGAGGGAAACCATGGAAAATCGGTGGAGAATCAAGAGGAGTTTTTTTTAAGCAATTGAGGTAGAATGCTAGATCCCCTTTCTCTTTATGTTTTTGTTATACTTGATTTTGAATTTGTATAATTAGGTCTCAGTAATTTATTGATTTAAATCTATGAAGCTAATTGATGATCGGCCTTTTAATATTGATAGATAACATGCCTAGGTATCTCTAGTTGAATTTTGAGAATACTTCACCACAGATTCACCGTTAAATTTTTGTTTGAACTTGGATGTTGATTTCTGAAATTTTTGTACATTTTTCACTTTGTCTGTTCTTGATTGTGTTTAGGTAATCTTGATGATATCAAAATGATTTTAGGTCTTGATAAAAGTTGTGGATTTATGTCTTATCTTTAATTGTGCATTAAGTTTGCTAAATTTCGAATTATTATGAATTTACTGTGAATGGTTTGGTAAAATGATGCAATCTGTCCAGATTTTAGATTGATCGTATAAAATCAATAACTTTCATTTGAACCGTTGGATTTTCGTAAATATTGGATATGACATAGATCAAGGTTTGAAAAATGGCCGTTTTTCCGGAAAAACGGCCGTTATAACTGTCACGCCTACATAGCGTTGTCGTGAGGCACACTGATACGCTTGGCTAAATAACACCGATAAATAGGAAAAAACGGCGTATTTAGACCCGTTATAACCGTTTTCACACATGTGATTTCTGTTTTTTTAAAATTGATATTTCTATTTTTTTCTTCTAAATAACATTTTAACACAAGTTTTTTAGACTGTATTTTCTGTTTCCACGCCCGTTATACCCGTTTTTTAGGGGGGGGGAATTAAGTTGGAGAAATTCTTATGCAATTTTTATTTTCAAACTTACATCTAGAAAATTTAAAAATAATACAAAGGTACATCGTACCTATATGATCAAACACTTCAAATTTTATAAACTTACAATAAGTAACCTAGTGATAGACTGATAGTAGTTCTTGAAATTTTAAACTTAAACAAACCAACTTGAAGCAGACTTCTTTTTCAACTTATTCAAGTATTGTCTATTTTCTCGATGATTCTTAGTTGATTCCTCCTCTTCCGCCTCATATTGGTTCTCGTAATTCATTTAGATGTCGTAATTAACAGTATCGTCATCCTCATAACCATAGTCTTCTTCCTCATCATCATTACGATTATCTACTTCCTCATTGATATCAATATTAGTATTATACTCTTCATTTATTCCTCGGGTATCTTCTTCTGGACAATCGACAGTATAATGAGAATTGTATATGAGATTTACATTTTCATGACCTTGTGTATTGTCTCCAAATGTTAGATTACCAAAGTCATAAACAAAGTTACTCACCGGCAACCTTTGATATGAGATTTCAACTTCTGGATCATGCCATTCATACGGTGGAGGGAGAGGTTCTGGATTATTAGCCGCTTCCTCTTCTAATTCATCTAACCAATGTTCTTCATGAGGTAAAATTGGTGTTTCGTCATCCCCTGATATCTAGTCAAGCATATTTTCATCTGTCAACAGGCTATGAACATCGTGGACATCGATGTTATGTCACTTTGCTTTACCTTGAACTCTTTGCTTCTCTAATCTTAAATTGTACTGAACATACACCAGATCATTTATTCTTGACGAAATAAACGGTTGCGTAGTTTGGTGTGGATTCTTTCAAACACACTCCAATTCCTCTCGGATCCAGACGATGTGTTTGTCTGGCTTAGTATCCTCACCAAGATCCTCTGGAGTGATGGAAACTGAGTACCGTATGACAACCACCAGCTTATAGGATCACCTTGCAGAGAAGCCAGTCTTGCTGATGATGATGCAAATTGGCCTTGCATCATTTGCATTCTTCCCGCCTAAAAAAATCATAAAACTGTTAATAGAAATTCATATAATTACGAAATTAATTGTTAATAAAAATTCACACCTCTAGCATACATGTCATATGGTATTGAGGGCTACTAATCATTTTTGATATAACTTCATTAAGACAAACTTGGGGCTGAGAAATTTCATTGTTGATGAGATTGGCTGCTGGATTGTAGATATAATATGGATTCAGAAAATACGCGGCAACATGAAGAGTAGAACTCAACCGATCTTTCCATCGTCGGATTATCACACCTACAATAGAATCATTTCGAGTTGTACCCAAACCCCTTTGTATAGTTTCCACACATGTAGCAAGTGCATGAAACAAATAACCCATGGTAGGTTTATCGGAATTCAATAAACGTACCATTTTCAATAAAGGACCAACCATCATGCATGCGTTTCAGCATGTGTGCCAAAACATCTCATTCAAAATAATGTTTTTCACATCTTTAGCCGTACGAGTTTTTCCCTCTGGCGAGTTCACAAATTCTTGGTCTACAAAAAGACTCTCGATTGCAGTACGTTGATCAATGATACTTTTGATTGCGGTAAATTTTTTCGCAAACCTTGTTAAGCCATGACGCAATAGATTGCGTCCCCCAGAATGTTGTCTAAATCTAGAAATAACCCAAGCATGATTATAAATAAATTTACTGATTTATTTAGCTTCTGCAATCACACCTTTAACAAACGAGAATTTTTCAGTATCTTCCAACATTAAATCCAACACATGAGTTGCACAAGGTACCCAAAAAAATGTACCATACTCTATGGCCAATCTCATACCTATTAAAACAAAACGAGAAATGAATTAATAATATATATAAATAAATACATGTAATTAAATTAAGTTATAATAGTTACCTGCAGCTTTGAATTGGGATCCTTGATCAGTTACTATTTGAACGATATTTGTCGGACCAATATCTTCTATAATCGGTCTGAACAAACTCATCAAATACTCTGCCGTCAACCGATTATGCTCGATGTCAATGCTTTTCAAAAATGTTGTTCCATGTCCACTGTAAACTAAAAAGTTTACAATCGTATGGTTATTTTTGTTTTTCCAACCATCTGCCATGAGTGTACACCCATACTCTCTCCAATAATGTCTTTGGACCGACACCACATCCTTCTGAATCCTTCGTTTTTCCTTCCTTAATAATGAGTTCGACAACTTATAGGAATACGGAACTCTGTAGGATTTTCCAAAATTTGCAACTGCATTGAATGTCTCGTGGTACTGAAATGAGTTATCAACATTGAAGGGAATATCATTAGCATAGAAAAAACGTCCAACAGAAGAATCAACTTTTTCCCAGCATGTTTTACTTCTCCCAAAATTCGCCAAGCTAGGTTGAGAATCCTTATTCGTATTATATTGTCCTCCCACATATACAGACATCCTAGGTGGTTGGTGTGGTGTACGCATTGAAGAACTAGGTATTCCATAGAGGCCCGTGGACGCTGCGATGCACCTTCTCCCGCATTAGTATTCTTACTTTTTCGTCCAAAAAAGTTCTTCAACTTCGATAACCGCCCATTTTCTTTTGTGTTACCTGTGCTTGCTCTACTCCATGAAAATCTTGTTCTTCTTCATCTATATCACACACAGGGTTCCACGGTTCATTTTCATACATATGTTGAATTTCCGTATCTTCAGATTCAGTTTGTGGTATTCGTTGCCTTTTTGCTTTCTTTTTTTCTTGCACTGCAACTTTTGCTAAATGTTTAATCTCAAGTGGCACATGCATGCATGGAGTAATTGTACCTCTTGGTTGTGCCAAGTGAAAACTTGATAATATCAACTTGATAGTGATAGTATGCGTGTATAAATATTGTTGGTAGACAATAACTACAATGCATTGCTATAAGTCATAAACTCATGGTTATGAATTTTTACAATATATCCATAAATTTATATGTAAAAAATCCTAAAACAAATATATAAAAAATCAAATAAATTAAATAAAGCAAAAAAAATAATGAAAAAACGTAGTCACAACGTTATTTAGACCCGTTATATCCGTCTTCACGCATGTGATTACCGTTAGATAGGAAATTCAGATCACAATTTATTTATTTTTCCTATTTAACCATTATAACACCCGTTATTTAAAAAAAAAACATCAAAAAAACGCGTTTTATTCCTATATAACGCGTTTTTGGCCCATAATGTGCTCACCCCAGTTAAAACGCTTTATAACGCTCACGCCTAGTACCTGTGACCTGGACCGTGACCCGTTTTCATACCTTGACATAGATACATATGTTAGAAATGCTCCCATGAAATTTGAAGACGATCGGATTGAGGAATCATTATGAAACATGTAATATAAAATTCTACAGTTGTTGTGCTTGCTTAGATGTTTCAAAGAATTATTTTTTATTGTTGAAAGTAGTTGTTAGTAATTCTTTTTTTATTATTAGATTAAAAAATTCTTAGTGGTAGACAAAGAATTCTTTTTGATTGTTGAAAGTAGTTGTTATTAATTCTTTTTTTATTATTAGATTAAAGAATTCTTAGTGGTAGACAAAGAATTTTTTTTGATTGTTGAAAGTAGTTGTTATTAATTCTTTTTTATTATTAGATTAAAGAATTCTTAGTGGTAGACAAAGAATTCTTTTTGTTGTTGAAAGTAGTTGTTTTAATAATGAAAGTCTAAGAAAGAATAGATATTAATAACTTGTTTTGTTCAAATTTGAAAAATAAAATTCTTTTTGGTTTTTGGTGGAATCATATGAATCACTCAATGAAATACTTTTCTTTATAGTACTGTTTGCTTTAATAAAGAATAAAAGGGAAGAATTATGTTGCAGAGAGAAAGAAATTAAAGGAAGGTGGTAGTGGTAGACATTAATTATTAGCACCACTTTGAAGGACATAATTATTAGTTCCTTATCTTGACCAAAACTTTTAAACATGCATACTAAAACTTTGGGGTTAGGTGGAGCTCGTTTTAGGTTGTGAGTATATATATATAGATACCTTATACTGAAAAGAAAAGAGTAACCTAGCCAACCTTTTCTTCTGCCTTCCATTATTCTTTTGTAGTTGTGAATGATATAATGGAAACTAAAATCTAAATTAGTAGAAATAGCTAGAGATTCTTTTAGTTTATATCAAAGACGATTTCTTCGGTTATAAAGCTCTTGCTTGTATTGAGTTAAGAAAGATATTCTTGGTGAAATTTTCCACGCCTCTCTCGGTGGAAATCAAACTTTATATATATGGATTACATTACCCTAAATAGGGAGAATATTACATGAAAGAGAATAACAAATATACTGCACAAATCATGCCTTTGACATAGGCCGTATAACTATGATTGAGAGATGAGTCATTGGTAGTTGTCACATTAAAGGATCATCGCTAATCAAGCCACTGATATAGGCTTTAGCTGATGTATCCTTAACATCCCCCTTCAAGTTAAGCGTGAGTTGGTGAATGTTTAACTTGTCTCTAAGATATTAAAACCTTGGTGAAGCTAGGCCCTTAGTTAAGATGTCTGCAATTTGATCTTTAGAAGAAATAAACTTCACTTCTAACTGTTTGCTAGCCACTCTTTCTCTTACAAAATGGTAGTCGATTTCTATGTGTCTAGTACGCGCATGAAATATCGGATTGACTGTAAGATAGGTTGCTCCAAGGTTGTCACACCATAAAGAAGGAGTAGAAATAGGAATTCCTAGTTCTTTGAGTAATGACTGAATCCATACCAGCTCTAACGTAGCTATTGCAATGCCTCGATACTCCGCCTCAGTGCTTGATTTCGACACAGTTCGTTGCTTCCTTGCACTCCATGATATCAAATTGCCGCCAAAGTAGATACAATATCCACTTGTTGACCTTCTGTCATCCAAATTTCTTGCCCAGTCGCTATCGGAATAAGCATGAATGGATAAATCTGTGGATTTCCTTATTGATAGACCATATTCAACTGTGTGCTTTAAATAACGAAGAATTCGCTTCACTAATTCCCAGTGTTCTTCATAAGGATCGTGCATATATTGGCACACATTTACAACTGCCACAACGATATCTGGTCTGGTAAGATGAAGGCACTGAAGAACTCCTACTACACTTCTGTACAAGGTAGGATTATCAATTTTTTTTCTACAGACTCGTTGTACCTTAGCATTGGCTGCGAGAGGAGTGCAGATAGGCTTTACACCATCCATGTTTGTACGTTTAAGCAAATCAGAAATGTACTTATGTTGGCTGAGTATTATTTCTCCTCCCTGCCTGATCACTTCGATGCCTAAAAAATAACTGAGATTACCCAAATCACGAACTGCAAACTCTGTACTTAAGTCACTGATAAGTTTATCGACAAGAAGTGAACTGGAACCTGTAATTATGATGTCGTCGACATAGACTAGTACATAAGTTATAACTTGCTGTGATTGATGCACAAATAAGGAGGAATCTGCTATCGACCCCTTGAACCCCAAGTTTGTTAGATAAGAGCTTAGCTTGGAGTACCATGTACGGGGAGCTTGTTTTAAGCCATATATTGACTTGTCGAGTTTACACACATATGTTGGCTTTTCCGGATCAACATATCCCGGAGGTTGCTTCATGTAAACTTCTTCCTCAAGCACACCGCGAAGAAACACATTTTGAATATCCAATTGTTCATATCCTAATTATGTGTTGTTGCTATAGAGAGAACTAACCTTATAGTGAAAGGCTTGATCACTGGGTTGAACGTTTCACCATAGTCATCACCTGATTTCTGATGATAACCATTTGCAACCAGTCGGGCTTTTCTTCTGTCCAAATCTCCATTCGGTTTTTTCTTAACTCGAAACACCCACTTGGAACCTATCACATTCATTCTATTAACATATCATACCTTAGTCCATGTGCCGTTACGTATGTGAGCATTGATTTCAGCATCCATGGGTGGTCTCCAGTTCGGATCTTTAGATGCTTCTGTATATGACTTTGGCTCGAAAAACTCATCAGTTTTTAAGGGATATTTAGTAGCTGCTAAACACATTCTCTTGACAGGATTTCTGATGCCATCTTTGGATTTAGTCACCATAGAATGTTATTGCTGCGTTGTTGAACTGGAAACTATTGTAGAGGTTGTACCAACATTTGTGCCACGCTGTTTATTCTCAACAGACTGTTGAACGACGGGTTCTAGTAATGTAGATGACGATGGTGCTGATGAATCAATAGAAATAGTTTGCTGAGCTGCTGGCAAGTTCTGCATAGGAGGTATCGGTGATACAGAAAGAGTAGAAGAGGAAAAAACTTTAGTAGACAATTATCTCTGTAGTGTATCAACCGAAGTTACCTGCTACTTGGCAGTGAATGGGAATGTATCCTCTTCAAATTTGACGTGGCGAGAGCCATATAGACGATTGGAAGGAAGATGCAAACATATATAACCTTTGTGAGCACTATTATAGCCTATAAAAACACAAGATTTTGACCTTGGTTCTAACTTGTTAGAGGCATATGGTCGTAAACAAGGGTATCATAGACATCCAAAGACTTTTAACATACTATAATCTGGGAGTTTATGAAACAACAGTTCTAAAGGAGTTTTAAGTTCAGTTTGAGAAGCTTGTAGCCTATTAATTAGGTATCAGGCAGTAGAGAAATCTTTCGACCAGTAGGAAGTTGGCATTGAGGCTTGAAATAACAGGGCTAGACCGGATTCTGTGATATGTCGAATGCGACGTTCATCTATGCCATTTTGTGATGAAGTGTGAGGACAAGAGAACCTATGTATGACCCCTGACTCATTGAGAAATGATGTGAACTTTTTATACTCTCCACCGTTATCTGACTGAAATATTTTCATTTTATGCTCGGTTTGATTTTCTATCATTCTTTTGAACTGAACAAAGATAGGTAATGCATCATACTTACGATAAAGTGGATATATCCAGGTATAATAGGAAAAATACTTCTAAGAAGAGAATGTAATAACGAAAACCATGATTAGATAGACGTGGAGAAACCCATAAGTCTGAAACAACTAAGCTCAATGGCTTGTCAATAATAGTATTACTACTAACAAAAGGGAGTTTGTGACTCTTGCTAACATGACGAGAATGACAGAATTGAAACTCTTTATTGCAAACTGGAAGGGAAAACTGTTTAACGACTTTAAGAACTGTTTTGAGCATCGGATGGCCTAGACGCTGATGCCAAATAGGAATAGTTTCTGCAACGTAGGTAGATGGAATTGATTGATGTATCTCTCGCACTCCATCAAAGATGTATAGTCCATTCTTACTCCTGCCCCTCAGCAGCATTGTCCCCGTGTGGATGTCCTTTATAACAAAGAAATCAGAGTGAAACTCAAAGCATACAGAACTGTCTTTGCAAAACTGTTAAACTGATAACAAATTAGATTTAATTTTTGGAACATGAAGTATGTTATTTATATTGAAAGAATGACTATTGATTGTAAACGAAGCTTTACCAATATTCTCAATTGGCAGCGCGTTACCATTACCAACATGAACACGTTCAGTGCCATCATATTCGTGACGAATAATCAGATTGTTGATATTTGCAGTGAGATGGTGAGTAGCACCAGTATCAGTGATCCACTGATTATCAACACCTTCTCCTGGCAATGCAAGATAAGCAGCTTGCCTAGGATTTCTAGGAACAAAGTCATGTTTGAAGCGAAACCAGCAGTGCAAAGCATCATGCTTCTTACGGCTACATATCTGACATGGTCATTCACCTTGATTGACTTTCGGCTGGTTCCTTCGTTGTTCAGGTCGATTAGGCGGCTGGTTTCTTCTCTGATCCGACCTTTGAAAGGGTATAGCATTTGAGGATGCAACTACATGTGCTATTGGTTGTTGAAGCAAAGACATATGATGCTCCAATCGCATATCATAAGTGAGCAGATGTGCGTAAAATGCATCCATATCAACCTTTTCCATTATGCTTAGAGATGTCACAATGGAATCATATGCTTGATCCAAGCTGCTCAATATGGCTTGTTGCATATCTTCCTCTGATATGGCGTTGCCTGATGCTGCAAGAGCATCAAATAACTGTTTAGATTTTGAAAAATATTCTTGCATAGAATTGTTACCTTTTCGAAGATTATGCAGTTGTCTTATGAGATTCATATGATGAGCTCTAGTCTTGGGTGCATATCTCTTTTCAAGTGTATCCCAGACTTATTTTTCAGTTCCAAGTCCTGAAACAAACCAAGAACACCTTCTGTGAGTGATGATAGCAACCACCCAAGCAATATCTGATCTTGCTCTTCATATTTGGTGTAAGCAGTATTGACAGTTTCAGTGTTTGGAAGTGTTCTTGCTGGTTTTGTATATGTTCCATCAATATAACCCATCAAAAGATAACCTTTTAGAAGTGGGTTAAACTGGGTTTTCCATAGCAAATAGTTCGTGTCATTGAGTTTGACACTGATAAGGTGATTGACATGAATCTGTTGGAGTGTTGTAGTTTTCGGTGTTGTCATGATGACGATGAGGCTGAAGAATTTCTTGTTTAAGCTTGGTTTACATGATCGTTGGCGTGATACCAAGTTAAGAAATATATTCTGGGTGAAGTTTTCCACGCCTCTCTTGGTGGAGATAAAACTATATATATATGGATTACATTACCCTAAATAGGGCAAATATTACATGAATGAGAATAACAAATATACTGCACAAATCATTCCTTTGACATAGGCCGTATAACTGTGATTGAGAGCTGAGTCATTGGTAGTTGTCACATTAAAGGATCAGCGCCAATCAAGCCACTGATATAGGCTTTAGCTGCTGTATCCTTAACATATTGTTGATAGTTTTTGGATTGCGATTCGAGGTAGGCGCAACACAATATAAAACTCTTTTTATTTATGGTTTTGTTAATTAAATTCATATTTACAAGTTTTCAATAATATATGAATGATAATCGATGTTGTGAGCATGATTATGAAGGTTGGGCTGCGGTACATAGATTGATTCTTAAAAAAATTATTTATGACGGGATACGAGATATCCTTGGGAATGGTTTTGTTTCCTAAACCCACGTGGGGCACCCTGGGGCGAGCATATTGATTGAATTTATTGTTGTTATGGATGTGGTGTTTCCATGTAATTACGATGTTATTAATCATGCAAATTGTTTTGAAAAGAAATTGAAAAAAGTTTAAATAAAATGTTTTATTGCTTCTTTTCCTACTGAGTGTCACAACTCACGTCATATTATGACAAAAATTTCCAGATTTTATGACACCACGAGGAGCTAATGGCGGAAAAGTATAGAGATCGGTTTTGGTGTTTTAATTAGTAGTTGCATATTATGATTGGAATTTTGTAATAAAATATCATCAAACTCTCTTTTGGATGATTTATTGAGTGTTTATTGAGTATTTATATTTTGGAGATTTTTGGGTTAATGTATAATTAATGGAACAATGTTTTATCAAGAAACTTTTATTTGATTAGACAATGAAAATTTCTGAGTCATGTTAGTTTGACTTGGCTCTGATGTCAAACACCGGATGGCTGGACTCAAACTGATGGTGTACTTCGTTTTATGGGAAAACTTTTTGTGCCAGTAAAATTGAGGATGGAAGTACAAGAACAGCTCACAATTCTAAGTTTACCGTTCATCTGGGAGGATCGAAGATGTACCAAGACATGAAAAGACAGTATTGGTGGAAAGGGATGAAGAAAGATGTTGTCTTATATGTGTCGAGATGTCTCACTTGCCAGCAAGTGAAGATTGATCATCAGAAACCAGGAGGGTTACTTCAACCATTGCCCATCTCAGAATGGAAATGGGAACACATCACTATGGATTTTGTCATGGGATTACCCAAAACTTCACATGGCAAGGATGCTATATGGGTAATCGTTGATAGACTTACCAAGTCAGCGCACTTCTTAGCAATCAAGAAGACTGATACGTTAGCCACCTTAAGTCGGATGTATGTCCATGAGATAATAAGGTTGCACGGTACGCCGGTGTCAATTGTATCTGACAGAGATACTCGTTTTACTTCTCAGTTCTGGAAAAGTTTACAGAAGGCGTTAGGTACACATGTCTCTCTTAGTACTGCCTTTCATCCCCAGACCGACGGACAGTCTGAACGGGTGATTCAGATTGTGGAAGATATGCTACGAGATTGTGCCTTGGATTTCAAAGGAAGTTGGAGTGAGCATTTACCATTAGTGGAGTTTGCTTATAACAATAGCCATCAGGCTAGTATTGGTATGGCACCTTTTGAAGCATTATATCGATAACCTTGTAGATCTCCAGCGTCTTGGACCGAGATCGTCAAACTTAGCATTTTTGGACCTGATTTGGTACGAGAGTCGACGGATAAGGTTCAGTTAATCCGGCAGAGGTTAATGACAGCTCAGAGTCATCAAAAGAGTTATGCATACAAGAGACCTCGACCTTTAGAGTTTACTGAGGGTGACTTGGTGTTACTCAAAGTGAGCCCGAAGAGAGGTGTTAAGCGTTTTGGCAAGAAAGGAAAGTTATCACCACGTTACATTGGACCCTTCCAGATTATTCGGCATGTTGGTGCAGCAGCTTATCAGTTGGAGTTACCTCAGCGAATTGGGCATGTTCATGACACTTTCCACGTGTCAATGTTACGGAAGTACGAGAGAGATCCTTCATATGTTATTGGCCCTTCACATATTATTGCTTGGGAAGATTTGGAGATTCAAGAGGATGCTACGTACGTGGAAAGACCGGTTCAAATTTTGGACTTTAAGGAACATGTGCTTCGCACAAAGACCATCCCTATGGTTAAGGTGCAGTGGCAGCGTCGCCAAGTCAAGGAAGCAACGTGGGAATTAGAGTCCGAGATGCGGAACAAATACCCTGAGATTTTTCCAAGGTAACTTCTAAATTTCGTGACGAAATTTCTTTTAAGGGTGGTAGAATGTAATACCCTGTATTTGTTTTTAGCTACTGTTTCGGGTCGGGTCATACCTGGATTGGTTAACCTTGTGCTTAGATTGTTGTTCCTTAGCCTTAGCCTAGGTGGGTGGATTGAACAAGAAAGGCTACAAGTTAGGGTGGAAATAGAGCCACCCTAATTCATTGTTATTCCTTAGTAATGTTATTAAGGTTTTATAACTAAAAGTTTAGAAGTTTTAGAGAGAGAAACTAAAAGCTAAGTACAAGAAGGAGATGAAGCTAGGGTTTATTTTAGAGAGGGAAACCATGGAAAATCAGTGGAGAATCAAGAGGAGTTTTTTTTTAAGCAATTGAGGTAGAATGCTAGATCCCCTTTTTCTTTATGTTTTTGTTATACTTGATTTTGAATTTGTATAATTAGGTCTCAGTAACTTATTGATTTAAATCTATGAAGCTAATTGATGATCGGCCTTTTAATATTGATAGATAACATGCCTAGGTATCTCTAGTTAAATTTTGAGAATACTTCACCATAGATTCACCGTTAAATTTTTGTTTGAACTTGGATGTTGATTTCTAAAATTTCTGTACATTTTCGCTTTGTCTGTTCTTGACTGTGTTTAGTTAATCTTGATGATATCAAAACGATTTTAGGTCTTGATAAAAGTTGTGGATTTATGTCTTATATTTAATTTTGCATTGAATTATAAATTTATAACATAAATATTCTTAATAAATATAATTACAAAGTTAAAAATTACATACTAGGCAAGCGAGCGACAAGCTGTGCCGCTAGCCCTTTTTGAATAGCAAAACCTATCCTATTAAAAATAAAATCTCGTGAGCCAGGGGTCATTACATTGCTGCGCATGACTTTCTGGACCCTCTTGAGTAGCAAAACCTATCCTATAAATTTTGCATTGAGTTTGATAAATTTCGAATTATTATGAATTTACTGTGAGTGGTTTGGTAAAATGATGCAATCTGTCCAGATTTTAGAATGATCGTATAAAATCAATAACTTTCATTTGAACCGTTGGATTTTCGTAAATATTGGACATGACATAGATATATATGTTATCAATGCTCCCCTGAAATTTGAAGACGATCGGATTGAGGAATCATTATGAAACATGTAATATAAAATTCTGCAGTTGTTGTGCTTGCTTAGATGTTTCAAAGAATTCTTTTTGATTGTTGAAAGTAGTTGTTAGTAATTCTTTTTTTATTATTAGATTAAAAAATTCTTAGTGGTAGACAAAGAATTCTTTTTGATTGTTGAAAGTAGTTGTTATTAAAAAAAAAATTATTATTGGATTAAAGAATTCTTAGTGGTAGGCAAAGAATTCTTTTTGTTGTTGAAAGTAGTTGTTTTAATAATGAAAGTATAAGAAAGAATAGACATTAATAACTTTTTCAGTTCAAATTTGAAAAATGAAATTCTTTTTGGTTTTTGGTGGAATACTATGAATCGCTCAATGAAATACTTTTCTTTATAGTACTGTTTGCTTTAATAAAGAATAAAAGGGAAGAATTATGTTGCAGAGAGAAAGAAATTAAAGGAAGGTGGTAGTGGTAGACATTAATTATTAGCACCACTTTGAAGGACATAATTATTAGTTCTTTATCTTGACCAAAACTTTTAAACATGCAGACTAAAACTTTGGGGTTAGGTGGAGCTCGTTTTAGGTTGTGAGTATATATCTTATACTGAAAAGAAAAGAGTAACCTAGTCAACCTTTTCTTCTGCCTTCCATTATTCTTTTGTAGTTGTGAATGATATAATGGAAACTAAAATCTAAATTAGTAGAAATAGCTAGAGATTCTTTTAGTTTATATCAAAGACGATTTCTTCGGTTATAAAGCTCTTCCTTGTATTGTTGATAGTTTTTGGATTGCGATTCGAGGTAGGCGTAACACAATCTAAAACTCTTTTTATTTATGGTTTTGTTAATTAAATTCATATTTACAAATTTTTAATAATATATAGATGATAATCGATGTTGTGAGCATGATTATGAAGGTTGGGCTGCGGTCCATAGATTGATTCTTAAAAAAATTATTTATGACGGGATACGAGATATCCTTGGGAACGGTTTTGTTTCCTAAACCCACATGGGGCTCCCTGGGGCGAGCGGATTGATTGAATTTATTGTTGTTATGGATGTGGTGTTTCCATGTAATTACGATGTTATTAATCATGCAAATTGTTTTGAAAAGAAATTGAAAAACGTTTAAATAAAATGTTTTGTTGTTTTTTTTCCTACTGAGTGTCACAACTCACGTCGTATTATGACAAAAATTTCCAGATTTTATGACACCACGAGGAGCTAATGGCGGAAAAGTATAGAGATCGGTTTTGGTGTTTTAATTAGTAGTTGCATATTATGATTGGAAATTTGTAATAAAATATCATCAAACTCTCTTTTGGATGATTTATTGAGTGTTTATTGAGTATTTATATTTTGGAGATTTTTGGGTTAATGTATAATTAATGGAACAATGTTTTATTAAGAAACTTTTATTTGATTAGACAATGAAAATTTCTGAGTCATGTTAGTTTGACTGTTAATGATAATTATTCTATAATATATATATGTAGATGCATTTTACTACAAACTACATCCAAAGGTTAGAAACGTACTACTCTTCTCAAATGAAAGTAAACACTCAACCATGAACACAAGATGTACGTGGTTCGGTATGATTACCTACGTCCACGGGGGTGAAATGATGAATCTTATTACTTCAAGGTGTTACAAAGGTGTTGATCTTAGTTGGATTTCTTTACAAGGTGAACTTACTTCTCCCTCACTTCTTCCTAATGTTTTCTCGAGTTTCTCTCTTCTCCTCTCCCAAAATTACAACCTAACTTTCATGAATACAAGTCCCTTTATTTATAGGAGAAGTTCCATACACCCAAGATATGGTGTTGGTCATGTTACATCAATTCAACAGTTCTGCTGTCCGACCGACTTATGTCGCCTCACATGGCCGAGGTATCTTGCCTCTTCGCCTGTCTTTCGTTCGAGCCGACATCTCCCAATGCTCTCTTGACACGATGTCGCGTGTTTCTGAATGTCGCCCGTCTTTGATCGTTGCTTTTATGGTTAGCCGATGTGTCCCCTACTTTCTTATCCATTTGACCATAGCACCTCGTTTTTCCCGCCGCGTATCGTCATGTCAGCTTTGTCAGAAGTCTGAATCAAGTCTTGTCCGACAGCTGTAGAGCGATCACGCCCGATCCACGTGGCTCCTAAAATCTCGCGCCACTAATCTTCATTCCATGCTTCGCATCTTTTCGTGTTTAGGTGCACCAGGCCTAGGATGTTGCCACCTGGATCTGTGTATAATTAACACCTACATTTATGCCCCTTCTTCCGCTTGTGTGGGAGACACGTGTGGAAGAATATCGTCCTAACTTCCCACGTCTTTGTTCATTCCGTGAATCCCGCCATACAGCGTCCCACTAACTCCACTTTATGACTGGTAACCGTCGGCGTCGGTTACAATCCTTCTTCTTTAAATAGCCCGCTCCTTTCTTCCTTCTTCTTCTTTACCCTTTCTTTCTCTGTTCATCTACTGTGGTTTTCTCCCAAGTTTCTTCACATTTTGTGCTTCTCCAAAAACCCTAGCTTTCGTCGTTTTCTCCTCACCGACCGATACAGTAGCTGCTATCGCCTCATCTTTCTTTGCTGGGAACCGAGTTCTGCACTATCTTCGTTAATGGCTTCTTCTCCTTACATGGATGAAAAGAGGTCTGTTGATGACGTTTTTTCCGAGTTTGATGTTCCCCCCCTTGCTTCTCTGTTTTTGCTTGAAAGCCCTTCTAGGTATGATGATCGCGCGATAAAATATATTTTTGCTGATAGCTCTCCTTCTATTTCGTGCAGGTCCGAGAAAAGGTGAAGGATCTCTCTGACGAAGAGTTCATTGAGCAGTTGAAGGAGAAGTACGATCTTCAAAATTATGAAGTGACCCTTCTCTCGGGCCGAAACGGTAGTTTGAAGAAAACCGATATGAAGAAGCACGAGCAATTGGCTGATTGTGTGGTCATCACCTTGGGTCAGCTGGAGCTGGGCCTTCGTCTTCCCTTATACAACCCTGATAGCCCATTTTATTACGAGATTTTGTCCCAGATTCGGCCTTCTCGTGCTTTAGCTCAATGGACTGGCAATACTTTCCGAATTATGAACGAGTGGAGGGATCTCCGCGATGGTCATGGTTCTATTGCCAAGTGGTCGACCTACAAGCCCGAGGACGCTCCTGAGTATACCGTTGCCAATTTCCTTGTCAACTATCGAGCTGGTACTTCCACCTTAGGAGAACTTGCCGGTTTTGCTGTTAGTCCTCATCGGGTCAAAACTATGCCCGAGGGTGTTGAAAGGATGATGCTGGATGCCGATCCCGTCGGCCATGGTTCCAACAAGCGAGCCCGCCATTCTAATGACCCGATTTATCCCCGAGTTCCGCTTCTAGTCCGAGGTCCGATCCTTCATGGTGACTTCCCGTCACCTACTTTTCCCGTCGAGCCCTATTATTTCTGGGTGGTTAATGATGACAAGGCTGATAAGGTATGCGCTTTTCTTGATTTTTATCTTGCTAGATTCGGGCGTCAGTTAGTCATTTGTTGTTGTTTAAAAATCTCAGGTCGGCTCCACCAAAACTATCGGGTCTAGGAAAAGAGGTGCTGGCACAAGGGTTGAGGAAGACTAGGGGAAGGTAAAAAACATAATTATTTTCTTTTAAGTACATGTACTTGCCCCTGTTTTTTGCCTTCACATGTTCTGATGAGACACTTGTGCAGAAACACCCAAGGCACGATGATGATGACGCGGGCGATGTTGACCCTACTCCGCTGAGGCGTAATCCTGGTAGAGGTAAGCAAATTGCTAAGCCACCGCCGAAAACGGGCCCCATCATTGATCTTTCCGATGAGGATGAGCTGTTTGGAGAGAATGTGTCGGTCGACAAAGGCGATGAACAAGGTATGGGAGACCAACAGGAGCCCTCGGAGACGCCCGTCGTAGATAAGATCGTTACCGATGTACCGGTAGAGCTTCCTTGTGTGCCCCGGATTACTGAGGGATCGTTTTCTAGTGCTGAAACTTCCTTTACTGTCTCTATCCCGATCATGAACTCCTTGGGTGCGCTTACTTCCTCCAACTTTGTGAAGTATACAGATGAGGAAATGTTGAATGTTGTGCCCCGTTATGGCGACATCGCCCTGACACTTGACACTGTGGTGAGCAAGTCGTTTCTGTATGGTTATGGTCCGCTTCCAATTTATTTTTCGTAGTGTCGCTTATGAGTCAAGCTATTTGTGTTAGATTATGAACCGCGTATGCTTGGATGCTGCCAATCGCCTTCGAGATAAGCAGTTGATAGAATCTCTCCAACTTCAACTTCAGAATGAGAGGGGTCGCGCGAATGAGCTGGAGATCAAGCTTGCCGACGCTCAAGGTATATGATCCTTCTTAACTTGTGTTGATTGAGTTTATCATGCCAGTATCCTGAGTCAGGTATCCTTCTTCTTAGACGAGGTATCTAGTATAGGTATAGACGCTACTTTGGAGTTTAGGATTATGAAGAGAAAATGGGATATTGAGAAGGATCTTGTGGAAAATCTTCGTCAACGAATGGCAAACAAATACGACAAAATAGACCGTCAAACTGAGGAGATTGCAAGACTTGAGGACGAGTTAGAACGACATCGCCGGTTTGATTATGATCCTGCCGAGATGGACAACTTACAGGCTCACTTGGGGTCTTCTCAGCGCCTTGCTGCTGAAAAGGCTGCTTTAGCCACAAGTTTGGAGCAAAGGGTAGACGCTCTGCAACTGCAGAATCGAGACCTTCACGAGGACCGCCGACGAATATTGAGAGATAAATATGTGGTGGAGCGAGCTAATAGCGATTTACTGGGCCGAGTGAGTGAATTTGATAAGGTTATGGGCGATTTAGAGTGGAGTAGATCGCAGCTTGCAGTGCTCCAAGCGTCGCGTAATCGGTTAATGGACGGTTGGGCCGAGCATAAGAAGTATTGCCCTAGTAACGAGTTTAACGAGCAACATTATAACGAATTAACCATGAAGTTATCCAGGGCCGAGGATGAGCTGTCCAAGTCGGTAGAGTCGATTCAGTCGGTGTTACCCGCCCTGTCAGGTCCCTTAGATGATGTGTTGAGGCCGCTCTTTTAGATTTAGATTGCGCTTTATTCTTGCAAAAATGCACCCGATGAATAACATTCTATTTTTGTGATCTTGTAGCCGAGCAACAATGCTCTCGGGAGATGGATCTGGAGGTTCGCCGATTGAAACAGGCGGAGGTCAATTTGAGCTCCAAGTTAGCTGATGCTGAGGAAAACGCTTCCCAGATTACCCAACAACTCGAGGATGAACGCGTCGCCCATGCGGAAGAGTTAGATCAGAAGGTTTAGGATGGCATTATGGACTGGGTGGAGAAGAAGCGGCTCGAGGTCGCACAGAGGAAGGCCGGCGCGGCTCCTCCCAAGGATTAAACTTTCTTTTTGTGGTGCTGCGTCACTATGTTGCCCCTTCCATCGGGTTGTAAATCGCTCTAAACACTTCTCCCCTTTTTAATTTCCGCTACCTTGCTTGTTCGTTTTAATGGGGGTGCTGCGTCACCGATGGTGTTTGTTTTATTTTCATTAGACGCTTCGTTTCGCTTGGTCACATGACGCTTTTCGTATTTTCTTAATAGTCGCATGACGCAATCGAGTTCTACTTTGTTTCATATGTTATTCCTGCAATCATTGTTCAAGTAAGTCAGTATTCTAACCATTTCTGTCGAACACACCCAACAAGGAGGGTCATCGGGCCCTATGACATGTCCTGATTGGGGTATCTCATCACTATCTCTTTGGATTCAGTGGAAGGGTACCAGTCATCCTAGTTCTAGGCCCGACAATCCCGAGTGGTTATCGACCAACCGATCTCGGGCAAGTGGACACGCCCACTTGCGATGGTGGTGACATTTCAGATGTAAGTAGGCCACCTAGCTGAGTAGACCTCGTGTCTAAACAACCTTTGGAACTGGTTTCCAACCACCTGAACCCTTAGGCTACCTCGGCACTTGCACACTGCCCCGAGTTCGAATAGCAAGGCGACTGTAAGGCACCTCGGCACTTCCACACTGGCGTTGCCCCGAGTACGAATGCCCATTCGAGTGTAAGTCACCTCGGCACTTCCACACTGGCTTTCCACCGAGTACGAATGACCATTCGAGTGTAAGTTACCTCGGCACTTCCACACTGGCATTGCCCCAAGTACGAATGACCATTAGTCGCTCATGCCCTATCCCATACCCCTCACGGTTTCACAGAGATATAGGACACGTTTGCTTACCGTTTTTCCGCGTCGCTTGTCAAGGATGGTAGAGTTTCAGGAATCGGATGTTCCATGGTTTGAGATCTCTTGTTCCGTCGAGTCGCAGTAGTCGATATGATCCCTCGCCCGCCTTAGATTCGATTATATATGGCCCACCCCACTTTGGTGCTAGTTTTCTGCCTTTTTTGTCGCGCTCCCATTCAGCCAGAAATTTCAATACTTGCTGCCCGAGATGAAATTCTCTTGGTCAAACACGCTTTTTGAATTCCCGTTGTAACCTCCTCTGATAATTTTCCATTTTTTGTAACGCCATTTCTCTTGTTTCTTCCAAGTCGTCGAGTTTATCCAAGATCAGGTCGGATGACACATTTCGCCTCCAAGCTTCGGTTCTTGTGGTAGGAATCATCCCTTCTGTTGGTAGGATCGCCTCGGTTCTGTAGGTAAGCATGAATGGAGAAAATCACGTAGCTTCTCTTCGTGTGGTTCTGTATGCCCATAGGACGTTGTATAGATCCTCGCACCAGTTGCCATATTCCCCATCTAGTTTCTTTTTCATGTTATCGGCGATGGTTTTGTTTGTGATCTCGGCCTGCCCATTACACTGGGGGTAAATCGGGGTTGCTTTACTCTTGCGGATGTTGTAAGTGTTGAATAGAAGATCAATGTTCTCGCCTTGTAGTTGCTTTCCATTATCGGAGACGATAGCCGCAGGGACCCCGAAGTGACAAATTATGTGTTCCCAAATGAACTTAAAGACATCTTTGTCCCGAATATGCCTTAGTGGTGCCGCCTCTACCCACTTGGTAAAATAATCAGTGGCCACGATCAAATACTTCCTTTGCCCCGTTCCTACATGTAATGGCCCGACGATGTCCACTCCCCATTTAGCGAAGGTCCACGGACTTATGATTGAGTTTAACGGTACGCCGGGAGCATGGATTTTCTTCCCAAAACGTTGACACTCTTTGCAAGCTTTCGCCATTTGCTTTGCGTCCTCGTTCATATACATCCAAAAGTAGCCCATTGTTTTTGCCTTAACCGACAAACTTCTTCCCGAGATGTGATTTCCAGCCACCCCATAGTGTAGCTCGTGTAGGATTATATGGCCCTCTTCCCTGTTCAGGAATCGTAGGAGTGGTCCTAGGTAAGATTTACGATATAATACCCTTCCCTTAACTCGTAGGCACCCAATTTGCTTTTGATCTTGTTCCTCTCGGGCTGACTCTTAGGCAGCTCACCCGTATCTAAGAATTGATGTATTGTCTTTCTCCAGTCGCCTTTTTTGTATCTCTCGGCTGTGCTGACGGCCACCTCAATCCGTACCTCTGGTGTTTCAGGGATAGACGGGTTAAGAAGCCTCATAACGCGTATTCCTTCGATGCTCGGGTCTACAAGTTGTGAGGCGATATATGACAGGGCGTCCGAGTGTCTGTTATCCTTTCGGCCGATGTGGCGGAATTTAATATCTGGGATTTGCTTGATGTAAGATTGGGCGAGCTCCTAATATTTTTGCAGCACCGGATCGTGTGTAGTGTATTGGCCCGTAATTTGCCGGATCACTAGTTATGAGTCACTAGTCAATCGAACCTCATGCAGCCCCATTTCCACAATTATCCGTAAGGCATGGATCACCGCCTCATATTCGGTAACGTTGTTCGTCGCCTTGAATTCTAACCTGAACGAATGCACGATATTCCTCCTCTTTGGCGTGGTAAACACCAACCCGAGGCCCGACCCGTCTTTGTTTGATGCCCCGTCGACAAATACTTCCCATCGTGTTGCGCTACTGGCGGATAGTAGGTCCGCTGGCTCCTCTTGTGCTTCGACCATTCCCGGTATATCTTCTACCTCGTCCTCATCACTGAGGGGGAAGTCTGCCAAGAAATCGGACACTACTTGCCCTTTGATCGCGGTTCTTGCCTCGTATATTACGTCATATTGTTTGATTATGGCTCCCCACTTGGAGATTCTCCCCGATCGCCCAGCGTTATCCAAGACCGCTTCGATAGGCGATTTGGTGAGCACCCGTATTCGATGAGCTTGAAAATATGTTCATAGTTTGGAGGCAGCAAAGGCTAGCGCGAGCACCATCTGCTCCATTCTAGTGTAGTTCTTCTCGGCCGGACTTAAAGTTTTGCTGGAGAAGTATACCGGCTTTTCCACGCCCATCTCTGTTTTGACCAATACCGCACTAATGGCATAGGGTGTCGCGCCTAAGTATAGAGTGATATTTTCTGACGGCTCAGGCCTTTGAAGAACCGGGAGGCTAGCTAAATGTAGCTTGATTTTTTGAAAAGCTTCTTCGCTTGCGTCCGTCCATTGGAATTTTTCTCCTTTCTTCAAGATGTCGTAAAAGGCCTTGCATTTGTCTGATGACCGTGATACGAATCGCCCCAATGCGGCTATGCAACCATTTAGTTTCTGCACGTCTTTTACCGTTGCGGGGGATGGAATTTCAAGGAAGGCTCGTACCTTCTCAGGATCTGCTTCTATTCCCCTGGGAGTGATGATGTATCCTAGGAATTTCCCCGACGTGACCCAGAAGTCGCACTAACATGTCTTCCACGTAAACTTGTGTCTCCTCATTGTCTGAAAAATCTCTCGAAGGTCTCGGACGTGGTTTTTTTATTTCCGAATCTTGACTAACATGTCTTCCACGTAAACTTCTATGATATCGTGAATCTTGTCTTCAAACATGTCGCCTACCAATCTCTGGTACGTAGCCCCGGCATTCCTAAGTCCGAATGGCATCTTGGTGTAACAATACAATCCTCTCGGTGTGAAGAAGGAAGTGTGTTCCTGGTCCTCGGGCGTCAATGGTATTTGGTTGTATCCCATGTATCCGTCCATTAAGGTCATTGCTTCGTATCCCACTATTGATTCTACTAGTTGATCTATGCTGGGAAGGGGGAAACTGTCTTTCGGGCAGGCCTTGTTCAAGTCGCTGAAATCAATACATATTCTGACTCCCCCTTTCTTTTTCGGTACCACGACCATGTTTGATATCCACTGTGGGTAGTGGGACTTCCTTATTATTCCGGATTCTTGTAACTTCTTCAGCTCGACCTTGACCGCCGCTTGTAACTCTGGCGCGACGTGCCTCATTTTTTGTCTAACCGGTTTGAACCTCGGATCGATTTTTAAGTGGTGACAGCAGACCTTCGGGTCAATACCCTCCAAATCATGCACTTCCCAAGCGAATGCATCCAGGTTTTCTTTTAATATCATCGTGAGTTTACTTGCTTGTTCGTCCGATAGTAATGCCCCGATCCTCACTATTTTGGGTTCTTCTATCGTTCCCAAGTTTACTTCTTTAGTCGACTCGACTGTCGAGAAGTTTGATTTGGTCTCCCTGACTGGGGACGCTTCCTTTAATTGCTATAAAGGGTCTTTCTCTCGAGTTTCGTGTGCCAGGACCGCTTGTGAAATTGCCTCCTCCAATTCTTTTGCCGCCTTCACTTCCTTTGCTTTGTTCTTTTCTTGCCTTTTCCGAGCTCGCCGTTCTTCATTTATTTCTATATCCACTTTCATGCATTGTCGTGACGCCTGGGAGTCGCCCACAACTTCCGCTATTCCCTTGCAAGTCGGGAACCTTAACCTTTGATGGTAGGCCAATGCTACTCCCTTAATCCCAGCAACCCATGGGCGCCCGATAATGGCCTCATAAGGTGAAGCGACGTCGACCACACAGAAAGTGGTTAGTGTGTCGAGGTAGCCACCACCATCTGAAACTCTTAAAGTTACTTCGCCCTTTGGGATGGTTATTGTGTCGTTAAAGCCGTAGATACGATATGTTGATGGGACGAGCATGTCGTCTGAGAGTTTCATTCTTCTGAACGTGTCGTAAAACATCACCTCGACTGAACTTCCGTTATCCACAAGAATCCTTCTTACTCCCCACTTTTCAATCAACAATGTGATGACCAGTGGATCGCTGTGTGCCTGTCCGTTTGCAGGGACATCCTTAGCCGAGAACGATATGGGAAGCGTCATCCAAGGTTCCATGGGAAGGGACTTGGATACGCTGAATATCTCTTTACCGTCACGATCCCTTTTATGGATCCTAGTGGTGATTACTGGGCCGAGGGTGTAGTTTTGCATAGCTGAATGTGAAATGGTGCTTACGAATTGACTCACCCTATCGATGCGGACTTGATGAACTGGTGCATCGGGTGTTGCTTCCGGCCGAGGGGGGGGTGTCGGACATACTGTCTCAAATATCCATCGCGGATGAGGTGTTGAACAATATCTTTCACTTCTCGACAGTTATTGGTGGAATGGCCCCTATACTGATGGTAGTGACAGTATTCGGGATGATCTCGGGTCTCTTGGAACTGTACTCCCCTCGAGGCTGGGTAGTTGATGTCCTTTCTCTTCTCAACTTCCTTGAAAACCTCTTCCAAAGAAGCGTTTAGAGGGGTATACGACCGGGTTTCCTACTTTGGCTTCTTCCCTTTGGCCATCCATTCCCTCTTCTCACTGCTCCTTGGGGGCGGGTCCGATCTCTTTTATGATCGCCTGATATGGTCGTCCATGACCGTTTTAGTCTCGGTACCAACCTCAGCGCTGGCTTCTTGTACTCCTCTATCTCTTGATTCGGCCTGAATTTCTTCCAGGGCGATATAGTGCTCTTGCATTCTTCTCATCTCCTTTAACGTTTTAGGTTTTTCAGAAAACATGGAAATCCAGATGGGGTCCGACCTCCCCAACGCGTTTTCGAACCCAAAGATGGCTTGATCCACCGGTACCTTCCCAATTTCCGTACACAATTTCCTCCATCTGTCGGTCAGAGTTCTCAGGGGCTCTCTGAATCGTCGGGCGAGAGTAAACAGCTTGTTCATTCTTGGCCGAGGTCGGCTGTTATGCATGTAGGTCTCAAGGAAGGCCTCGACTAGTGCATCGTACCCGTTAATCGAACTAGGTGTGAGTGAAAAAAACAAATCTCGCGCCTCGCCCTCCAAACTAGCTGAAAATAATTTGCACATAACTACCGGGTTGTTTCTCCAATGGATCAGTGACATTGTATACATCTTAAGATGTTCGATCGCATCGCCCGTTCCGTCAAATCTAGAGGGGAATGAAGGTAGAGTACACTTGGGTGGGAACGGAATTTGCTCCAGTTCTTGAGAGAAAGGCGTTTTCTCGGCTTCACTCATAATCTCGGCCAACTTATTCTCTTCGCTTCCGCCCGAGAGTTCCTTGATTTTTGCTTCCAACTCCTTAAGTTTGGCTTTAGTTGTTTGATCTTGTCGCTCATCCTTTCCTCGTCTTTCTTCGTCGGTGGACGAGTTCTCGGGTGGTCCATATCTCTGCGTGGGGGGTACCAGAGGTAATGGTAGCTGACCCGACGGATCGGGCTGATTAAGGTTACTTGGCCCCATCATGGTTGGTGAGTGACCGGATCGACCGCGATATCCTGATGTCCCTCGACTGGACGACCCTCTCGATCTGGTCCGTTGGTTCCTCAACTGGTAGTTCTCATACTCCAAGGCTAGATTCCTCTGCCGGAGTTCCCTTAGTGCCGCCTCTGACTCTCCAAAATGGCCAACAACGTCGGGTCCGTACTTTCGTGACTGGAGTGTCCATTGGGTTGGTGTGGTCGAGGTTGTAATGGTGCTGATGTGGGTGGTGGTGGCGGTATCGGGTTGGCTACACGATCGACCGCGTGAACGGTTGTCGGGCCGATGTTACTTGCTGCTGCTCGCCCCAGCTGAATCTGCCTTAGACGCTCTTGCTCCCTTCCCAAAGCTTCCTGGTGTTCAACTTGCTGCCTCGTCCATTGCCTCTGAGCTCGCGCTGCAAGTGCTTCCTCATCGTCATCGGTGTCGAAGGCGTGAGTCCATCGATTTGGTCAACTCTCCTCTGGGTCAATATAATCTGGTCCAGAGGTAAGGTGTTATCGTCTCGCCCCAAATCTATTTCTTCGTCTACAACAGGCATCCCTCGCGCAGCTGCATGAGATTCCTCGGGCGGTGGTTGTCGACTGTCCTCTTGCCTCGGCCCCGTTATCCCTGCCTGCATGCTGCTACTAGTGACTGTGCGATTCCTTAACATCCTTATCGTCCCTGAAGCGCTAGCCATTAGTCACGTCGCGTGATAAGCCGAGTATCGCCCGTCCCTACGTCAGCAAATACAAAAAAAAAGAACCCCTTACTTCGACCTGATTTTTCTAACAAAAAGTTCGGACAAAAAATGCGAAACGTTCGACTCTACGACTATCATCACTGTGTGTAGGGTCAACTTTGGTTATCGTGGGTTCCGTTTATCTATCCTATTTTGTTCTTATGCTGAATCTGTGGCTGAACTCACTTCCCTGTCACTATCACTCCGTACGAAGTCGCTCTCTGTACTCGACCTATGCATTTAAGTTAGTTTGTCCTTTATTCTACATGCTCCAAATCATTGATCTTATGCAAGTGACGCTTAAAAAGTACGGCAAGTAACCCCTAGAATCAAATTAAACTTGTACCAACTCCACTTTCTCGAGATTTAATTATGACCTTTCCGACAACTTACGCTACACCGCCGGCTAAAAATTATATATGGTCGACAGTTCATTACATGATGAAACATCTAAAACGCTAACTTTTGGTAACTCCGAGCATCCGACTTCTTACCGCAGCTAGAAACAACTCGCTTAACGCTAATAAACACACAACTATCAAGAACAAACAATCGTCCTTTCAACAGATTATTCACGTAGCTTCTAACCCGAACTGTTAGTCGCTGGTGAGCTCGTGAAGTTTCTCTGCCGATCAAACTGTTGAAGACGCTAAGAAGACGCTGCTACTGCCCTGACTTTAAATTCTCAGTAAATGACTCAAAACAACCATTACTTCGGCCAACAGAGTTCATCGTAGCTTCTACTCCAACACATTAACGTGTATTGAGGAGCTGTTGATCGTCTCTGAAGACTTTAATGGCAAGGTATCCGGAGATCTTAGTCGTGTCCCCTTAGTCGGCGCCAGAATGTAGATGCATTTTACTACAAACTACATCCAAAGGTTAGAAACGTACTACTCTTCTCAAATGAAAGTAAACACTCAACCATGAACACAAGATGTATGTGGTTCGGTATGATTACCTACGTCCACGGGGGTGAAATGATGAATCTTATTACTTCAAGGTGTTACAAAGGTGTTGATCTTAGTTGGATTTCTTTACAAGGTGAACTTACTTCTCCCTCACTTGTTCCTAATGTTTTCTCGAGTTTCTCTCTTCTCCTCTCCCAAAATTACAACCTAACTTTCATGAATACAAGTCCCTTTATTTATAGGAGAAGTTCCATACACCCAAGATATGGTGTTGGTCATGTTACATCAATTCAGCAGTTCTGTTGTCGGACCGACTTATGTCGCCTCACATGACCGAGGTATCTTGCCTCTTCGCCTGTCTTTCGTCCAAGCCGACATCTCCCAATGCTCTCTTGACACGATGTCGCGTGTTTCTGAATGTCGCCCGTCTTTGATCGTTGCTTTTATGGTTAGCCGATGTGTCCCCTACTTTCTTATCCATTTGACCATAGCACCTCGTTTGTTCCGCTGCGTCTCGTCATGTCAGCTTTGTCAGAAGTCTGAATCAACTCTTGTCCGACAGCTGTAGAGCGATCACGCCCGATCCACGTGGCTCCTGAAATCTCGCGCCACTAATCTTCATTCCATTCTTCGCGTCTTTTCGTGTTTAGGTGCACCAGGCCTAGGATGTTGCCACCTGGATCTGTGTATAATTTACACCTACAATATATATGCCTGAATATTTTTTTTGTAAATCTAGAATTTGCATTAAATGAAGTGGTTAAAATATTAGAATTTTATGAGTCCTAAAAGTATTTTTAAAATAATTGTTTCTCACTATAAGAAATCAAAACGTTTTCTGACAGATTCAACTATATTGAATTGTTCTTGTTTTCAAATTAGTCTATGTTATGTTTTAGACTTTCGTTTCTTCTGTAAACTTGAAGATCTTCATTTGTACTTTTCAAAATGGTAAACTAAACCTGAATTGGAGTTGTTAGTGATTTTATATGATTTTTATAAAATTGACTATCTCTGTTTTTCTTTTCTGCAGTTCTGGTCAACTACGTATTTGACTGTGGTCAAAAGGTCCTTAAGATAATCTAAAAATTATTTAAAATTTATGAATGGAACTATGCTAGGTTAGGATCCAGAAGTATAATCATAAAAAAAATTGGATTTGAATTTGGTTCAGTAAAATTCTTGGAGTTAACTGATGTCTGTTTTTGTTTTATAATTCTTCCTTAAACATGCGATTCCTTTGGATTAAAATCTGGAAAGTTTAACAGTGAAATTATTTTTTATGGTAAACTACAATTCTTTAGTGTTCATGTGGGTTAAAAATCACGATAAGTTAACGGTTAGATGTTCTTAAAGGAATTTTTACGTATCCGCTGCGGCCGAATTTCTGAATTGAACATAACAAAAATTTATACAAAGAATTAGTTGTTTAAACTTGGGCCAAGTGTGGAAGTCTAGGCTTGTTATTAAAAGTAGCATTTCGGATTTTGGGTTTGGATTTGGGTCGAAATCCAGGCCCGGAATTTGGGGTGTTACAATAAAGGCCAAGAGTAAAGTGAAAATGAAAACATGGTAGAACTGAGGGAGATTGAAATATAAAAGAGGAACAAAACATTTGTGTTCGGATTATGATTTACTGGTACGAATTATTTACTCTACCTGGATCAGCTATGGTTGAGTTAACCACAAAGGGCTATAACGTATTTTATATATGATTCACTGTTAACAAGGCTTGACTGACTTCACTCAGTCCGTCAATATCGCTTGACTGATACCTTGACCATCCATAAGGTTTGACTCAAACCTCAGGATTTTTGTGAAGATTGCTCTTAAACTTTCGGTAAACTATAATATAAATGGTAGATTTAAAATGTAACCAAATTATGGTTGGTAAATTATCAGATGCCATTGTTATCAATGTAGAAAATCCTGGCTAAATTGGGGCCTAGGCAATTTAATTGGGGCCTATGAAATTTTTATTTCCACCTCAAATAATGTTGGGGGTGTTTAAAAATTAGATGAAATTACCAAATAACACTACTCTAAAATACTAAAACCTAATTCACTCTTATAATCATCACTACCTCCTTAATCATCACCGCCTCCTTCACCGTAAACTTAATATCATATCTCCGCCATCTCCATGATCGCCCTTAACAAAAACTTCAAATCACACCATCAACAACTACAAAAAAAAAAAAAAATACAATGAAAAAAGCTCGCAAATTAGATGTGATGGCTAAAACTCAGTCTCAGTATACCAAATTCACACTCGAACAAGCTCGAATTCAATCAGAGATCAGGTAGAACTAAAGAAATTTCTTCAAAGATGAAGATCGTGAAAACCCAGAATCGGTGGATATGTAGCCATATATAAACCGATTCTGAATTTGGGTTTAAAAAAAAAGAACAAAAAATCAGAACGGTATATATGTAGAAACATATCCCCCCATTCATGCTTCAAAAAAAAAATATCCCCCCATTCTGAGTTAATCTTTTTCTGTCAATTTTTCTACCCACAATCGGATTATATCAATCATGAACAAATACCGATTCTTATAAGAGTTTCAGGATAAGAAAAGCCAACATTTGCTCGGGTCTTCTCTCCGCCGTTCGTAACCGTTTATCTGTTACCTCTACTTCTTCATTTAATTATACAGTTCAACATGAAGTTCACAAAACAAAATGCGAAAGGAGAAAATGTCACACTGTTTACAATCTTCCGCGGTACTAATAACTAGTATAACCGTTGTCACGGTGGAAGGGCCGACCGAAAAAGAATCTGAAGATGGAGTTTAAATTTGATATTATTGTTTGTGCTCGTTGCGTAGATTTTTTTACAACCTTTCCAACGAGATAAAATTTGTAAAATTCTAAGGCACAGATTTTTATATATGTTATATTAAAGTTGGCTTTCCAATTATACCCCTGAAAAGTAGGATACACAAAGAGTTATAGTAATTTGACTAAAAGAGATGGATAATCTTGTCTAGTGAAAATGTGACGGGAATCTGCAAGGAATATTCTTTCTCAATCTTTTTTTTTATGAAATTGAACATTTACGTTACTCTTCATTTAACAAAAAAGTGGTCATAAAAGGGACTCCCTCCCTACGGCCCTCGGGTCGGTCGGCCCAATTACAGCCTCAAATTAAAATATCACAATTGCTAATGGAAGCATATATAACTGAAGTGAAACTAAGACGGAAATAAAAAAGAAAAGCTTGAGAGAGATGAACTCATAAGAATTTCCATTGAAAAAAAAAAAAAAAAAAAAAGCTTCACGGATAGCTGCTCCACTCCATGGCTGTAGTTAAACCATCACAAAAATTCCAGCACCTCATAATCCAAATTCATGAACCCATAGCTTATAGTAATTAGCTCAATTAATGGCATCCCAAGAATAACCATTCTGGGCACTGTCTGTATCAAATTCATTGACCCTTTCTACCAATCCATATCCATCCATAGTTGGTTCAATTGGCTCCCAAGAGTAATCTTTCTGGGTACTATTTCCTTCAAATTCATAGCCCCTTTCAACCAATCCATCCCTATAAGATTCAATCACCCCAGAAGAGAAATTTTTCTGGGTATTATTTCCGATTCTCCCTTTCTAACTCAGCAAAATTGAAACCCTTTTATGAAACTGTACTGACTTTAATATTCTCTTTATCAAGTTTGAAACTTTTGGTATTTTTCTTCTTCTTTGATTGAGAAATAATCTTGGGTTTATGAGATTTAGGCTAAAACGGTAAATGTAATTAGTTGACTAGGGTTTTGAAAATCATTAGCATCATCAGACATTGGTAGAGTTAGAGTGTCTAGTTGAGATGATTTGAGGTTTAATTTCTGGTTTGGAGGCATGATTTAGGGGGGGAGGTTTTGCACTTGGATGCTGAGATTCTACAGGAGCTTAGATCTCTTTTGTCGCATGAAAGCTGATATGTGAGATGTGTTGGAGATTAAGACACGTCCTTGAACATCACCCATGGACCCATGCTACAAGTGACACGTGATGGAGAGTTGGCCACGTGCACTCATCCCTTAAGCTCACCAACTTAAATAACAAAAGAAATTTCTCATTTCCGTAGTATGATATGCCCCGTTCCTAGTGTATTAATCGGTCTATATGTGTATAACCCAAACACGATTCCTATTGTACTAATCGGTCTAAATGTGTGTAACCAAAATACCGATTTTGATAATCGGTCTATATAGTAAATAATATATACCGATTTTAAGTGTTTTTTGCGAATGGAAACTTAAACCCAGAATCGGTTTATAGATGCATGAATATTCACCAATTCTGTATTGATTTTGCCAAAAAAAAAAATCAATTTTTTTTCAAGTTTTGATAATGAATTAGTGTTGGTTGATCATTGGATTAACTTAATTAAATATGTTTTAATTACCCGAATTAACACTAATTAATCAGGGGCAAATTAGATATTAAAGAAAATAGTTGGCTAAGAGGCTTTTCATTTTACATCAAAATGTTTTATTTTGGCATGTAGTGATATGCCCAAATTAATTCATATATGCCCCAATTTAGTAAGGGTAGAAAATGACAAAAATAGACATATCATCTACACTGATTTTATTCAAAATGATTAGTTTAAAAATAGTATATTCAAATCCATAACGTATACGTTATATTCAAATATTATTATTATTGTTATTATTATTATCTAACTCCTTTAAAATCCTAAGTTATATGAGCACCCACGTCGCACGGTGAGTGTACCTCCTTCCCCTTTCGACGGTAACTCTCACCCACTTTTAAAATTGCCTAGAATTGATCCATTCCACATTCCCTTAAAGGAGAGAAAAATACGAATTTTACTCATTAAAAAAATCTGGGAAAATAAAAAGATAAAATTTCCTCCTTTTGTTCTCCTTTTATCTTCCTAACTATTAGTTTTCAGCTAGGATTTATTTTATTTTTTTTCACTCTACAGGGAATTTACAATTAGTGTTCTTCTATTTTACGTTTTGATATTGTTAGTTATAATTAATTCCTTTGGAGGGAAGTATATTCTTCTCTGTTGAGACTGGGTTCTTCGGTTCTTCTTTTTTACGGCTTGATGTTGGTGATAATGATTTCCATTGAAGGGAGGTATATTCTTCAATCACAACCTTATTGTTGTTCTTCTTCTGTCTTTCGTTCTCTTCGGGTTTTTTTCATTTAAACTCCGGAAACCCTTATTCTCTTTCTTTTCCCTTCCCTCCTCTCTCTTCCCTCATAATACTAAAACTCTGGAAAACCCTACATTATCTTTTGATTTTAGCTGTTAATTTTTTTGGGGTGTTTCGCTTGCAACGTGCACGGTTATTGCCTGACTTGAGCAAAAGTCTAATCTTTTCTGTTTGTTCAGTGTATTGTTTTAGCTTGATCTAAATTATTGATGCATTTATCTGCTTTATCTTTTGATTTTCTAGGATTTCTACATTGCTATTGTAAACTTTTAATTATCTTTTTTGTGCTTTACTTGCAGCTTGCAGGATGGTCTTCAATTCATATGAGCAGATTCCCAATCCCCATTGTTTGTTTAAGGCTTATCGCTAAAAGACAAAAAAGGATCATTAGAAAGTAAAATGGAAAATCCTTTAGACAAATATTTTACTTAATGGCTAACTTGTCCCTGATTAATTAGTGTTAATTTGGTTGATTAAAAGATGTATAATTTTGTTAACCTAGAAATCAACCAATCTTAATTCATCATCAAAACATGAAAAAAAAAAAAAAAATCCTAGAGGTGTCAAAGAGGCCAGGCCGGCCTGGGCCTGATCCGACCTGGCCAATATTAGCAGGCTAAAGCCTAGTCTGGTCCGTTCTTAAATAGGCCAGGCTGGGCCCAGTCTCAACACAGGCCCAGGCTGGGCTACACTTTTTAACCTGTTAGCCTGTCATAGCCCGGCCTGGTTTATCCTGGGCCAGCAAAGGCCTGCGTATGTATAAAGCTTCGTAATTCTGTTCAAAAAGAGTGAGAAGAGGCTCGAACGTACGAACCCTGGTGTTGGTTATTGGTATATGCATCAACCTTACCAATCTTCCAAGCGAGGTGTTGTGACTAGTTTCACATTTTAAAATATACTATTACAAATACTAAACATTGATGGCTTACGTCACCCTTTTTATGCTTATGCTTATTCCTTTCTATTTCGTTTTTACGTATCATTATATTATATAGCTATTAATTAGGGATCTTTATTTATAGTATGTTAAATAATTATAGTTCACTTATAAATGTTTAGTTAATATAATTTTAGTTATTCTTTAGTCGTTTAATTAGTGACTAAATAAATGTTAAGAAATTTCAATAAATTTGAAATTAGCTAATTAAGGATCTTTATTTATAATGTAAATAATTATTCTTAATTATTTCCTTAAGTCCTTTAATGATACAATAAACGTTAAAAAGATTCATTAGCTTACTTATAGAAAAAAAAATATCCATGCGATCATGCATGCTTGTTTATGTATACACCATAGATATATAAATTTGCTTAATATATATATATATATAATTTATTTTTGGATAGAACTCTTAGTTGACAATTTGCTATAAATAAAATAACATAATATTCTGCATAAAATGAAACTTGATTGATGTCAAAACAAAAATGATGTAAAAACAAAAAAAGGAGCTGGCACAACCGGTTAACAGTGGAACGAAGTTTACTTGAAAACGGGAGTTCGAATCTTGGCAACCAAACCGTTTTGACGTAATAATAAAATTTTCAGAAGTTGGCAGGCTAGCCTGGCCCGGTCTAATACAAAACAGGCCTGACCCAGGCTCAGACTGGGCTTAGTTGAAGGCATGACAGGCCAGGATGGCCTGGCCAGCTTAGTTGACAGTGACCAGAGCCAGCCGCGGCTAATTTGTGTAAAACAGTAGTATGGTAGGCTGTTTGACATCTCATTCATGATCCAAAATCGGTAGATGTTCATGCACTTGTAAACCGATTCTGGATGATATTTTAATTTGCGAAAAACACTCATAATCAGTGCATATTACTTACTACATAGTCAGATTGTAAGAATCGGTAAGCACGATACACACATATAGACGGGTTCCTGACATTGCACTAGAATAATCGGTCCATACAAGTGCTCATAAAAAACCGATTCTAGGTTAAAAATTATACACAGAAAAGTTGCGTATTTTCACTAAGAATCGGTTTATGTGGACATTTACATGAACCCATTATGGGCTTAGCAGTTAACAAATCAAAGACTATATAATCGGTTTATGTGAACACTCACATAATCTGATTATAGCAACAACAACAACAACAACAACAAACATACTGAAAGCTGGGTATTTCTTCCATACTAGAATCGATCGATACGGACACGAATATCAAACGATACTGGTTAAATATTCTTTAACCTTGAAAACACATACATAATAAATCGGGTGACGTGGTCATGAACATTGAACGATTATCATAGGAATCGGTCAATAAGGACATGAACATCGACCGATTATGGTTAAACACACAAACCCAAGATTGTTTGTAATTTTAGTTTTGAATGGATAGACAATCACAAGTATAATTAAGAGTAATGAGTTGCAATCAACGATGTTTAGTTTGATTTTATTTATTTTTTAAATGGGATGATGAAATTTCTTTTAAATCAGTTGATGTAGTTAGAATCCATTAATGAATTCAAATTTTAATTTTAATTTGTGAGGGAAATGATTTGGATGAGTTTTAGTTTTTAAATGATTTGAATATATTTAAAATCTAGAAAAATTAAACTTAGGATTGAATTTTAATAGTGAAGAAAACTTAATACTTTTAGGTGGGTGAAGAAAACTAAAATCATCTGGGACCAAATAATATGCATAGGCCTCACACTAGCTGGGACCAACAAAAAATAAAATCATCTGAACAAAAAATAAGAACCACAATTGGAAGTGTTTTTCAAAAATTCCTACGTACTCAAAGTGGATCTCCATCCTCTTAATTTCTCCAACAGCATTTCAGCCACGATATCAGAATTGATGCCTGGCCCTAAAAGGTCATGAGCATAGATAACCTCCATGACATTTTAGAATTGCAGTTTAAGCAAGTAAAATGGAAAAGAATTAAAAACACCCGCAGACACTAATGCGCAATTCCTCCGAGTACTCATAAACTTCGCGTTAATAATCACTTTAAACAATAAAGTATCAACATAGTTAAGTAAGGCCAATTATATCAACATCTCGTGGATGGTTTCTCCAATAACTAAAGTCTAAAATGCTGATAATAGCTGAAGAGAAAAGGAAGCACAGACATGTGCTCTAGCTAACTACTACTACCACTGCTTTAATTAATAAAAAGACTTGTATACATTAATCAGACCAACTTTTAGACAAAAGAAAAATCAAAAAGTTTATCTGTCAACATTAGCTAGAGATGGGTGTTTGCATGCACCTTTCTTTCACATGCAAATGCTGAACTCCACATGCCATGGCTGGCTGGCTCCTTTGTGGTCTATGTCAATATAACCCTACCGTTTTTTACTGTTGTTTAGACCACTTTTATCAATAATTGTGTTTCCTTTTAGGCTTTTAGCATATAAGGTTTTTGTTTCTGCAACGAAGGCTCCCCCATTGTGTTTCAACCAATGAAGATTCTTGCTAGAGCAATTAAGGATGCTAGAGAGTATCTTGGTTTAGTTGGACAATTGCAACAGTCGCAACATAGATTGGTGGAGGTTTCAGTTCCATGGGTTTTTCCTAAACAAGACTTTGTAAAACTCAACTGTGATGGAGCTTCTAATGACATGGGCATGACTGGTATTGGAGGGGTGCTAAGAGGTGATCAAGGAGGTTACTACGCCTGCTTTGCTAAACACATCTTCAAGAATGATAACAACATGGCAGAAGTTTGGGCTATTAGAGATGGTCTAATCCTGGCTAAAGATCTTGGCATGAAGAAGTTAGAGGTTGAGAGTGACTCTACTTATGCTATACAACTGTGCAAGAAGGAAATTCATGTCCCTTGGAATCTTTGTGCTCTTGCGAGAGATATAGAATCTCTGAAGAAATACTTTGATGTTATCACTTTTCAGCAGAGATATCGTGAAGCTAATTATGTTGCAGACTTCTTGGCGAAGAGCGGTGCTGCAAATGTACTAGAGGGTGTGTGGATTTCTCAACCCCTGATAACATTCGTCATTTGATCAGTGCTGACCAAGACGGTAGAACTGCAGTGAGAGTAGTGAGAGTGAGTGAGTAGTTGTTTTGGCTTCAGGCCAATGTATAAAAAAAAAAAAAAAAAAAAAGGCTCCCCCATAATATTTGTTAAGTTATAAATATACTGTTAATTACTCTGCTAATCGTATCTAATCTGAACGTACATGCCAATATAACGAATAATTAATACAGATACCGAGCAGAACTAAAAAGAGTTATTATAACCAGATTAGTTCAGCTGGTTAATTACGTGTTTAAATACATATTCCGTTATCATAAAGATACGTTTGCTTCAGAAATGAATACTAAAAGACAAAATATCTAGATGGAGTTAGGAAGGTTTGAACTAATGAAATCGGTTTATGGAGACGTAATGCACGTGATAGTGGGAAAAGGAGAACTAGGATAGGATTAGGGCTGTCAACGGGTCCGGGTCCTTCCGGGTAGTACATGGCCCAGAACCGGACCCGTCATATCAGCATCGGTTCCGGGTCCTAACGGTTCCGGGGCCGGTTCCATAATGTGTTGGCCCAGAACCGGACCCGTTTAAAGTCTCGGGTACCCGTCGGGTCCGGGTACCCGTTGGGTATTAAAAAATCTTATGTTTTTTTCTCTTTTTAACTTGAATATAAATTAATTTTATAAAAAATTATTATTATTTCTTTATTAATGTACTAAATAAAGATTAAATGTAAGAAAAAAATCAAAAATCAAAAAAATTCAAAGCCGAAACTTGCAAAATACCTATAATTTTGCTAAAAAGATGATTAAAAGGTTAAATAAACGGGTACCCATTACCCGTCGGGTCCTAAGTTGCTAATGGGTCCAACTTTAGGACCCAAAACCGGACCCAATTAGGCGGGTCCGGTTACGGGTAGCGGGTACCCATTGACAGTCCTAGATAGGATGTTATATAACACCCTGTCTATTCAGCATTCACACAGAGACATCAAATTAACCACATACGAACGGTGAACACGTAAACTACGCAGGTATCTGCGTGTCCACAAACAATGTTCGTACGCACCTAAGTTCATGGGCTGGGTATATCGTACATAGAAAAATAGTGTGTACACTGATTCATCGACTCTGAGTCTTCGGACTCGTCCTTGTCTTATCGAGTATTTAACACAGAGTGCCTAGAAAATGGTAAGTAACCACGGAACGAACGTAAAATGCGGAATGTAAAGAGTATAACGTAGGTTGAATAATGTAAAGAACATAATATAAAGTGCGTAATTTAAAGTGCGTAATGTAAAGGAGACAAATAATTACGTGGTTCAGCACTAAGGCCTACATCCACGGGGTAAAAGATAGGTTTCATTATGTATTGATTGATTACAAACTTAGTCAAATGACTTTAGGGGTTCTCACTGAGCCAGCAGGATTTTGGGCATTACTAACTCTTCCTATTCTCTCTCCTCCTCTTCCCTTCTTATCGACCTGCCCCTCTCTCTTAGGGAGGAGGGGTATTTATAGGAGTTATGTTGTGGGGTCCACGGAAGGAGCCGTTGAAATCTTATCGTCTTGTGTTTTGTGCCGATACGCGGACATCTTCGGTTGCTACGATGCCCCCTCGTTCCCTTCGTTATTTCCGAAGAGGTAGGGTCTTCTCTTCCGTTGGTTGATTGACACGTGTCTTAGGTGTTTAATGCGAGTAGTTGGGCCTTCTGCACGTGTCAGACCACGGTCTTCTGTTCATGTCACGTCCGTGTCAGCTAGTTGATCCTTGACCGTTGATCTTCGGTCTCTCTTGATATGGGATAAAGTAGATCCGAGGGCGTATCTGGTCCTTCGCAGTGATGCCTTATCTCGGTGCCCCTTGGCGTGTGGCCCTTGGATGTGTGAGACGAGGGTCCCTTCCTGCTGGTACATGTCTCTTGGCTATACCTAGGTGGCATCATCGTTTGATGCCATGCGTCGCATGCCATCCACGTGTTTATCCGAAGACACGTGGCGAGTGGTGGAAATATGTACTTACAATTTGCCCATTTTCTTCTAACTTAATGTCAGTTGAAGTGAGAGGAAAACCGTCGCATATTCCCCACTCGCCCAATAACTTCCCCTTGATTTTAGGGCGCGTATCCCACTACGCATTAACTTCTTGCAATAACTTCTCCTTGGGAGAAGGGGCGGTTTCAAATTCCTTGGATGTTTATAAGGAGGGAGAGAATGTGAAATAAATTTCATTCTCTCTTGTCGGTTCTTTCCTTCTGAAAATTCTTCTATTTTGTTTGGACGCCATTAACTGCTACCGCTTCCTGTTACTGCTACTTCTACTGCTTCGTCTTGAATGCGACCCGTCCTTGATTCTCTGTCCTCGTTATCTGCTATTGCTCGCCCTTTCGTTGTTTGAAGCATCTGTCTTAGGTAAGAGTTTAATCTTTGGTATCATTTTTTGCCTGTTGATCATCATATGCTGCTATCTCGTTATCCTTGCGATGAAGAACACATATACAAAGTATATATACTTGCCCCTGTTCTTCATTTGCAAGGGTTACGAGTTTCTGGTTGGAGAGCGCCCTCCCGTTTTATGAATTTAGCTAGGGTTTTCATATTCCTTAGAATTTTCAATTTTTTGATCTTCATTTGTGGTTCTGCGGAATCTATTATTTGTTTGTGTATCCGTAGATATGGCTGAGCGTCCGCGGGCTCATTACCAAACTTCGCCGCCTAGTCCTCCCAGATCTCCTCCGCGCAGAGACCCGGAGGCTCTAGGGCTTCGCATGTGGATCTTCGTTCTTAGAGGGCTCCGTCTTCTTCCGATCACATGCATTCTTCGAGGAAGGGAGATACTCCGAGGGATCCCCCTGGTTCTACATATGCTGCTACCCGCGCTTTTTCTCGTTCGCGTGACGATCCTTGAAATACGCAGGGTGTTCCTCGTGACGAAGCTTTGGATGCTCATCCCCTTCGTTCTTCGGTTCCGCCGGTGTTACAGGAGAATCCTCTTCCTCCTCCTCCGGCGATCCCCTCGAGAGGAAAATCTGTTAAGGCTGGTGCTTCGAAGGTTGAACCGCCTAAGAGTGTGCCTTCGAAGAGGAAGGTCCTGGAAACGAGTCCTTCACAAGACTCCGCGCAGGATCCTCTCGATGAGGAGGATGTTGCGCTGGTTATTCGAAGCGTCCCGGTTGGTAAGAAAAGAGTTACCTTCAAACACGTTGATCTGGAGATATTTAAGGAGAAGCATGAGCTCCAAGCTTTTGACGTCCGCTTATATGCCCCTGATGATGACATTACTTATGATCTCATCTCGAGATATCAGTTCGACGAGTTTCATTTGTTGACTACTGTGGGGGCCTTCGAAGCGGGTCTTATGTTGCCTTTGTACAAGTCAGGTGATTCTTTTTACTATGACGTGTTGGATGGTTGATGAGTGCCGAATAGTGCATATTTCTATACCCTTTTATTGGCATTTAACTCATCTTTTGCGCTTTAAAATCATATATTATTCCAGATTCCGTGTTTTCTTTGTTTTCAAGAATAAATTCATATACTAATTAAATTTGTGTTTTTAGGTACTAAATAAAGCTTAAATAAATTGCGGAGCCAAAAGAGCAGAAAATTGGACCGTTGGATTGTTTTAGGAGCTGCAACCAACGGTGTCTTCACTCGTTGTATCAAAATTAGAAGCGCCCGCCTCACACCATATAATCGTCTAGCTCCTTCACCTAACCGAGCAAGCCAAACAACCCCTAACCGTCATCTTTCCAAAACCCATAATTTCTCCACCACACTCGACAACCCCCACCTCACCCATCAGTCTCGTTTTGCTCGTACAAATAAACTAACATAAACAGTTCATGGAAGGAGAAGCATCAAGTCGTGGGAGTCATCGCCCATACTTGTTTTGTTTATTTGAAATTCAAAACATCATCTAGTGGGAGGAAACATTAAGGCATGGGAGGAAACATCAAGCCCGTACCTTTGTTTTGAAATTCAATTAAATGAGAAGAAGCACGTGGTGGGAGCTGACAGCTCGTGAGGAGAAAGTGCAGAAGGTGGGAGTAGAATACAAAAGTGTGGTAGTGGGCGGAAAGGACATCAAGAAGACAAGTTGTAAAGAAGAGAGAAGAAAAGAATTCGTGGAGAAAAGAGAAAGTGGAAAGAAAAGAAAGAAGAAGTGAGAAGAAAAGAAGTCGTTGAGAGAAGAAAGAGACAAAGCGTGGGCTGCGGGACAGAAGGAGAACGTGCGCCGAAAGTGAAGCATCCAAGGAATGTGTCTGATGGGAGGTGCACGCTGTGTCGGGTATTTCATCCTATAAATAATTTCGAATTCTTCTCTCATGAGGCAGACCCGGCTAGGGGTTCTCCAGACACCATATTTTCCATCTGTTAATTTTGTTTCCATTTTATCATGTTCTAAAACTCTCTGCTAGGGTGTAGATGAAGCCCTAGTATGCTTCTATGTTATTTATACTTTGTGTGTTGTTCTTGAATGTTTAAAATGATTTAGAGATCAAATTTAATCCAAGTTTATCAACATTTTTCTCTCACAATGTATGATATGTATCCATTGTAGTTAGAATACCACTATGTTGATTATGCTGCAACTCATGCTTAAAAACATTATTGATTCTTAGATTAATTGTGCTTTAACTAGACAATTAATGCTTTGGAGAAATATTTTAGTTGTGATTAATTTATCCATCGGAGAAACACCTTAGATACAAGGTAGACTTGAATTTGCTATAAGGATAAGAATAATACTACTAGTTGAATACATAGTGTAGACTAGAGGTGGATTTGAAGGCCCTAGTAATCTTTAATTACTTGTTATAAATTGTTATTGCATATTTCCTTGTTCAACAACTATATCTTGTCGTTTCGACACCAAAACCAAACCTTTTGTGTTACATTATAATATAAATCAGTTAGTCTTCTTTAGAATCAACTATCACTACCCAAGTCTCTGTGGTTCGACCTGTGCTTGCCCTGTGTTTCTTTTCGACACTGTGCACTTGCAGTTTATACATAGTAATAGGTATCTTTCCGAGCCTACCAATGGTCGCGAAGGTTCCTCGACAAATACCCATAGTCGTTATGTATCTCAGTTGACTGGGAATTATCTCCGCGCCCTGAAGGAGTGCTATCTTCGCAGCAAGGAAGAGACGATGATGACTTGTTATACTCTTGATCCTTCTAAGAGGGAGTGGTATGCCCCTCAGAACTTCAACAATTCTTTCGGGGATTATGTCAACAGCAAGAACCGTAAGCCGTGGAGTGTGAGCCTTCGTAATATTGCTGCCTCCCGCGACGAGATTAGTCTTTTTAGCGAGGTTAGCGATGCCAAGTTGAAGTATGTTCCTGGTACTGAAGGGTCTGCTAATAAGAAACTTTTTCCTTCTCGTGAGAGGATAAAGCACGATCATGACTATGAGTGGCATGCCACCGTTATCGAGATTGTTGGTCCGTGGGCTTAGGGTTGGATTCCGTGTCCCGACGGGTGGCATCCTACTGTTGGTAGCGTTCCTCGTGAGGTTCCTCCTCTTCGTTATGGAAATTTCTGCCCTTGGAATTTGAATTTTGAAGGTATGAATTTTCCTTATGACTTCGATATTGTTGATGCCGACGAGGAGAGTTCGGGTGTTGCTACTGCGGCTGTGAAGGTGCGGATCCTTTATTCCTTTGGTTGCCCCTTCTTTTTCTTTACTTAAAAGAAAAACTTTTGAGTGAAGGAAAGAATGTCGATCTGATTCTCATATTTCTCTGTAGGGGACGAAGAAAAGGAGGATTGGTCCCAAACGCTCTTCTACCATTGTTGTTGATGAGGCAGAGGTCCAAGAGGAGGTTACTAGTCCTGTTAATGATGATTTCGAGGAAGATGAAGATATGTCTGATGGAGAGGAACGTACTGAAACTTCTCCCCCTCTTCGTGAGGATTCTGATGTTGGTGGTGCAAAGGGTACCCCCTTTGTTGGGAAGACTGCGGAAACTTCCACTGGTGGTAGTATTGGTAGGGACCCTGTTGGTCCAGAGTTTTCTTTTGGTCGGGTTCCATCTGCGGGTCCGTCCTTTGATGTGAATGCTACCATGGGTCTTGCTAATGAGTTCTCTCTGCTTTCCCCAAATGATGATTGGGACGTACTGGATACATCTGGTAAAGTGAAAGATGCGGTGCAGACTTCCGCGCATGTTGATACCTCTGAGAAGGTTTCCTTTGTCGCGGAACCTTCAACTCGGTCCCCTTCGCCGTCTTTGATGTTGGAAGGTGATGATGTTGTTCTTGCTTGGCTGAAGAAGAAAAATTTGATGTTCGTTCCGAACCCTGCACCCATGGTTCTTGGGGAGAAATATTCAAACGCCTATACCCGAAATATGATGCAGTTATCCGCTGAAGATTGAGTCGCGGAGGTGTGGGACAGGAATCTGAGGTCACTGAGGCTACCTTAGTGGTTGACCCTCCAGCCATCGTCGTTGATATGATGGCCATAGCTGATGGTTATCAGTATGGTTACCCCCACCAGCGGATGTTAGAGGTACGTCATGTTTTACTATTTTGTATTTTGTGGCCACTCCACGGCATTCTTACCTGATGCTCTTCGTAGGTGATGCGGAGTGAATACTGCAATCATAATTTGTACCAGTTTTTTTAAGGCCAAGTCTTTTAAGTTAGAGGGTAAGCTTCGTCACAGAGAGGAGGAGCTGTCTATGGCGGAGGCTGTTATCTCTGCCAGAGATAAGGAGATAAGTGAGCTGAAGGATCGTCTTAAGGGTAAGGAGCATCTGTGCGCCGAAGAAGAGAGGCTTCGTTTGGAGCTTGCTATGGCGCGTAGCGAGTTGGAGGCCGTTCGAAAAAGTGCTTCTTCTTTTACAGGTTTGTCCCTTGTTCGTGTTTATCGTTGTTTTCTTTTTAGTAATTCTTGTTCCGTCTGAGTATCCCCTCCCTATCTTCAGTGGGTGGAGTCCCTGAGCTGATATGGCTTTGAAATGAGAGAGAGCGGCAAAAGACCCGTATTGCCGAACTAGTGGAACAACTTAAGAGTGAGGCCGAGAGGTGGGATTCCAATGCCGAGGTATGGCGTCTAAGGCATACCCAGATAGTTGATATGCAAAATAAGTATAACGCGGGCCGTCATCTTTTTAATGATACTTTGACGTGGACACGTGATAACCTTCGTGAAGCCCGCGAGGTTACTTCGTCTTTGTCGGCTAAGATGAATCTCCTGGAAGAAAAGCTACGTCAGGCTCGTTCCTCCCAAGATTCCGACATACGGGAGTGCACTCAACGTCTTGTTATAGAAATAGATGACGCTCGTGCCGAGGCCTCTTCCCTTGGTAAAGCCTTAGCCGCGTCTCGGGCCGACGTAGCTCGTCAAGCCGAGTCTGAGAGAAACCTTGAAGTTAATATGTACCGACTTAGTAAAGGAATGGAGAAGCTAAATAACGAAGTCAATCATCTTCGACATTTGGATTCAATAAAGCAGGTAGAGTTAGACGCTAGTCAATTTTCTCTTTCCCTTTTTCAAAAGGATAATAAGAAAATATCCGACGAATATGAATTTCTTGACGATGCTCGGGATGCGGTTGTTAACGAGTATGAAATAGCTTCTGCTAGAGTCGAAGGTATATATTTGCTTTGCCAGGTGTGATTTTCGTTCTTCGCGGGTCTAACCCTTCGTTTTTATTTTTCAGAGCTCCAGGGACAGCTTCTCGCTGCAAATGAAAAATTTAACAAGGCTCAATCTGAGCTAGAGCAGTCTCAGACTACCTTGGTGCAACAGGAGGGTCAGGCCTCGTATTTCAAAGGCTTGGCTACGACTAATGAACAAGCAGCTCAGTTGGCCTCTTTGGAAGTGAACCGTCTATCTACCCTGTTATCTCAGGCCGAGATGCGTAATACCGCTATTACGTACAAAGCTCGCTGCCAGCTAACCGAAGAGACGAACAAGGTGCTGGCCAAGATAGAGCATGACCTCCTGGCCGAGAATGGTCTTTAAAAGCACTATCCTCATCGTCCTAAACCTTCGGCCCCGTCTGGCTCTTCGAGTCCTTCTTCAGGTGGGAGCGTTCCTTCACTGTAGAGGGAGAGCCCTACTGGTGGCACGGAATCGTCCAAGTAGATTCTTCTGTTTAGTTGTAGAAAGTTGATCCTTGTTGATTATAGAGTTCTTGCTGTGTCTGTCGAACTTATTTTGCTTAATTTGTTTTTTCTTTTGCTTATCTTGTCGAGCTTGTAATCAACTTTTATGAAATGAATCATCGTTTGTTGGTTAGTTTTGTTAATTATCTTGACATCTGTTATCCTGCTGGTTAACCTTTATCAAGAGCATTCTTAGATGGTGCGGGTTGGTGCAGCGTTCTAGTATATGGAGTGTTACTATGTACACGTCCCTCATTTTGTTGACCCGCTGACCTTATTTTTGAGTATGATGCCGAAGGTATGTATCTTCGTGAACATCTTGAGACCAGATACCCTGCTGGCTAATCCTTGGCCAGAGGATTCCCAGACAGTGGTGGTGGTGCAACGTTCTAGGATATGGGGTGTCACTATGTACATGTCCCTCATTCCGTCGACACGTTGACCTAATTTTTGAGTGCGATGCCGAAGGTGTGTACCTTCGTGAACATCTTGAGACATGTCACCTCGCTGGCTAATCCTTGATCAGAGGATTCCCATACGGTGGGGGTCGATGCAGCGTTCTAGGATATGTGGTGTTACTATGTACATGTCTCTCATTCCGTCGACCCGCTGACTTAGAATAGTCGGAGATTTCCTTCTGCTGGATGTCTTACCTTTGTATTTGCTTTTCATAGATATGCAAGAAAGTTTATTTCATTGATTTATTGAAGCATGCTATTCCTCGTCCAGAGATAGAAACATATCGAAAAGCATCGTCTTCTTCTTCTGGTATTATTTACGCAGTTGCAACGTTGCGTTGTGATTTAAGGATGGTATGGATTGAGATACTTGGTGTTCCATGGATGGCGGAGGACTTCCCCTTTTAGGTTGCACAGGTAATAGGATCCGTTTCCTGCTATATCTTGTATGACATAAGGTCCTCCCCACGTTGGTGCCAGCTTGCCCCACTTTTTTTCTCTTTGGTATTGGGGTATGGTTCTCAGCACATACTGTCCTTCTACGAAATTCCTAAGTTTAACCTTTTTGTTGTATTCCCTTGCTAATCTTCTTTGGTAATTCTCCATCTTTTGTAGTGCTGCTTCTCTTCTTTCTTCGAGATCGTCGAGTCTTTCCAGCATCATGTCCGTTGTGAGGTTCTTTTCCCATGCTTCTGTCTTTATGGTTGGCATGATGATTTCTGTGGGGATGACGGCTTCTGCTCCGTAGGTCAGCAAAAAAAGGGGATTCCCCTGTAGATGATCTTTGGGTTGTTCTATATTCCCATAAGACATTGTGTAGTTTCTCACACCATCGTCCTTTGTTCTCGTCTAATTTTCTTTTGAGAATAAGAGCAATGGTCTTGTTTGTAGCCTCTGCTTGGCCATTTCTTTGAGGGTATATCGGTGTCGATTTATTTGTTCGGATTTTGAAAGTATCAAATAGCAGATCGATGTTTTTACCTTGTAATTGGTTACCATTGTCAGAGACAATTTCCGCCGGGATTCCAAACCGACATATTATGTTTTGAAAGATAAATGTGAAGACATATGAGTCGCGGATTCTGGCCAAAGCTTTGGCTTCTACCCATTTACTGAAATAGTCCGTGGCCACTATCAAAAATCTTCTTTTTCCTGATCCTTCGGTCAGGGGTCCCACGATATCTATGCCCCATTTTGAAAATGGCCAAGGACTATCTACTGAGTTTAGCATTGTTGCTGGTGCGTGGATTCTTTTCCCGAACCGCTGACACTCTTCGCACCTTTTTGACATCCTTGCAGCATCTCGTATCATTGTTGGCCAATAATACCCTTGTGTTTTTGCCTTGTCGTCTCGGGATCTCATCCCACTGTGATTCCCCGCGTCTCCTCGATGGATATCTTTTAGCACTAGGTGTCCTTCTGACATGGACAAGCATCGTAACAAAGGCCCGAGGAAAGATTTTTTGTATAAAATCTTTCCCCTTAACTCGTACCTTCCTGCTTTTGATTGAATCTTCCTATCCTGCTTTAGGTCTCTGGGTAATGTTCCTCTTTCTAGAAATTAGTGGATACCCAATCTCCAGTCTTCTTCTCTGCTGAAGTCCTCGTCTTCATCTGCTCTTGTCATGATGTCATCTTCTTGGAAATCGTCCGTGATATTTTCTCCCACATCATCGTCTGTCATATCTCCCTCCGTGCTACGCTTCCTACTTGCAGCGCAGAGTTCTCGTGGAGGGATTGATGGCTCGTAGACTCTGGTAATTTTGATTGCTTCTATATCTTTGTTTTTCAACATAGATGAGATGTATGCTAAAGAATCCGCGTGCCTGAGCTCCTTTCTGCTTAAGTGCCGAAATATGATGTTTGGTATTTGATGTGCCAGTGTCTGGACTAACGTCATGTATGCCGACAAGGTCTAGTCATACACATTATACGCCAGCTCTATTTGCCTGATGACCAGTTGTGAGTCACTGGTCAAACGTACATTTGTTATCCTCATTTCTGTTATCAAATGCAGAGCATGTATAATGGCTTCGTACTCGACGATGTTATTGGTGTGTTCTTTGAACTCTAGTCTGAATGCATGGATGATTCGGTCTCCCGTGGGGGTAGTGATTACGATTCCTATGCCCGCTCCTTCTTTGTTCCTCGAGCCATCGACAAATATTTCCCACTGTCTTGGGTTTTCCGGCTCGAGGACATCGACGGGATCTTTGCTTCTGCTGCCCTTTGGTAATCCCGCTGTATTGAGCCCTTCAATGTGGATTTCTTCATCGTTCTCCAGCGGTAGGTCGGCAAGGAAGTCTGCTAAAACTTGCGACTTCTGGGAATGTTGGAGCTCGTGTATGATGTTTTACTGGTCGAGATGAGTATTCTATTTTGCGATTCTCCCTGTTTTTCTTGCACTTTTGAGGACAGCTTCTAGCGGTGCTTTGCAGGGGACGCGGATGTAGTGTGTTAGGAAGTAGGTCCTTAGCTTTTGGGTAGCCTATACTAACGCCAAGATGAGTTTCTCGATTTTTGTGTAGTTTTTTTTGGCCGTGTTGAGAGTCTTGCTGACGTAGTAGATGGGCTGCTATATCTTCGTGTTGGTTTTTACCAACACCGCACTGACTGCATTCTCTGTTGTTGCTATGTATAAGGCCAGAACCTCCTCGGGGTCTGGCTTTTGTAAGATGGGTATCCCAGCAAGGTAGTCTTTGATTTCTTTGAATGCTTCCTCGCATTCTGCCGTCCATTCAAATTTGGTCCCCTTTTTAAGGATGTTGAAAAAGAGCTTGCATTTGTCTGAAGACCTGGATATGAACCTCCCTAGCGCTGCTAGGGAACCATTGAGCCTTTGGACTTCTTTCAGGTTCCTTGGAGAGGGCATTTCTACTATATCCTGAATTTTGGCAGGGTCTACTTCGATGCCTCGTTTTGTTACTAGATACCCGAGGATTTTCCCCGAAGTAACACCGAATGTGCATTTTTCCGGGTTTACCTTCATGTTATGTTTCCTCATTGCCTGAAAGATATCTTTTAGATCTTGATGATGATCTTTTCGCATCTTACTCTTGACCAGCATATCATCCACGTAGACTTCCAAGGTATTTCCGATCCATGGCTTAAAAATGGCGTCAACCATCCTTTGGTACGTTGCTCCTGCGTTTCGAAGTCCGAAGGGTATCCTTATGTAACAGTAGAGTCCATGTGGTGTGTAGAACACTGCGTGTTGTTGGTCTTCTTCTGAAAAGAACACTTGGTTGTACCCGGAGTATCCATACATAAAGGACATATCTTCGTATCCTTCGACCGCTTTGACCAGTTGGTCGATGCTTGGTAAAGGATAACTGTCCTTGGGGCAAGATTTGTTGAGGTTGGTGAAATCAATGCATATCCTCACCCCGCCATTCTTTTTAGGTATGATGACCATGTTTGAGATCCATGTTGGGTATTTGACTTCCTTGATAAATCCGTCTTCTAGTAATTTACACAGCTCTGTCTCGATGACTTTGTGGTACTCTGAAACAACTTTTCGCACCTTCTGACTGAAAGGCGGTGTGCCCTGTTTTATGCGAAGCTCATGCTGGATCGTCTTAGGGTCGATGCCGGGCATGTATCCTAGTTTCCGTGTGAAGATATCTGCATGCTCGGTGAGCAACTTTATTAAGGATGCCTCGCGCTCCTTATCCATCAGCGTTCCGATCTTAATCATCCTTGGTTCTTCTTCTGTTCCCACATTTACCTCTTTCACCGCTTCTACAGGCGTAAACGTGGGATTTGATTCCCTTAGAAGAGGAATCTTCTTTAATTGCTATTTGGTGGGTTCCGCGCTTTCTTTTGTGGCTGAGGTACCTGCCTCCGTGCTCCCCACCACGTGTCCCTTTGGAAGGCTTTTTCCGGAGATCTCTTCTAAGTAAGCATTTATTGCTTTTTCCTTTTTGTTTTCCTTGTTTCGTGATCTTCGGTTCTTCCTCCGCTCATCTTGTTCGTTGTTGAGCTAATTTTGTAGATTTTGACACTCTCGTGCCAAGGATTGGTCGCCTTTTATATCCATTACCCCTTGGGGTGTTGGAAACCTGAGGTACTGGTGGTAGGTAGCGGCCACCCCTTTGAGTTTATGCACCCATCTTCGACTGATTATAGCATTGTATGGTGAGGGAGCGTCCACCACGCTGAATCGCGTGTCGAACTTCATTGGTCATGCGTCAACTTGTAAGACAATGTCTCCTAAGGGATTTTTGGCTGCTCCATTGAATCCGTATATGGTGTAGTACGAAGATAGCAACTATTCATCATTGAGTTCCATTCGTTTAAATGTATCATAAAATAGGACGTTTACGGAGCTTCCCCCGTCGATGAGGATTTTCTTAATGTTGCATCCTGCAATTGGTAGTGTGAGAACCAGTGGATCGTTATGATCTTCCATATCTTCGCCTACATCGTACATGTCGAAAGTCAGGGGCGCGTCCATCCATTGATCGTGTTCGTCCACTTCCTTCTCGTCTATTGTATGAAGTTCACAGTAATATTCAAACTGTTTCCTCAACCTCTTACCTATCTGAGACGTTAGGGTAGGTCCCACTGACTCGGAACAGGATATGGTGTTGAGGGTACGATTTCCTTCAGGTAGTTGGACTTTCTTGCTTCGTTTAGATTTATCTTCCTCGCCCATCTTGTGCACAAATTGCTGGAGGTCTCCCACATCTACTAGCTTTTGAATCATTATTTTTAGATTCGTGCATTTCTCTGTCCAGTGACCATTGAAACAATGATATTCACAGTATTCTTTGGCATGCTCGGATATAAGAGGTTTAGAGGATAAGGATGAGAAGGTATACTCGGAGGTACCACAGTCTTCCGTGGCTGCTTCAACACCAGTTGAGGATGAGACGAAACACTTAGAATGGAGCGCAATGCAAGATCAGGAGGAGAGGACGAAAAAGGAACTAGCTGCTAAAAAGAAGTTGGATGCTGCATCTAGGAAACTGTCAGCGGGGAAGACAAAGCCATAAGAACAAGTTTCTAATCCAGTGAAACCAGAGGTTAGCAAAATAGGCAGAAGTATATCTCGTAGGGGTTCGGCAAGCCCTCCTAGAAAAGGGGTTGCTTAATGCGTGTCTTTTATTGGAATGCTCAGGGCTTGGATAAAGATGGTGCAAGGGCCAAGATGGAGGAGCTATATCACTTGCATAATCCTGACATCATTTGTATTGCAGAGCCGCAGGTTTTTTGCAAACCAAGTTTTGTTAGGAAGTTAAGATTATTGGATTTTTCTGAAGATGTAATTACTAATGAGGCGAATAAGGAGAAAGGTAATCTTTGGGTCTTATGGAGGAATACTTTAGCAAGGCCTACTATTTTGTCTTCTTCAAAACAGGCTATTACCTTAGATTTTTCTTGAATTTATATTTCGGCAGTTCATGCTTCTTATGCTCCGATGGTAAGGAAAAACTTGTGGCGTCAATTGGGTTTAGGTGTTATTTCTAATCCTTGGTTGGTACTCGGTGATTTCAATTGTGTCTTGCGTTTGGATGAGAAAAAAGGGGATAAGCCAATGTTGGATTTTTTGATGCATGAGTTTCGATGTTGGATTTTTGATAATGGAATGGTGGAGGCGGACTCTCTTGGGAAGAAATACACTTGGTGTAATTCTCGAAAGGGTAATAAACGTATTGTTTCTAAGAATGATAGGGATATTGTTAATGAAGCTTGGTGTGAGAGATTTCCTAATTGGAGATGCAAAGAGCTACCTAGAATCTGTTCGGACCACTCGCCTCTTATTGGGTTTGCTTTTTCCAGTCCAAGGCCGAGGAGATCTCCTTTCAGATTTCAAAAAATGTGGCTAAGTCATCCTACTTTTATGAATTTGGTTGAGGGGGTTTGGAACAATTACTTAGCTGGGGAGCCTCCTTTTGTTTTTATGGCTAAGCTGAAGCGGTTGAAGGAGGCATTGAAAACTTGGAATTTTGAGGTTTTTGGGGATATTAAGTTTCATTTGAAGCGGGCGAAGGCGACTTTGGAGGCTGAATCTGATCTGCTTGACTATGAGCCTCGCAACGAAATTCAGTTTATTAAGGTGGCGGATGCCAAGAGGGCTGTTGATGAAGTGCGGAATGACTTGGCTACCATGCTAAAACAAAAGGCGATAATTTCTTGGTTGGAGGATGGTGACCAAAACACTCGCTTTTTTCACAATAGCATTCACATGAGGATGAGTCAAAACACGATATCGGAGCTCAAAGTTTCATCTAACTCTACTTTGTTTTTGCAGGATGATATCAATGACTATATTGTCAATCATTACCGTGACAAGTTCAATGGTGGTGGGGTTACAATTGATCCGAAGCTATTTGATATTCAGCTTGAGCGCATTACAGCAGAGGAGAGTGATTTTATGGACGTTGTTCCAACTATTGAAGAAGTTAAAGAAGTTGTTTTCGATTTAGGTACGAATTCAGCTCCTGGTCCAGATGGTTTCACAGGTTCTTTTTATAGGCATTGTTGGAGCATTATTTCTGGAGATCTTTTTAAGGCCATTACTAATTGTTGTACTATGCGCAAAATTCCAAATGACATTAATTCTAGTTTCATTGTTTTGATTCCTAAGAATGGTAAATCTGATGATGTCAAGGACTATAGGCCGATTAGTTTGAGCAATTTTTTCTTCAAGATCATTAAAAAGATTATGGCTACCAGATTGGGCACGGTGCTTAATAAATTGATTTCTGAAGAACAAGCGGCCTTCATGAAGGGTCGCAATATTCATGAAAATATAGCTTTGGCGTCGGAGTTGATCAATAAGTTAAGCGTTAAAAGGAAGCATGGAAACGTGGGTCTAAAGCTTGACATTGCCCAGGCTTTTGATACGGTAAGTTGGGATTTTATTGTTGAGGTTTTTATCCAGTATGGTTTTTCGGAAGTCTGTTGCAACTGGCTTCTCAATATTCTTCACTCTGCTCGGATTTTTGTCATGATTAATGGCAGCCCAGAAGGTTTTTTCAGCATTACAAGAGGTTTGAGACAAGGTGATCCTATTTCTCCTTTGATTTTTGTTCTTATTGAGGATGTTTTGATTCGTAACATTACAAAATTGTTTGCTTCGAAAAGAATGCATCCTATGGTTTGCAAGAAGGGCGTGGCCCCTACGCATCTGCTCTTTGCAGATGATATTCTTATTTCTTGTAAGGGTAACTTACAAAGTTTAAGTAGCCTGAAGGAGATGCTTGGCATGTATCAATTGGCCTCGGGCCAAAGTGTTAGCTATGCTAAAAGCAAATTTTATTTTGGTGGTGATAGAGGTTCTCATGCGGTTGCGATTAAAAATTATTTGGGCATGGAGAGGGCTTCTTTTCCGGACAGGTATTTGGGTATTCTCTTGAAACCAGGCATTGTTCGCCACATTCATGTCCGTGAAGTGGTGGAGAAGATTATGGACAAGCTGGCTGGGTGGAAGGGTAATCTCTTATATTTTCAAGCTAGGTTGGTTCTGATTAAATCTGTTATTTCGAGCTATGTCATACATTCCATGGCTGTCTACAAATGGCCGTGCAATATGATTAAGCAAGTGGAGAAGGCCATTAGAAATTTTCTTTGGTCGGGTGATGCTGAAAAACGTAAGTATTTTACGGTTAAATATGATGCTTTGTGCTGTCCTAAGCGTGAGGGTGGTCTAGGTTTGAAGAAGTTGAATGATGTCAATAGGGCCATGCTTATGAAGCTATGGATTTCCATTCGTGACTCTAACAAGACTTGGGCCATATTCTTGCGAGCGAAGTTCTTCAAGATGAATGGTAACTTAATTGATTATAAGTTGGGCTCTTCGGTTTTTCCAGGAGTGCGCTTGATCTACAATTTTGTTCAAAAACACACACATTCAATTATAGGAAATGGTGATAATACTTCCTTATTCTTTGATAATTGGTGTGGTGATTTTTCCATTGCGGAGAGGCTTGGCATCTCTTCAACAGGCCGGAGTGATTTTAAAGCAAAGGTGAGTGATATAATTGTTGATGGCGCTTGGACCATCCCTCAGGTTACTAGAGATTTGATGATTCATTGCAATATTGATGTGGAAAACTTACCTATCATTGTTGGTGGGGATGATTACAAAATTTGGGATTTGGATAAGAAGGGTGTTTTCTCGGTCATATCGGCCATTAGAGTGCGCGCGGAAATTGAGCCACATGATGTTTTGTTCACACGTAATGTTGTGCACCCTACTTTGAGTGTACAATATTGGAAGGTCTGGGCGAATCAGTGTTGTGCTACAGATGACAATGTTATAAGGCAAACGGGTAGGTCTATGCTTACTTTTTGTCGCATTTGTAGGAGGGCCGGTGAGACTATGCGTCATATCACTTGGAAGTGTAGATTTGCGAGACGTATTTGGGCTTGGGCAGCGGGTATTTTCAATATGCATCCATTGGAAGATCTTTTTGATTCTTACAAGGTGGAAAAGGGTCGTAGTAGGATGATTAAGGATTTATGGCTTGTTGCCCACCTAGCAATTGCCACAGAATTATGGAAATTGAGGAATAAAATATATTTTGAGGAGGCTAAGGTGAATTGGCTTGGCTTTAAATGCCGATTTTATCAGTTGATTCATGATAATTCAATCCGCATGAGGGGCTACATGTATAACAAAGAAGATGATTTGCGGATTTTGAATTACTTTAAGGTGGCGCACAGGTCTTGCATGGTTTCTACACATATGGAGATCGTTTGGTGGCCTCCAAATCCTGGTGAGATTATGATTTGCTGCGATGGAGCGTCACTTGGCAACCCAGGCCAGGCGGGTTGTGGCGTCACTTTCCGTGGCTCTAACTCGGAGGTTCTGGGCAGCCTTATGGTTGGTCTAGGGTGGCAGAAAAACTTCTATGCTGAGGTTTGTGCTATAATTTATGGAGCGATGATTTCTAAAAGATGGAATATCAAGAATTTATGCGTTCGTTCGGACTCAATGAGTTGCATACAATCTTTTCAGGAAGGGCAGTTGCCGTGGAAACTGATGCAGAAATGGAGAATGGCTAAATCTTTTTATGATAATATTAGATATGCCCATAGCTATAGAGAGGTTAACTTCTCAGCGGATGCCTCCGCCAAACAAGCATGTTTGTTGGCTGAGGATGTTTTTGAGTTTTATGAGGGTAGGCCAGTGTCCACTAAAATTTATGAGTGGCCTGGAGAAGTTTATTTTCGTTTCAAATAAGTCTTCTATTAGTGATGACCTCACGGCTATGCACTAGTAAGACTTATGCCCTGTACAGTTTTTTCGTTTTTTAATATATTCATTCTTGATACTGTAGAAAAAATTTCGCCTGCTACAGTACCTAAAATTGACTGTAGCAAATTTTCAAGGGACGAATTTGTGGTCGTGACTCTGGTAATCCTCATTCTTGATACTTTGTTCGGATTCTAGGTTTGTGTGATTCTTGTTACCGGTTTCTTGTTACTTTGATTGGATTCTAGGTTTGTGTGATTCTTGTTACCGGATTCTTGTTACTTTGATCGGATTCTAGGTTCTTGTGATTCTTGTTACTTTGATCTTGTTTGAACAAGGGTATTTAGACTCAAGACAGTTTTGGGTTAGGTGGTTTTCTTTTGATTTTATCTTAGCAGGTGGCGAAATCAGTTTTGGTGTGGATTATTTTCTTCATAAAACACCCGTTTTATTTCATTTTTGGCACACAAGGTGTTTTTTAAAACTCCCAATCCACAGTTCCAGTAGAATATTCATTTTTCACATGAATACGTCAATGTCAAACACAACATTATTACAGATCCAAGGTGTTTCCAGGGACCCAAATCAAATTTCTTCCACCTACTTTCATTGCCCGTTCAGAGGATTCGATGGTTGTAAGAATGGTACGGGTGGAAGAGGTTTGGGAAAAGCTTATTTGATTCAGCATCTCAGAGATAAACACTTTGTTTACGGTAAGGAGAACGAACGTTGCAAACAGCGGATAGATACAAATCGTGAAGTCTACAAAACATGGGAAGACGTCCTCTCTCAACTGCGAATGTGGTTATGTACGGAATGCATGCTTCTTCGTGCCTGGAGAAGACCATGTAAATCTCATGCTGGAGATGGCTTATTCGGCCCTTTAAATAGCACAGACGCTCACTTGTTGGTTAATGGAATTATGTGTCCTCCTCCAACCTCTGACAACATTGCACATGATACTGATGTTCCTTTGCTTCCTTGCCTTAATGTGGAACTGCTCGACAAAGTGTTTCAGAAACATATTCAAACTGTCAAAATTATTCCTCCAAAGTGTAAATTGCAGTTCTCAAAAGTTTTGAAGTATGCGCTTGATAAGGTACGTGCAAATCCTGGTGAAGTTTCCGTGTGGATACAATTGCTGTTGTTACATGTTTGTATTCTACACTTACACATCCCCAAAAGTAGTAGTGAGGAAAAATCGGGAAACCGAAGGACTTTACATATTAAATCAATCTATTGTGCAATGGTACGTGCCTGACGGTTGCATTCAATTATTCCAAAAATTGCTCCTTGAACACACTCAGCATAAAAACAAGCAATGCAGGAAGAACAACAATCATGAGACTCTTAACTTGAGTATATGTAGAAAGAAAATACGTAATGGGCTTTTCACTGCTGCTATAAAAGTACTCACTTCGAATGGTATGGCTACTGATGAGGAGGATACTTTTAAAATATTGATTGATAAGCACCCATTTTCCCCTCCACCTGACATACCTACTAGTCCAAGTGTAGTAAACAATGTTGTTTCTTCAAATGAGATCATTCTTGGTAGGTTAATGAGCTTCCCCAAAGGCACATCTTGTGGGAGAGATGGTTTGAGGGTTCAACATCTACTTGATGCCCTGAATGGACCTGCCGCTGTGGTGGCTGATAATTTACTTACCTACATAAAAGGTGTAGTCAATATATGGTTCGATGGCAGGTGTCCATCGTCTTTGGGAGAATTCGTGGCGAGCGCACCTCTTACGCCCTTGCTCAAACCGGATGGGGGAATTCGTCCGATAGCTGTTGGGACAGTGTGGAGGAGATTAGTATCCAAGGTTGCTGCCCAAACTGTAGGAAAGGATATGTGCACTTACCTCAAAGACTTCCAGTTTGGGGTAGGAGTACCATGTGGAGGGGAAGCCATCTTACACTCCGTCAACAGGATTCTACAACAGAAAGGTAATTCTTCCACTATGACTATGCTACTAGTTGATTTCAGCAACGCCTTTAACATGGTCAGTAGGTCTGATATGTTACAAGAAGTGAGAAACCACTGTCCCTCAATCTCTAAGTGGGTGGAGTTTTGTTACTCTAAGCCTCCTAAACTGTACTACAATGGATCCACATTGTCTTCTGCCCAAGGGGTTCAACAAGGAGACCCTCTTGGTCCCCTTCTTTTTTCTCTTACTCTACACCCTTTGGTCAAGAGGAATGAAACAAAATGCAATTTGGATTTACATGCTTGGTACTTGGATGATGGAACGATAATTGGAGACACTTTAATGGTTTCTAAAGCTCTCAATATCATCAAAAATGAGGGTAGCAAACTGGGTCTTAATCTTAACATCGCCGAGACATAGATCTTCTGTCCTACGTTGGATATACGATGTCATGACAGGGACGTCTTTTCTGCCCAAATTTGCAGACCAACTAAGGGGGTAAAGATTTTAGGGGGGCCTGTAAGTTTAGACCATGAGTTCTGCAGCAGCATGATCAAGAGTAGAGTGGTCAAAACTAACAATTTAATGGACGCCGTTAGGAAGCTAGATGATCCCCAAAGTGAATTGTTATTGTTGCGTAGTTGTACTGGAGTCTCTCGTCTGTATTTCTCTATGAGAACCACCAGGACGGATTTTGTCATAGATGCTCAAGTTTTGTTTGATGCTCACCAGTCGTTACATCTGCGGCACATTGTTACTAATGACGGGCCTGGTATGGGGTTGCTGCAGTACCGTATGTCTTCTCTACCTCTCAGCTTGGGTGGTTTAGGTATCTACTTCATGGCTGATGCAATAAACTATTGCTACTTGGCATCTTGCATACAGACTCAGCCACTTCAGATCAGCATCCTTCGTAACGCTCAACTGCAGGGCCCTAATCACAACATGCAGCGCGCCATAGAGCTTTTCTCCAGCATATGTGGTCCGGACGTCAACATCGAGCTTACTGCCCCCCATCCCATGAAGACCTTGGCAGTTATTTACTTTGATGTTGTCATGAAGGATTTGCCGGTTAAATTTTCCATGTCATCTCGAGATTGTGCTATTTGGGAGTGCAATAAAGATATCCACGCACAAGACTACCTTAAGGCTATTCCTATCGAGGGGATTAATCAGAGGGTTGGGGCTCAGGAATTTGGAGCAGTTTTACGGTATAGGCTTGGTATACCTCTTTTTGTGGAAGGTAGCCTTTGTGCTTTTTGCAGGAGGGATATGGACTGTTATGGGGATCATGCCTTACACTGCGCACATGAGGTAGGCATCAAATTTCGTCACGATCTCATGCGTGACATATTTGTAGATATGTGTTTTCGTGTAGGGGTGCCAGCTAGAAAAGAAGCAGATCTGGGTTTGTTGGCAGATGATGGGGGTTCTCTCCGCCCGGCTGATATTTTAGTCCTTAATTGGGACAATGGGCGTGACAAGTGTTTGGATGTAACCGGTGTTTCGCCATTCACCGGAGGAGGGGTGCACACATATCGTCCAGGGTTAGCACTGAATAGGGCAGTCAAACGAAAGCATAAGAAATATTTGGAAAAATGCTTAGTCCATGGTTACAACTTCGGCACTTTAGCATTTACTACTTTTGGGGAACTTTGCACTGAAACAATGGATTTCTTGAAAAGGCTTAATAATCAACTATCTAGATTTGATGTTAGTGCCAAGAAATGCAACTATTTCTTTCATAGATTAGGAATAGCAATACAAAAAGGGGTTGGAGCCCAGCTTGTCGCTAGGCTGACAACTAGTTACCTGTAGTCCGTTTGTATTGAGTCGTATTTTATTATTTAAAGTTAGAACTAGTATATATTCATTGACCGAGTAAAAAAAAAATCACATCCATTTTTAAAGCAACTCTACCATCATCTCCTCCACTACCGTCGACCAAAACAAACAAAAGTGCATGTAGATACTTCTTCTTGAAGGTGAATATAATTGTATCTAAATCATCATCAAACAAATAACATATTGAGAACATCAAAATTTAATATTCGTGAAAAATCAAAATAAAATAGACAATAGCAATCAAAATAATATTTGTCATTTTTTTATGAGAAGAATACATTCATCATTGTAGAACAGAACAAACAAAAAAACGCCAAATAAAGTTTAGTTTAATTACCAAAACATGTAAATTCAATCAGATAAGTAAAAATCCAACAAACCCGTAAAATAGATGTGTACATAAACCTAATTATTAAAAATGACAAATGAGAAGAAGAATGACCTCAACTGTGGAAACTAACAAATCATGCAAATGGTACCATCAAATGGTGTTTCTTATTCTTACCAAGAACAACATACTGTGAAGATTCAAATCATTCGCATCATCATTCAAATGGTACCATTAATTTTCTTGAATCTTAATTGGTTTCTTAAAACTTCTTTCTATTTTCTTTTACGGTTTATAGATTTAGAACATATTTTCTTAATATCTAAATAAAAACGAAATCGAATACTATCATTGAATTTTTTTAATTTCTTTTTTGAAGAGGAGATTTTTTTTAACATAGGGGAAAGACAATCTCTCGGATTAATAATGTTCATAGTGATGGTGGTGTACAGATTTTTCGCCATAACCGGTGTTGTCGATGGCGGAGTAGATGGTGGCGGACCGGTGGTAGAATTGTTTGGAAAACGAGTATGAGTTTTGTACGCTGGGTGAATTTAGTAAGGATAGTCTGGCCAAAGCTAGAAAAATAAATCGGCTAGGTCAGAGTTAGTGTGTCAACTACGATTTTTTCTCTTCTCGGATCCATTTTTGCTCTCCCTTTAACTATTGAGTATAAGGTGTGAGATCTTGTTTTGGTTGCATTTAACTTATGGATCATGTTGGAATATTTTTGAGGAAAAAAAATTATTTTGAGATTTTTGTAACGGAAATGAAACTACATTGGCCAAACATTTCTAAAAAGGGGAATTGCACGGCAGTTTAATGGTTTTATTCTCAAAACTACAGAGAGAACTTTCAGATATCACATGATGAAAATTCGGCATGATCAAGTGAAATGGAAGTTAATGTCCATCCTATAGCCGATAATAAACCATAATGACGATCAAATGAGATTTTCCACACGGGGAAAGGTGTTATAAATGCTTAGTCGAAAATGTATTAATTTCATAACCTTCCGAATAAGCTATAGTCATCAGGGTCGAGAATGCCAAACATTGACGACTAAAAATCTTATACACAAGGTCGTCACGATTACTAATAAAACAACATGACGACTAAATGAAAAATAAGTAGTATAATAAGGTTGATTTTAGCTGTTATTGGTCGTCATGGTCGAAATTGTCCAAAGTGACGACCAATATAAATTTGTCAAGGTAATGTCCCCAACCATGCCGACTAATAGCAAAAATGTACACAGAAAAACTATTACTAATAAAACAATTATCAAGGTTGATTTTAGCTGTTATTGGTCGTCATGGTCGAAATTGTCCAAAGTGACGACCAATACAAATTTGTCAAGGTAGTGTACCCAACCAAGCCGACTGATAGCAAAAATGTACACAGAAAAAATGTTTTATGGTAGTTATTGTCGGCAAGGTTCAAGTTTTGAAAACATGATAACCTTAATTACTACAACACTAGTCGGCAGATTGTAAGGATGAATATCATGATGACCCTAAAAATGTTACTTTCAGAGATGAAAAGCGGTCACGATACTCAACCTAGGAAGATAGCGACTAATATTATCGTCAAGGTAGACGAAGAGATACCCTGACGACCACATAGCTGCAATTCAACAATTTTTATTTTTTCAACCTAATATGCAATTCAAACAACAAGCCAAAAATAAAAAATAAAAAGATTGAGAATTAACCGACAATAAAAATAATAATTTATAATCGACAATATAAAAGGAGAAAGAAATTGATCATTAGATTGATGAAGAAGGAGAAGAAAAAGAGTAAATGAATATTGACATTGCCAATGAGTTAGATTTAATTAAAATTGGCAAGGATAGTTTCATAAATTTACCCCTTTGGCCACCTCTATAGCCTTGCTTATTGTATACCCCAATTAATTTAATTAAAACAGGTAAGGGTAGTTTCATAATTTTACCCCTTTTGGTTATCCTTTAGCCTTGCTTATAGGTCTACTTAAATTCATGTACTCCCCAATTAATTTAGGTATACTCAAATCCGCCGAGTTTAAAATAGTATTTTGAACCTTTTTTTTTTCTTGTTTTTGTTTAACGCGAAACACGTTGAGAGTAATAATTCAATAAACATAATTGAGTTTATTATTAAGGATGCAACCATATATGGGTCGAGGGATTTATAGGATTTTAATATCCTAAATATGGATAGAGAGCCTTAATTTATATGAAGAATCAAAATTATCATTATCCTACAAATGAATTTAAGTCTAGCTATTCTTTAAAAAAAAAACACTTAAATATATTCTTCCTCTTTTTTCCTTAATAAATCATAATGAACATGATAATCATTTTCTGCCGCAACCTAACCGTATATACTGGTTTTGATTGGTCAAAGGAAACATTAAAAAAACCTATCATTTATTTTTGTTTTTAATGAATTAAAAGATTCGATTCGATTAAGTTAGGGTTAAAAAAAACAGTTTGTAAAACTGTTTATAGTTGAGAATTCTTATTTTCCCGACCGTATATCATATATTACGGCTGGGAAAATAGGAATTCCTAGCCGAAAAACTGGTATATGGTTGGAAAAATTAGAATTCTCAATCGTAAGTAGGTGTTTAAGATTGGAATTTCCTAGCCTTAAGTGGTTCTGATAATTAAAAAAGAAAAAAGAAAGAAAAAAAAAAGAGGTTGGGTTACGATTAGGTTTTCCCGACCATAGCTAGTACTTTCGGCTGGGATTTCTTTACTCCACAGCTGTAAACTGTCGGTTACAGATGGGATGTAATGTTTTCTCAACCATATATAGTATTTTTGGCTAGGAGTTCTTTCTTTTCCGGCCGTAATGTGTCGGTTACGGCTGGGTTGTACTGTTTTCCCAGACGCATATACTGAAAAAACCTAAAATTGCGCATTTTAACGGATTAGAATGAACAAAATTGTAACGGAAGTTAAGTATGAGGCTTTCCTGACTATTTTGAGGATATGATTCATCATATTCTTTTAAGGTTTTCAAAAGAAATAAAAAAAAAATCCTCCTTCTCCTCCTTTTAAATAGAAAAAAAATATTTAAATTTAAATTTTAAAAAAACAAATTCATTAAACTAATTCAATCACTAATGGTAATAGTTTTGGTAACCAATTTCATTAGAAAAAAAATAATTAAATCGAGGGTATATTAGCCATTACTGAAAATAGTATGATAAGTGGTTTTGGATTTTACTTCTTCACGACCCTATTTGGTTAATTTTTTTATCCTCAAATACATCCCCAGTAGTAGGATGTTGAAGGAGAAAGTATGAAGAAGACGGAGGAGTAAGAAAAAAAAATTCTTATATCTTATTCATAGAAATCTCTAGTATGGATGGAGTTTGAATTATAGGGAGTTGCAACTACCTAGAAAATAAATTTCATCCTTTCAAATCTTAGTTATAATTTGCTAGTAGGTTTTGGTAAATTATAAAATTAATTTTCACCGGTATAAACTAATTTTTTCTTTTAATAGAAAAAAAAATATAAAAATTATAACTAAAAGACTATATTGTGATATATTAAAAAATAATAATAAAGTAATTAAATTAGTATTTATTGAGTACATATAAATCGTTTAATTAGGGTATACACAGACCAATCGGGGACCGTGGATTTTGTTCCCAACTATAATGGTGTGCTAAGCGGTGTCTAATGAATATATAAGTTACTGAATCACTCTTCCCTAATAACCTTATTCATTTCTTTCTCCTTCCGTGTTAACCTAATAATCAATTCTTTTATCCTTCTTTATATTTCATCGTTTTCAAATGAAAAAAACTCGTCGATTTGAAAACATTCATTGTCGATTAATTCTTTCAAACTCCATCTAGTACTTTATTTTGGTGTTTGAATGGCATATTAAGTCGGAAAAACTGAAATTGTTGAATTGCAGTTATACAGTCATCATGGTATTTGTTCTCCTACTATGACATCTTTTTGTATTTATTTTTAGTCGTCGGGATTGTAGGATGAATAGCGTGATGACTTTTCAAAGAGTATTTACTTCTAAAAGTAACATTTACAGGTCGTCATGGTCTTCATCCGTAAATCTTGATGACCACTGATGTAGTAAGAACATTCGTCAAGTTTTGAAAAGTTAAACCTTGCCGACTAAGAACTCCCAAAAAATAAGTTTTCATATGTCCAAATTTGTTACTAGTGGTAATGGTTTTGAAAAATTAACTTGATGACTAATAGACAGTCGTCAGTTTGTTGCATTTTCGATCACGACGACCAATAACTGCAAAAGAAAAAAAAAATCCCGTATACAAATTTTGATTTTAGTCATCGTGGTTGGAAAATATAACTACCATACCCATAGTCGTCAGTTTTTTGGATTCTCGACAATGATGACCATTTGCAATGCATTTGTAACTGTTCAAAAATGGTTACTCGGCATACCCAGCCGACCAATAACTACCATACTCATAGTCATCAGTTTTTTTCATTCTCGACCATGACGACCAATTACAATGCATTTGCACTTTTCAAAAATGGTTAGTTGGCATAGTTCTAATAGATAAACCATGATGACTTTTGATGTGCGCTATTAAAAGTCGTCAAAACCGAACTGCCGACTAGTTGTTCTCGGCATGCTATTCCTCAGTCGAGCATGACGACATTTCATGAATTGAGTTATCAAATTCATAATTCCTTTTTTTGGTTTCAAGAATTAAACCAACAAAACTATGTGTGATTCCATTTTGAGAAGCGTTTGACTAGAGAAAATCGTTTATTCGTTACAAACTTCTCAAAACCAATAAAAAGTCCAAAAAAATATATTTCAATAAAATTCATAAGTTAAATGTTACAAAAACGATAATCTAGAAATTTACTTATATAACTAATTATATTAACATTCAGGAATACCTCTGGTCCTTGAATGTTAACAAACATCCAAGGTGCGGGTATATCTAAGCAAGCCTTTAAAGAGGGGACTATGGATTTTTAATGCTACAAAGCAGAAAGTGAGGGTGAAATATCACTTTGAGAACAGTCCAAAAAAAATTGTCACATTATTTTGTGATTGAGCATAATGAAGAGAAGTGTGATGAGATTGCATGGAATATCTTTATATATGGGATGATGGATAAAGAATTTGAAGAGCATTATGCAAAGCATGCTCATTTGGTGGAGGAAATGCAAAAAAAATCAAGAAGAATCGGGAGGTACATATGGGAAGAATGGAAAATCCAGTGGACCTGGTCATGAAAATGATGATGGGTTTAATCCGAGGAAGAATAACAGGAACAGAGATGACTCTGTTGAAGATAATTATGTTTTATTGGAGAATTCTGGAGACCAGAGTGATGGTAGAGTCTATCATATGAAAGATCAAACCAATACCTACAATGGTGAAGACTTGAACATGACAGATGCTGAAAGTGGAGGGAGAAGTGAAGGAACCTATCACTCATTCCCTATTGAAAGGCGAAGGAGTGCAGCAATTCAGGTTTGCAAGCAAATTGATCTCTTTGCATTCTTAAAAATTGATTTAAGTTTTTCATCTGTGTGTTTTGTTTATTCACATCTTATCTTATCTTATCTTATATATATATACTAATATATAAAAAAAAAAAACTCCTTTTGGTAGGAGACCCCCTAACTTACTTAGTTGTCCCTATTTTTTACATATTTACATAAATACCATTGTTTTAAAAATAGATCAATTTTTTAAAAAACTTAATATATTTCAAAATATACACCGGATTTTTTAAAAATTTATATATTTGAAAAGCCCTTTCAATTATCTACGTAACGAATACAAATAAGAATAGTAATTTTTTATTTTAGGAAAAAAATTTCATGGCTTTCAAATTTAGTATTGTTGGATGAGTAAAAATTCAAGCATGTGCATCGCACATGTGTCCTTATTAGTTATCATAGGATTCTCTGGGTTGACTGCAACAATTTGTTGTATTTGAGACTCTTGCATCAAAAAATTAGGTCTAATTTTAGATTTTTGTTATAGGGAAAGCTGATTTGTTTAGGGGGAAAGCTGACTACAGTATATTTAGTTTGATTATTGGTCTTAAAGGGGAGGAGTAAAGAATTATATTTCCCCCTAAACAAATACTAAAATTTACTGTTTTGTCCTTCGCTGAACCTAATCATATATATTTGAGCCATTGTACAACCGTGATTAACCCTAAATCGATTTCATGATTAAGACATATCGTTTTCCCTCCACAAAATTTTCACAACAAACAACATGAATGACAAAGATGCTGATTGGAGTGATTATCGATTAACCACAGAAGATGAAAATCTATTATTGTTGCCAAATACAGCATGTCTTTGTTAAAAAAATTATATTGTGCGTTATATGGATTTTCTGATTCTGCCATCTAATTTATAATAAAATAGAAGAAAAAAAACATACCAGTAACTTGAGGTGCAGTTAGCCGCTTTGCCGAGTATTTAATTGTGAGAACTACCAAGAAGTTTTCTAACTGGTGTTGGGTTAGTATATATATATATTTCTAATCATAAATGATTAAAAGCAGTATAGATTAGACATACAAAGACTAACTCAGTTCAGTTAAGAGATTCCTTTCCAACTATTAGAACATAGGTTTCCTTCACCTGAGCTATAGAGAAGCTCTTGGGAAAAAAAATGTAGTTGATTAGGGTCCGGATGGGAGAGCTATGGATAGTCAGAGATCCGAGAATAAAAAAGGCTACTACTATGTTGGTGCTTCCAAGTAGTTATGTAAGATTTACGTAACACCATACAAATAACAACCGATGCAAGACCATTATTTATTTACATGAATAAAAAAAAGAAACACTTATTGCCTGAAAATGAGAGCTCGGTGTTTGCAAATCAAATAAAAAAATATTACCTTGCCAGATCGTACATAACCAATTATGTCCAAAGGGGTCAAGCGTAGTAACCGCTCTGAATAATGACATGAAAGTGTAATTGTAATTGCAATATACCCCTACAGTAGGGTAGGGTATGATTAAAAGCAGGAGATTATGTATGAATACATGACAATAACTTTATATGGTCTCACAAATTTCAGAAAAATCATATCCACCACTTAACAGACATGTAATCAACATTACACGACTGTAGGGAAAGGAGAAGATGAAACCATTGCTTATTAGCTTGATCATTTGAATGAAGTATCATAGGAGTGGAAGCAAAATCATAATATCATGTTAATTCTACAAGTATGTGGTGTCACACAAAGAGTACAATTTGCCCATTCAAACCTAGGAGTCTAATCTACCTCTCAAGTCTCAACCATAAAGTGTCCTCAATAGTTCCCAAATGCACAGATGATTGTGTTATCTAAGAAAGCTAAAAGGGGAGATTCAACATGAGAATACAACTAAAAACACAGCTCCTAATCATTCACATAGTTCTTTCTTCCTACTTTATTGGTATACGCCTAGTGAAATCAAAGAATAGCTTACATTTTCAGAGGAAAACGTATAAAGAAACTAATATGACACAAAGAAACAAACATTTTAGCACATCGATTACCCATTACCCCTTCTTTGATACCATTAACCAAAATTCTCCCATGCAAATATGTTATACAATTTATCAAACACCTATCATGCCTACAAACAAAAATTCACATATATAAATAAAATTTCAAAAACTAAGCTTTTCTTGAACCCAAAGTTCAATATCAAGGTTTGATTAAATTAGAGAAAATTCAGAAACGAAGTTGGTTTCGTTACCACGTGAATCACATTTCTTATAGAACAGATAGAAAGGGATTGAACATGTGATGGATTCATTATAAAAAAAAAATTATAATGTAAGCCATTAGAAAACATGGGAGGAATTTAAGGAAAAAGATTCAAATGAATGCTTGTGTTTTTCTTCCTCTCTGGGCGTGACGATGCGAAGCACATGGTCGGTTCAGTTTTTCTATTCTTTTTTCTTATTTTCTATATGACTAAAGTGGTCGGTTCAGGTAGAAGTGGGGTTTGGTTAGAGGGTAGTGTGGTAATACAAAATACTAATATTTAAAAGTCAATTTCAGGATATATTTCCCCATGTACACCTCTCAATTATATTAGATTTCCCTTTAAAATACTTTCCCCCTAAACAAATCAGCTTTCCCTATAACAAAAATCTAATTTTAATCTAAATCCCCAAATCATGAAAATTTTATCTTGAAATGTCCAAGGTTTTGGTAACAAGAACACTAGGCAACATTTAGGGGAACTTATTTGAGCTAATGATCCTGATATCATCTTTTTAAGTGAAACTAAAACCATGAATTTGAAAATGGAGAGCTATACTTATGGATTTAATTATATGAACTATCTTTACCTAAATCATATAGGTGCTTCTGTGGGGGTGGGGGGGGGTGTGTGTGTGTGTGTTAAGGAAATATTGATCTCGTTGACATGAACTTTAACTTTATATTAGTTTTAGTTAATATGGATTCTAGAAATGGTCATACCTTGCTCAACTGTATGTATGGTGCTCTAGATGATACAGGATGGGATAATAAGTGGAATTATCTTTATAACTTAGCTGAAAGGTATAATTGTCCTAGGATGATTTTAGGATATTTGAATTTTATAATTAGGCAAGGGGAAAAGTTGGTGGCAACTTAATTCCTCAAAGTTAACTTGATGAGGTGAAAAATCACTTGGACCACTTAGGTATCATTGACCTGAATTTTGTAGGAAACCCTTTCACTTGGAGTAATCATAGAAGTGGAGAGTCTATCATTATTGAAAGATTAGACAGGGCATTAGTTAACACAGATTGGCTTGATTTTCCCCCTAATGCTATTGTTTATCATCTGGTTAATGTTGCTAGTGATCATGCTCCTATTTACTAGTCACTTCTAGAGAGGATAATTAAACTAGAAGACCTCTTATGTTTAATAAATGTTGGTTTAGTGACAGTAATTGTAAAGATGTAATTATTGATAACTGATAAACTAGTGAAAATGGTTTTAAAGCTTATAAGCATACTAGATGTCTGCATAATGTCAAAATAGCTCTTAGGTAGTGGAATATGAATTCTTTTGGTAACTTTCAAACTCATATAAATGAAATTCAGAAACAACTTGAAGAGATTTCTGGTAATACGCATTGCTAGTCTTAATTTGAAACCTAGTTTAGAAGATTCTTTGAAATATTGGTATGGTATTAGATAGGACTACCATATGCAATGGTCTAAGGAGAATGTCTTGACTTTTGATGATAAGAATACTAAGTATTTTCATGACAAGGTTAAGTTTAGAAAATGGAGAACTCAAATAGTCTGTCTGAAAAGTAGTGTTAGAATCTGGTTAACTGAACAAGACATGATAGAAAATAAGCTCATGGATCATTTTAGTAAAATGAGTAGATCAACTAATCCCCGAAGAGATAATACTTTTCTTGAAATCCTGGAGCCATGCATTACAGCTGAGGAAAATGAATTACTTATTCATCCTAATTTTAATGAGGAGATTAAGTCCATAGTTTGGCAAATGCAGCCTTGGACAAGTCCAGGTCCTGATGGATACCCTCCTGGTTTATATCAACAAATGTGGGATATTGTAGGTCCTAATACAACTGATATGGTTACGAGTTTTTTTTCTTCACTCTGGACATTTATTTAAATATATGAACCATAATTGTGTGTCCCTAATACCTAAGAACAATGCTCATAGAACCCCTGCAGATTTCAGACCCATAAGTTTGAGCAATGCGAGTTATAAGATAATATCAAAAATCTTAGCTAGTAGGCTCAAGACTGTGATGGACAAATTCATTAGCCCTTATCAGGCTGCTTTTCTGTCCTCTAAGAAAATAATAGTGTAGATGGTGGATTTTCAACAAAGGCTAAAATCGTAAACTCATGATTGTACGGACCGTCGGTTCAGCAATCGCATGTGAGTATTGAGACACGAGTCTCTCATCGAATTCTCAACGGAGAGTGCTTTCTCTCATAGTACATGTAGATATGCAGTCAATGTCTAGACAACGACATAATCTCATGAATACTGAATACTTTCAGTCATTTCTATATAGTATCACGGGATGGACGGCTCTATGGGGCAATATCATCTTCAGGAACAAACAACGAGTTTAACCTGACTATATAAAGGATATGCCTTAACGACAAGTCATGTCAGGATAATTAATGCTCCTATCGTAGTCAGTTTATTCTGCTAGGCATAGACACATGAGGTTAATTATCCCTTCATTGCTCTGATTCCATGGTCGAATCAACGACGATCCCAGAGAATGGCAATAAGATTGCTCCGATTTCGTGGTCGAATCAACAACGATCCCACGGAATGGCAATAAGATTGCTCCGATTCCGTGGTCGAATCAACGACGATCACATGGAATGGCAATATCATTGCTCCGATCCCGTGGTCGAATCAACGACGATCCCACGGAATGGCAATAAGATTGCTCTGATTCCGTGGTCGAATCAACGACGATCCCACGGAATGGCAATATCATTGCTCCGATCCCGTGGTCGAATCAATGATGATCACACGGAATGGCAATATCATTGCTCCGATTCCGTGGTCGAATCAACGACGATCCCACGGAATGGCAATAAGATTGCTCCGATTCCGTGGTCGAATCAACGACGATCCCATGGAATGGAAATATCATCTCTCTTATTCCATGGTCGAATCAACGTCGATCCCATGGAATGGCAATGATCACCTCATTGTTCTGAGTTCATAGTCGAATCTTCTGTTGATCCTATGAATTAACAGTAAACATCTATCCATTTTATTACTCGTTTTATGAATTATTCTCCATCAAATTTCATGAATTAGTAATAAATAATTAACGGGCATCGGAGCTACCTTTGAGTAAGCCCTGTTTCAAATGGTACAAGTGTATTCAACGATGATGCATTAACAATCACCGCACGAACGAGTATTTCAAAATACGACGAAACGATGAACCTATGCAAAATAGGGAAGAAAATAATAAATAATTGACCAAGGCGCTGGGACACGGACACACGATGAACTCATTGTGTCATGGTCAGTTCCACGCTAATTCTATATTTTTAATACACTTTTATTATTTTTCATGATTTGATAAAATTCTCTTGTTTGACCAAATCTCCGTCTTGAGGAAATTCTTCGGATTCGTGGTACTTCTATGAGTCCGTCAAAAAATAATTAAGGAGAGTGTGTGGGGCGTGACCATTGGCCGACCGGCCATGCCTTGGTCCCAGCCGGCCCACACCTCACGGTCCTTATTATTTTATTATTATTATTAATTTTCTCTAATTTCATGAAAAACTCCTTGATTTCATGGTATTTTTTCCTCAAAAAATTCCTTTAAATCATCAAAAATAATAATAAAATAAATTAAATTATGAAAACTCGTGGGACCGGGCCTTGGCCGGCCGGCCATGCCCTAGCCGGTCCCACATGCCCTGTTTTATTTATTTCATTATTAATTATCTTATTTTTCCTTGATTTCATGGTATTTTTCCTCAAAATTCCTTCAAATCATCAAAAAATACCCAAAATTTATTTAAAAAATTATTAAAATTCGTGGGATTGGGCCATGACCGATCGGTCACGCCTCCATGATCTCACATAGCCGAATTTTATTATTTTGATATTTTTCAAAGACCATGAACTCATGGAAACTCCTTCAATTCATGAAAACTCTCTAAATTTATCAAAATTCTCAAAATTCATGAATCCTTCATAAAATCATCAAAATATGTAAAACTAAGAAAGAGACACCGCGGGACCGTGGTCATAACTGGCCGACCGTGTTTTGACCACCGGCGTCCCAGTCTCACAATTCCTTATTTTATAAATATTTTCCATCGTCTCATGGTGTTTCCTTCGTCTCTTGGAAATTCCTTGATTTTAACAAAACTCCTTCGTTTTATCGTGGGACCGGCCCCTTAAATCTTTCCTGAATTTTACTTTCGGGATGTTTACACCTCTCGAACGAGCTCAAAACCTAAAACCTCCCGCGTTGGGAGATATGAAATTCTTTTCTGTATGGAATGAAGGGGCAGACCATCAAAATCCGAGTCCGTATGAGAGAATTCTATATCAATTCTAGTAAAGGACGTTAATTAGGGTTTGGGGGTTGCTCAAGCGACCAAAAGTTGGTCACGTGATCACTGTGACCGGTCCACACTTCATAATTCCCTCACTTTTCATTATTTTCCCTCGTCCGATGAAGTTTTGACGGTTTTATCAAAAAACTCTAATTTTGTCATATTTTCTCAAATGGTCGCTCAAACGTGCACCAGAAAATATCAAAATTCTCAAGACTGAGACGCGGACACCTTAGGGACACGAGCACATTATCTTGACCGACCAAGATTAGCTCTTCGGCTCACGGAGGCCAATCCCATCGATTTTCATAGTTTTGACCTAATTTGCACAATTGCTCGTATTAGGTCCAAAACTTCCAAACACTTGGGATTTTTCATGAAGTGACCATCAGACGGTCACAGGACAACCCATGGTCGGCTCCATGACTCTATGGTCGGTCCATCACTCTCCCATAATTAATTAGGTTTTCACACCTAAGTCTCGGATGAGCATTTTGAATAATGATTGAACCAGCATTTAATCATTCTTTCACCAACAAATCATGAACTCTTCGTGAATTCATCATATTTGCTCACGTGAGCATATGGATACTACATGGTTGATCCACGGTCTCATGTAGGTGATCCTCATTCGTCTCATGGTTAAAACTTCTGACCATGAATTGATCATCAATCAGTCAAATTAGGGTTTCTGAGTTCAAGGACCATGCTTCCAGACTCTAACCTTAATAATTCTACGATGACCTCATGGTCATGAATTAATACTAATAATTCTATGGTGACCTCATGGTCATGAATTTTATTAATTATGCTAGGTTCAACGACCAGCACTTTAATTAATATTCTTGGCACACTACCAATCATTCATGAGCAACACATGCTCAAACGATCAAATATTCAACAAATCATCACGAGAGCAACACTTACTCAGATGATCAATATTTGCTCGAATTAAGGAATATTGGTTTAACAATCCACCAATATTCAACAATCCATCAAATAATCAATACTTTCTCACTTCATCGAAAGAATTATACCTCTGTCTCATGACACGTTCAATTCGTGAGTTTTAGAACATCTTGTTCGACTCAGCGATTACATGGACTCATTGTCCCATCAAACCACGAAGTCATCAATTGACTAACAAACCACGAGACGATCAATCGTGTCACTTGGGGGGATATCACTTAGGGTTTTGGTCTGGCGGTCTACTGCACGTGTGTTCAAACACATGATGGAATGTGAGCAAGTCGTGCAATCAATTGAAGGAATTCACGAGGTAGTGGGTGGAAGGTCGACCGAGTCTTTACATGTTGGACAACCGGTTTCGAACATGATTTCCACCTCTCCACTCCTTGATTCCATTAACTGTCACACTTCATGGGATCATGGTGTCTACAATTCCAGCAATATAAATAAGTTCCTAAATAAAGATTGAAGGCAGAGAATCTAAAACAGAACGAATACATAGAATACTCAGAGTAAGAATCTCACGTCTATTCGATAACACGAAATCATAAAACTCATCAATTGAGCAATTTCTTCACAATCGTTCAACTTCAATCATTCAGAACTTATCATATTCAGAATTCACACACCCATAATCATTGAATCACCATCGATTCCACACATTTCTCAGCTTCCCTCCTACAGATCAACCCATCCTCTCTTGTGACCGAATTTACTCTTGAACGGTCGTTGTCTCGATTTAGGCCAGAGTACTACAGATTGATCTCTCCAATCTAAGCACCCCATTTGCATCGGTGCATCTGTGCGAGGATTAACATTTTGCTTGGTTCGAGGAACCTCCTCTGTCCGGTCGTCTCCTCAATCCCTTAAAAACCAGCAGATCGTTTTTCCTCATCCACAGATTGGCGACTACAGTGGGAGATCATTCTCTCGGTTGCAATCTAAATTCCCACAAGATGGTTGGTCTTAGGATTAACTCAACTACTTCAAGCTCGATCCAGAATTCTTCAAACGGGAATGTTCCTCCTTCTAACACTATGTCTGGCAGCATAGAAGATGGAAGAGCCCCAACTCTAACCGAATTGGCACGAGCCCTGGAGATCCACGCCAGGAACATGGATCTGATGAAGAACACAATGAATCACATACTCGATTTCCTCATCAAGCTAACGTCCGAGTTAGGCAGAATCTCCGCCCCAGAAATCCCAACATCGGGGACTAAATCATCACCTGATCCTCAAATCAACATCTTCACCACATATGAGAAGCCGGTAGAACAAGAGGTCACTTATTTGATCAAGAACTTGTGCAAACTTCTACACTTCTCCAGGGATCAGCGCACAAACACGTTTGCTGCACTTAATCAGATATCATCCAGCGTGCTGATAGCACCACCAACCCGATCAATCGAAGGAGTCTCCTTGGTCTCTGAGCTTTCGATCGACATCATATATTTTGGAGAAGAAGATCGCATGACATATGAAGGACATAGCCGGGCGTTATTTGTCACTGGCTTCATTAAAGGCACCGAATTTAAAAGAGCTCTTGTCGACACTGGCGCTTCAACGAATGTTGTCACCATGAAAACTCTCAGGATGGCCAGATTCCCACAGAGAAAGATTGTTCGTCATCCCATCATAATGACAGGGTTTGAGGGAAGCCAAAGCCACACGTATGGATACGCGTACATTGATCTGCGAGTAGGGCCGATTCGAGCAAAAACAAAGTTTCATGTGATTGAACAAGAGCCCGACTATCATATGATACTTGGACGACCATGGCTCCATGACAACAAGGTGGTCCCGTCAACCTACCACCAATATATGAAAGCTCTGCTCAATAATAAAATCGTTTGCGTACCTGCTTCATCATCCCCTTACGCTCCCGTCTACGACGCTGAATTCCTCGAAACTCAAAAAAGAATGTCGGAGCCTCCAAGCAAGATTCACAGTATTCCACTCCCAAGCTGGAACACTATTGATAAGGCTGGTGATGATCCGTCTCCAACTACCAAAGATATCAAGACATCCGCCACACCAACTAAGAGTAATAATGATCAACTTTCGTCTCCCGGATCAAACTTCATAGCTGATCGAGACGCAGGTGGAAGAGTTACTTATCGCCGACGGGAAGATTAGCAATTAATCGGGGAGAACGATAAAAGGTCTCCCCACCCTGAAGAATCATGTCAAAGTGAGATATCACTTGAAGAAGAGGTCCAAGACGCTCCACGATAACTATAAGACGAGACTGACTCCACTACTGACGATCTCGAAACTATCAACATCGGGACTGAGCAAGATCCAAGACCAATCCTGATCAGTTCGGCACTATCACCAGAAGAGCGGACTGAGCTGATAAGACTACTAAAAGAATATCAAGATGTCTTTGCTTGGATGTATGAGGAAATGCCAGGTCTGGATGACAAACTCGTCACACATCACCTACACGTCATCCCCGGTTCCAAAGCTGTCAAACAACCGCCCAGTCAGTTTAGGCATGAAATCGAAGAACAAATCAAGGTGGAGATCCAGAAGTTGTTAGCAGCAGGGTTCATCAAGCCTATTCTTCACCCGACATGGCTAGCAAACGTAGTACCTGTCAAAAAGAAAAATGGTCAAATCAGATGTTGTTTCGACTTCAGGAACTTGAATAAATGTTGTCCGAAAGACGATTTCCCTCTACCCAACATTGATATGCTCGTCGACGCAACCAGCGGTCATGGAATGTTATCATTCATGGACGGCTACAACGGATACAACCAGATCAATATGTATGAACATGACGCCAACAAGACTGCATTCCGTACTCCTATCGGGAATTTTTACTACACGGTGATTCCCTTTGGACTAAAAAATACAGGCCCTACTTATCAACGAGCCATGACTGCCATATTCCATGACATGATGCACAAGCAAGTGGAGGACTATGTCGATGACGTGGTGGTAAAATCGAAGACTCGAGCGTCTCATATGGAAATTCTCAAGCAGTTGTTTGAAAGATGCAGAGAATACAAGCTGAAAATGAATCCCCTGAAGTACGCGTTCGGTGTCTCTTCTGGGAAATTTCTAGGATTCCTGGTCACGGCTGAAGGGATCGAAGTCGATCCAAATAAAGCAAATGCTATTACTACCATGTCTCCTCCACGAACCGTAAAAGAATTATAGAGTTTCATGGGCAAGGTAAATCATATTCGACGCTTCATCCCTGGATTAGCTCAACTCATCGCTTCATTCACGCCACTACTGAAGAAAGGAGCAAACTTCACCTGGACAACTGTCCAACAAGAAGCCTTTCATAAAATACAGCGGATATTATTATCACCGGATGTCATGAGGTCTCCAGTACAGGGACGACCCCTAATTCTCTATACTGCTTCCAGTGATGTCGCTATTGGAGCACTCCTCGCTCAAGAAGACAACGAAGGTATTGAACGGCTGGCCTATTACTTCAGCCGCACAATGAGAGACGCTCAACTCCGATATCCGAAGGTTGAAAGGGCATGCCTAGCGTTGGTACATGCGATCCAGAAGTTCAGACATTATCTACTTTCTAACAAGGTTGTACTCATCTCCAGAGCTGATCCCATAAAGTTCTTTCTATCCAAGCCAGCATTGATTGGGAGACCAGCAAAGTGGCTACTTCAGATGTCAGAATTCGACATAGCATGCACTCTACCTAAAGCTATCAAAGGCCAAGCAGTCGCAGACCTGCTTGCTGCTTTCCCAATAGAAGATACAACGATGCTACATGAGGAAGTACCCGGTGAATTCCCAGACGTCTTAGTTATCAAGGAAGAAACATGTCTTTTATACTTTGATGGATCTTCCACCCCTAGTAATGACACTGGAGGAGCGGGCATAGTGCTAGTGTCTCCGTATGGTGAAGTTTTCTCATATTCATTCAAATTGGATTTCCACTGCACCAATAACTCGGCAGAATACGAAGCCTTCCTCCTGGGACTATCCTTAGCTAAGCAAGCAGGAGAAACGCATCTCTAGATAAGAGGAGATTCAAAGTTATTGGTCAACCAAATGAATGGAATATATTCTCTCAAAGAGATCACGTTAGCTCCATTCATAACCGAAGCTCAACGATTATTAACTTATTTTGCTGACGCCACGATCGTCCATACAGGATGGACCAACAACAGGCACGCCGACTGCCTAGAAACTCTCGCCTCCAAGCTGCAATTTGAAGGAGCAGAGAAAACAATCAATGTGCAGAGACGAGCTGTGTCGTCAACTTGGCCCACTCGGGTCGAAGACATTCCAGCCAACGACTGGTGAACGCCCATCATCCATGAATTGAGAAGTTCCATTTCTGAAGGCTAGGTCAGTCTCAAAGAATTGAAGAACTACTTCTTACTGCATGGAGGACTATATTATCGAAATCCAGATGGATCCCTATCACGATATCTTAGTAATGATGAAGCAGAAGAACAACTCAAGCGCATACATGAGGAAGTCTGTGGACAAACACTGGTGGTGACACTTTACAGAAAGCTTCAAAGGATGGGATACTACTGGCCATCCATGGAAGCTCAGTCAAGGGGCTTACAAGGATCCTGTCAGAACTTCCAGACACCCCCTTGCCATTTGGAAGTTCTGACAACCCAACACACTGGGGACTGGAGGGAGTCTTATATCAAATACCTCCGGGATAATGAACTACCATCAGAAAAGAAGCAAGCAGTCAAACTCATTCAAAAAGCTAAGAGATTCGCCTACCTCGATGGGATCTTATACCGCAAAAGCTTTGGTGGGAACTTGTTGATCTGCCTATCCAGGCACGAAATCCCTACAATCCTAAAAGAAATGCACGAAGGGGAACATCAAGGAAAGAAGAAGTTATTTCTTCAAATTCACGAGAAATACTACTGGCCGACCATGGAAGATGATGCAGCCACACACGTACAGAGGTGTCATAAGTGCCAGACTCATGGTAATCTCGTTCATACTCCTTGTCTCCCATTAAACTTGGTGAATAGTCCGTGGCCTTTCTATAGCTGGGGACTAGATATCATCGGAAAGATAAATCCGGCATCTTCAAAGCAACATGAATACATCATCACCGCAACGGAGTACTTCACTAAGTGGGTAGAAGTTATCCCTATTCGAAGCACCACCGGAGCCACAATCGCTGCCTTTATCAAGGAACACATAATATGCAGATTTGGAGTTCCCAAACATATCATCACATATAATGGAACTCCTTTCGCCAATCAAGATGTTGAGAAGCTACTCAATAAGTATGAAATCAAATAGATCTTCTCCACACCATACTACCCACAAGAAAATGGCCAAGCAGAAAGTACCAACAAAACTCTGATCAGAATTATCAGTCGAACAATCCATGACAATCCTAGATCATGGCATGATCAACTACCCATGGCCCTGTGGGCTTACAGAACTGCGCCAAGGAGCTCGATCGGTACCTCACCATACTCTCTTGTCTATGGAGCTGACGCCATACTACCAGCAGAAATCAAAATCCCCTCGGCCAGGATTGCAACATCCAGCGGTGTACAATGGGACGAAGCTGTAATCTCCAAATCAAGAATTGCTGAACTAGACATGTTGGAGTCAAGGAGAGACAAAGTGGAGAGATACGTGGAAGCTTACAAACAGAGGATCTCCAAAGCCTACAACAAAATGGTAAGACCTCGAACATACCAAGTAGGAGATCTGGTATTAAAGATAGTAAAGCATATTCAACAAGATATGTCCGCTCCCAAGTTCTCTCCAAAATGGGAAGGATCATATGTCATCATCAAAGCAGTATCTAGCGGATACTATAAAATCCTGGCAGTCGATGGGGGAAAAGAAGGAAATATCATCAATGGCAAATGGCTCAAAGCTTACTATGCCTGATTCATAAAACAAACCACCTATTAATCATTTTTAAGCATTCCTCAAAATGTAATTTCATTCCTCCAAAGAGCATACGAATGCTCATTTGTTCATTAAACTTTCAAAAATGAGCAAAAACTATTCAAATCATGATCAGGTGTTTATCTAGTCAAACACTCAGAATGATTCAAGACAACAATCACAAATGCTCACTCAGAGCAAACCATCCAACAACGGATAGTCCATGAAAGAAGCCTCATCAAGCTTCTTCTGAAAAACCTTCGTCTTTGCCTTCAAATCCTCCACGGCTTTCTCAACCCTTGCCGACTCCAAAGCCAGTATCCTCTCCTCGTCAAGTAAAACGACATTCATGGAAATCGCATCAGCAGCCTCTGCCGCCTTATGAACCTTGATTATCTCAGGACGACGACAAAGCCAACTTACATTGAATCGAAGAAGCTCACAGTTAGAGATCATCTCATCCCATCGGCGCAGCTCATGGTTTTTGACGTCTCGCAAACGTATCTGGTTCATCTACTCTATGATTGGAAATATCCCAGCCACTGTAGTCAGAAGAGTTGGAGGAAAGCCTTTCCACACCTCCGTGGTAGAAATGTGACCATATCTCTTCTAGATCTTGGTGTACAGAGGTGCATAACATTTTGATATCACAAACCCACCAACCGCCTCATTGTCAGGGGAACTGCTAATCATTGGGTCTTCAAACGAGAGACCAGCATTTGGGTATTCACGAGCATGGACATTATCCACGGTCTCCACGGATCCTACGGAATCTTCACATGCCTGATTGCTGCTCTCCTCAACTTCAACCACGGTCACAGATTTTCCGCTCCTTCTTTGTCTAGCATCAACCATGACACGGACGTCCGCCTACGATGGAACAGGGGAGTGATTAATCTCTTGATTCGGTGTAATTGCAAAAGTATAGGGTTACTTACAGATGATTCATCCTCAACACGAGCCGATCTGTACCGGGCAGGAGTTCTAATGGTCCGCTTAGGCCTTGCATTGTGAGAATAAACGTCCTTATGACTACCCTACAGCAGATCACACGCTTATGATCAACAATCTCGATCAAACGAAGGATGTAAAGGAAAATAAGGGGTAAACGACTTACTGACGCTAATACTTCACGTCTCTTTGACTGAAGATCAGGAAAAGGAATACTATCGCTCGACATGACAACAAAGGAATATGTTCAGAGCTTTTCTACACAACAAAATCAACTCAGGAATGGAGGAAGTATTTGCGTGGATCACAGAAGTTGAGGACTTGAAGATGTATATATACGTCAAACAGATAGTTGTCATTCACGAATGGTCATTTCGGTTACGAGTCTCACTGAAACCCTAGACTCCCAAAATCGATACTGAATGCACGGAAAATGCTGGGGACTGACCGTCACGAGTCAAAGGATAAGCCACGTGGCCTTGAGCATGTCAAATATTTTTTGGCCGCGTGTCATGATGCATCAACGAGTCGTGACGAGTTTAGATGCACGAACATTGGTCCGTGTCATGGATTAGAGGAGATTAAAGAGTAACAAATATTCATCACTCGGAAGAAAGTCTAAGACGTTTAACAACTAAAAAAAAAATAACACTCAAACGTTCAAGAAGGAGAAAGACAAATGCAAAGCTACTCAGATTCATCCGAGTTTCCGGATCCGTCATCTTCATCATCACTAGCTTTCACAGAATCCTCTTCTTCAGAATCGTCAGAATCACTGGTGGGATCCGACCGACCGTAGAAGAATTCCTCATCATCTGAATCCCAATCATCCTCTGATGCAAGCTAGGATTCAATTTCTTTCATTATCCTTCGATGCTCTCTTTCATATCGATCAGGTTTGATGTAACGTTCAAGTGGCTCCCATACAAGATCCTCCTCAGAAGCATCAGCGTCAGAATCGAAAGGCGCTCCATCCAATGATTGACACTTCTCCTCGATTCTTTGTCTCTTACGCTGGATTCGTTATTTCTCACATTGACGAGCGTCATTCTATTTATCTTCAGCTCCCCCTTTCCTAAGTTCAGCAAAAGAGACCCTTCGCTCACTCAAGGGAACCTTAGTATGTGGTTTCGCTACAGGAGCGTCAGAATCCTCATCGGAAGAACCGGAAGAGGAAGATGAATACCAGTAATCGTACTTGTTGTTGTTGTTGTTGTTGTTGGTCGACATATTCTGGAATCAAGAAATCAAAGAATTACTACCGTGAAATAAATCAGCATCAACGAAAGGTAACTTTAAACTCTTACCTCTTTACAGTTCTACTAACGACAGTAGCTATGCCGTAAGAGTTAACACGTTTATTCGTTCTTCAAAACCTACGATGAAGAACGAAGCTTTATTAATCTCCGAAACTGATTTTTCATAAAATCACGGGCGCAATCTTCATAATGTTAATATTCACGCAGCTGACATATGAAGTTTACAACAATAAAATATATCATCATATTTTGCGTAATATGTGTCACGGCTGCACATATTTGTTTAAAAAAAAAACTATTTTCCTTCGTATCGTCGTTATTATCTTTAAAACGAAGGTTTATTTCAAAATATTGTGAAAGCTCACATGCCACACCTACGATAAGGTTTTGTATCTACATGAAAACTCATAAAAAAATTTTTTTATCACGGGACACAAGTTCGTCATACATATTTTTCTTCGTGTCATCGTTATTTGTCTTTAAAACGAAGGATTATTACGATTTCATGAGAATTCACTCCTTTTATGATAAAAGCTTGGTACACATGAAAGCTCATACACTAAGTTTTATCATTGGACCTAGGTTCATATACTAAAAATTCTCTCCTAAATCAGGGATTATAGTTGGTTTTCGAAACTAACGATCGAACGAATATACGTTTTCAAAAAACAAGGTTTTTTCATAAAACCATCACTAATTATATACAAGTATATATAATTTCAATATGATCAATTCATGAAGCAACTCATGGAATCAGCAACATTCAAAAAAAAAAAAAAGTACCTGGTCGGCCGGAATTTCGCCGGCGGCGGCGAATGATTTTGCTGGCGTGAACACGATGGAGAGGTGATGGAGCTCAGGTCATGGGAAGAAAAAGAGGGATTAATTCCTTTTATACGATTTTATTTCCAAAACCTAATTTCACTAGGATTTCCTTATTTGGGCCCGGCCCGCGAATCCTAACCGACCATGGGCTCGTAGTTCAAATCAGCGGTTCAACACCAATTTATGCTCACCAAATAGCTCCCTAACCATGACAACGAAGCCTTCATCAAGTCATGGCTCGAAATGCGGTAATGTTTCAACTTACGACTAAGTTCAATTACTAGTATAATTTTTGGCCTGAAAATCACCATTTAATGCTGACTGAGGAACACAACTTTTCTCAGTAAGCAGGGGACTTAATGTAGATGGTGGATTTTCAACAAAGGCTAAAATCGTAAACTCGTGATTGTACGGATCGCCGGTTCAGCAATCGCATGTGAGTATTGAGACACGAGTCTCTCATCGAATTCTCAACGGAGAGTGCTTTCTCTCAGAGTACATGTAGATATGCAGTCAATGTCTAGACAACGGCATAATCTCATGAATACTGAATACTTTCAGTCGTTTCTATATAGTATCACGGGATGGACGGCTCTACGGGGCAATATCGTCTTCAAGAACAAACAACGAGTTTAACCTGACTATATAAAGGATATGGCTTAACGGCAAGTCATGTCAGGATAATTAATGCTCCTATCGTAGTCAGTTTATTCTGCTAGGCATAGACCCATGAGGTTAATTATCCCTTCATTGCTCTGATTCCGTGGTCGAATCAACGACGATCCCACGGAATGGCAATAAGATTGCTCCGATTCCGTGGTCGAATCAACGACGATCCCACGGAATGGCAATAAGATTGCCCCGATTCCGTGGTCGAATCAACGACGATCCCACAGAATGGCAATATCATTGCTCCGATCCCGTGGTCGAATCAACGACGATCCCACGGAATGGCAATATCATTGCTCCGATCCCGTGGTCGAATCAACGACGATCCCACGGAATGGCAATATCATTGCTCCGATTCCGTGGTCGAATCAACGACGATCCCACGGAATGGAAATAAGATTGCTCCGATTCCGTGGTCGAATCAACGACGATCCCATGGAATGGAAATATCATTTCTCTTATTCCATGGTCGAATCAACGTCGATCCCATGGAATGGCAATGATCACCTCATTGTTCTGAGTTCATAGTCGAATCTTCTGCTGATCCTATGAATTAACAGTAAACATCTATCCATTTTATTACTCGTTTTATGAATTATTCTCCATCAAATTTCATGAATTAGTAATAAATAATTAACGGGCATCGGAGCTACCTTTGAGTAAGCCATGTTTCAAATGGTGCAAGTGTATTCAACGATGATGCATTAACAATCACCGCACGAACGAGTATTTCAAAATACGACGAAATGATGAACCTATGCAAAATAGGGAAGAAAATAATAAATAATTGACCAAGGCGCTGGGACACGGACACACGATCAACTCATCATGTCATGGTCAGTTCCACGCTAATTCTATATTTTTAATACACTTTTATTATTTTTCATGATTTGATAAAATTCTCTTGTTTGACCAAATCTCCGTCTTGAGGAAATTCTTCGGATTCGTGGTACTTCTATGAGTCCGTCAAAAAATAATTAAGGAGAGTGTGTGGGGCGTGACCATTGGCCGACCGGCCATGCCTTGGTCCCAGCCGGACCACACCTCACATTCCTTATTATTATTTTTTTATTATTATTTTTTCTAATTTCCTGAAAAACTCCTTGATTTCATGGTATTTTTTCCTCAAAAAATTCCTTTAAATCATCAAAAATAATAATAAAATAAAATAAATTATGAAAACTCGTGGGACCGGGCCTTGGCCGGCCGGCCATGCCCTAGCCGGTCCCACACGCCATGTTTTATTTATTTCATTATTAATTATCTTATTTTTCCTTGATTTCATGGTATTTTTCCTCAAAATTCCTTCAAATCATCAAAAAATACCCAAAAATTATTTAAAAAATTATTAAAATTCGTGGGATTGGGCCATGACCGGTCGGTCACGCCTCCATGATTTCACACAGCCGAATTTTATTATTTTGATATTTTTCAAAGACCATGAACTCATGGAAACTCCTTCAATTCATGAAAACTCTCTAAATTTATCAAATTTCTCAAAATTCACGAATCCTTCATAAAATCATCAAAATATGTAAAACTAAGGAAGAGACACCGTGGGACCGTGGTCATAACTGGCTGACCGTGCTTTGACCACCGGCGTCCCAGTCTCACAATTCCTTATTTTATAAATATTTTCCATCGTCTCATGGTGTTTCCTTCGTCTCATGGAAATTCCTTGATTTTAACAAAACTCCTTCGTTTTATCATGGGACTGGCCCCTTAAATCTTTCCTGAATTTTACTTTCGGGCTGTTTTCACCTCCCTAACGAGCTTAAAACCTAAAACTTCCCGCGTGGGGAGATAGGAAATTCTTTTCCGAATGGAATGAAGGGGCAGACCATCAAAATCCGAGTCTGTATGAGAGAATTCTACATCAATTCTAGTAAATGACGTTAATTAGGGTTTGGGGGTTGCTCAAGCGACCAACAGTTGGTCACTTGATCACTGTGACCGGTCCACACTTCATAATTTCCTTCACTTTTCATTATTTTCCCTCGTCCGATGAAGTTTTGACGGTTTTATCAAAAAACTCTAATTTTGTCATATTTTCTCAAATGGTCGCTCAAACGTGCACTAGAAAATATCAAAATTCTAAAGACTGAGACGCGGACACCTTAGGGATACGAGCACATTATCTTGACCGACCAAGATTAGCTCTTCGTCTCACGGAGGCCAATCCCATCGATTTTCATAGTTTTGACCTAATTTGCACAATTGCTCGTATTAGGTCCAAAACTTCCAAACACTTTGGATTTTTCATGAAGTGACCATCAGACGGTCACAGGATAACCCATGTTCGGCTCCATAACTCTATGGTCAGTCCATCACTCTCCCATAATTAATTAGGTTTTCACACCTATGTCTCAGACGAGCATTTTGAATAATGATTGAACCAGCATTTAATCATTCTTTCACCAACAAATCATGAACTCTTCGTTAATTCATCATATTTGCTCACGTGAGCATATGGATACTACATGGTTGATCCACGGTCTCATGTAGGTACTCCTCATTCGTCCCATGGTTAAAAATTCTGACCATGAATTGATCATCAATCAGTCAAATTAGGGTTTCTGAGTTCAATGACCATGCTTCCAGACTCTAACCTTAATAATTCTACGACGACCTCATGGTCATGAATTAATACTAATAATTCTACGGTGACCTCATGGTCATGAATTTTATTAATTATGCTAGGTTCAACGACCAGCACTTTAATTAATATTCTTGGCACATTGTCAATCATTCATGAGCAACACATGATCAGACGGTCAAATATTCAACAAATCATCACGAGAGCAACACTTGCTTAGATGATCAATATTTTCTCGAATTAAGGAATATTGGTTCAACAATCCCCCAATATTCAACAATCCATCAAATGATCAATACTTGCTCACTTCATCGAAAGAGTTATACCTCTGTCTCATGACACGTTCAATTCGTGAGTTTCAGAACATCTTGTTCGACTCAGCGATTACATGGACTCATTGTCCCATCAAACCACGAAGTCATCAATTGACTAACAAACCACGAGACGATCAATCGTGTCACTTGGGGGATATCACTTAGGGTTTTGGTCTGGCGGTCTACGGCATGTGTGTTCAAACACACGATGGAATGTGAGCAAGTCGTGCAATCATTTGAAGGAATTCACGAGGTAGTGGGTGGAAGGTCGACCGAGTCTTTACACGTTGGACAACCGGTTTCGAACACGATTTCCACCTCTCCTCTCCTTGATTCCATTAACTGTCACACTTCTTGGGATCATGGTGTCTACAATTCCAGCAATATAAATAAGTTCCTAAATCAAGATTGAAGGCAGAGAATCAAAAACAGAACGAATACATAGAATACTCAGAGTAAGAATCTCACATCTCTTCGACAACACGAGATCATCAAACTCATCAATTGAGCAATTTCTTCACAATCGTTCAACTTCAATCATTCAGAACTTATCATATTCAGAATTCACACACCCACAATCCTTGAATCACCATCGATTCCACACATTTCTCAGCTTCCCTCCTACAGATCAACCCATCCTCTCTTGTGACCAAATTTACTCTTGAACGGTCGTTGTCTCGATTTAGGCCGGAGTACTACAGATTGATCTCTCGAATCTAAGCACCCCCTTTGCAGCGGTGCATCTGTGCGAGGATTAACATTTTGCTTGGTTCGTGGAACCTCCTCCATCCGGTCGTCTCCTCAATCCCTTAAAAACCAGCAGATCGTTTTTCCCCATCCACAAATAGTTAACATTGTGATTTGTCATGAACTTGTAGATACAACGAGGAAGAATAAAACTAAGTATGGATTAATGGCAATCAAAATAGACATGTCTATGGCTTTTGATAGAATTGGGTGGAATTTCTTAATAGATATCTTGAGAAGACTTGGATTTCATGATCACTGGTGCAATTTGATTGAGCAATGTGTTTCAACTGTCTCTACTTCTATTCGCTTAAATGGTACTCCTGGAGAGGCATGTATAAGGCTTTTGATATAATTGAGTGGAATTTATTAATAGATATTTTGAGAAGACTTGGCTTTCATGATCACTGGTGCAATTTTATTGAGCAATGTGTTTCAACTGTCTCTACTTCTATTCTCTTAAATGGTGCTCCTGAAGAGGTATACTATCCTACAAGGGGTCTTAGGCAGGGATACCCCTTATTCCCTTATTTATTCATAATTTGCATGGATGTGCTGTCTAAAATGCTTATTGATGCAGAAGCTAAGAACAACATACAAGGCATTAAGGTAACTACAACTAGTGTATCTGTTAATCACTTTTTTTTTGGTGATGATTGTCTTGTGTTTACCAGGTCAATTGTCATAGGTGCTAAGAATTTAGATTCCATGCTTGAGAAGTTCAGTAATCAGGTCAGGCAATCAACTTTGTTAAGTCAGGACTAGCTTTTAGCCCAAAAATTGATCCTAGAATTAAGTCCCAAATTCTTTCCATTCTAAGGATTAAAAATTTAGGACTAGCTGATAAGTACTTAGGAGTTCCTCTATTGATCCAAAGAAATAAGATGGAATCCTTTAAACACCTTGGAGAATCTTGTGAAAATAGGCTAAAAAATTGGTAAGGAAAATATCACAATCAAACAGGCAGAACTGTACTTATAAAATCTACACTAGGAACCTTAGATTCTCATCACTTATTAGTTTTCCCAATTCCAAAAAGGATGACAGATAAGTTAAATACTATACAAAGAAATTTTTGGTGGAAGAAAAATGGGTCTCCTAAAGGAGGTTATTTTATAAGATGGGATAATGTGGAAAAACCTATGGATTTAGGTGGGTTTAATATTAGGAAAACTGAACATCTTAACACAACTCTCTTAGCTATGTTAGCTTGGAAAATGTTAACTGAACTAGATGCATTATGGGTCCAAATTCTCTATCATAAATATTTTCCTAATTCTAACCCTCTTCATGTTGTTAGCAGTGATACTGTTTCATGGGTATGAAAAGGAATTTGCATAGGTCTAGAGATAATTAGGAAATATCATTGTTGGGAAGTGGGGGATGGAGCCTCAATTGAAATATGGAAGGACAAATGGGTGCCTAGTAGTGACACTGTTTTGGATGCAACTTATGCTTCTAGTGAGATGAAAATTATTTACCAACTTATTGTGCAGGAAACTGGTGAATGGAATGTTGATGTGCTTAAATGTCTTTTTGACAGTAGTATTGTTAATGATATTTGTAAAATTAGAATTCCTTCTTCTGGAAAGGATGTCCTGAGGTGGAAGTCATCTTATAATAGCCAGTTTAGCATTAAGTCTGCCTATAGGTGCATTATGCAGGAAATTCATGGAAATGAAAGTACTAACTTCCCTTGGAAATCTCTATGGAAATTGGACCTTCCTCAGAAATTAAAGCATTTCCTTTGAAAATATGTTAATGATTGTGTCCTTATTAGGAGTAAATTATCAAGATATGTGACTGCAATAAGTAGAACTTGTCGTTTCTGTCAGATGGAACTGAAACAATTAATCATCCTTTTATTGAGTGTGAAGTTACTAAAAGACTGTGGTATGCTCTGGATACCAACATTGCAGGAAGTATAGCTAGTGTTGATTTGAATGAATGGATTACTAGTTGGTTCCACTCTACAAACTGCTCAAGGGAGGTGCGGGAAAAGTTTGTTAAGTTTGTCAGTTTTGCTGTGTGGCAAATTTGGAAATTAAGATGCTCTGTTGTTTTTGATAATAACCAAGTGCAGGTGGATAAGTTTGTCTTACAAATGAACAAGGAACTTACTGAATGGAATGAAAACTCTGACAGAACCAGAGTAGCTGGAAATTATAGTATACAATCAAAGAACATCATCTGTAATGACCCGTCCCTCCACCGCTATTGTCCCCACTTATCCAGTGCGGCTATCCGGGCAATGTGGGGTTTCAACGGGCATCGCTGCAGCAATCCAGCAGCAAGCAACTTTCCAGGAGGTCACCCATCCATGGATTACTCCCCCAGAGGATGGCTAACTATAGAGTTTTCTGCCAACTATGGAGCCAATTGTGCTAAAAAGTCCTCGGTGATAAGAAAGGACAAATCATTACTTATATTCTATTCGTCTAACCACCGCCGAATATCGGGGTATTACAATACCACCATCTTAAATTGGAGCCGTCCTCAGGTCCAGAATATAATCAAGCCCAGATCTCCGACGTTCCCTACCCCTCATGAGAAGCACCTGGACCAATCCCGCATCTCCACCGATATTTTCCCCACTTAGCCACTGCGGCTATTCGGGCAGAGTGGGGTTTTCAACGGGCATCATTGCAGAAATCCAGTAGCAACTTCCCGGGAGGTGCCAGCTGCCAGAAAATGGCTACTGCAAACTAAATTTTGATACTGATTTTGTGAAAGAAACTAAACATTTTGGTATAAGACTGACTATGATTAATGATGCAGGGAAATGTGGAGGAGCACAATCACTTGCTGGATTAGCGCAGGATGAGGAGCAAACTGAAGCATTAGCTGCATTAGAAGCCATAAAGTGGGAAAAAGCTGCACCAATGGAAGAGATACATGGTAGTGTATGAAGTGTCCGCTGGAAAAATAATAATGTAATTAAGGATTGCATATCTCTTTTGGAAAGTTTTAGGAGTTGCAAATGCACATTTGTGCATAGAGAATCTAAGGAAGTAGCAAATAGCTTAGCTAAAAGGGATAGGAACTAAAGAATAGACTGAATGTTGAAATCTCTCATTAAAGAGAAACTGAATGTTGTTTTTATTTAAGTTCTAATATAATTCTTCCTTTCCTATTTTTCAAAATAAATAAATAAAATAATTGAAAAACCGGTTAAAAGAACCGATGGTAATAACATTGGTTGTATTATTGTCTCAAAAATTAATCACACAAACTAGTAATTTTATTAATGGAAAACACTGCATCGTTGCTTCCGATAATCTTGAGTACATGAAATCAACGTCATTTTCCTCCCTTTTCCCATTAAGTCCACAGAGTGGCACCATTGTGAGACTTCCGATAATCTTGAGTACATGTAGGATATAATCTTTATATAAAATGTCAACTATAAAAAAAATAACTCGTGTAGATATAATCTTTCACGACAAATTAAGCTCGCCTAAGTCGGCTTAGAAATTCTTCAATAGTTAGAGCATCATCGCTCAGTTGTAGTTTTAGAATTAAAATTTAATTATGAAGTTGAAATCCCTTATCAAAGTTACTCTAATGTACACCAGTGAGTAACTTTTTTTACGACTTCTATTATCAATCGTTTGGAAACTACACACAAGGAGAATGTGAATTTCGTACACGATTTTCATAACATTGTTGATCGTTCTAACGATGACTGAAATCCAAGGATTGAACAAAGCATACAATCATAATCTTGCTAATAATAACGAAGTTGATAACAAAAATGGTGATGATAAAGATTATTATAATGGTGATGATGACGATAATGGTGATAATGAAGGTAGCGGGTTTCACCATGGCAATGAGTATGTGGCAGCATTTAGATATCACCAAAAAAATCGACAATACTTGAGTTAAGGTTGCGCTCATAGTCGATCTCTAACTATTTAAATTATAACTTTAATTTAAATATTTTTATTTTTAAATTTGTAGTCTTTGATCATAAACATATATACTTTATAATGTTTTATAATTAAATACTTAATATAATAAAAGGGTGGTAGCAATTAACTTTTTTTTAAAGTGAGCGGTAAAATGTTTTTCTAGACAGAAAATACCGTACAATCATTTATTTATTTTTGAAAGATCTACAACTGACGTTTTCCATGTGAGAACATTTGTATATAAAATAAAAAAACTTGCGTATTATTTAACGTTAATAATTAAATGAACGTAATAACAACCCTCGTATCGAGTAAAATGGAATGATACACGTCCATTGGCAGATTTCTTGGTTGCATGGACATGCCATGAAAGATGTTGTAACCGTGTTGGATACATGATCGGACACGAGACGCGACTGATACGTATTGAACACGCCACATTATGTGTCTCGTAAAAGTCGTTATTGGACACTTTGTGGAAACACATTGGACACTTTTAGACAAACCAAAAATAGTTTTAACGGTTTGAAAAATCAAAATAAACTAATTTTGACACTAATTTACTCTCATTCTAACCAAATCCAAACACTATTCCTGAAGCTTATAGCATTTGGATACAATTCTGCTTCTGGAAATTTGGATACAATTCTGCTTTTGGAGAAGCAGAAGTCAGAAGTCCAGATATTTTGCTTCACAAAAAGTCGATTTTTCTGCTTCTAGAAGTCATTCTGAAATTCCACACCTAAACTGACTTCTTGCTATTTGACTTCTAGAAGTCAAAAAGCTACTTCTGGATATCTATCCAAATGCGCTATTAATCATTATCTCGTATTATTAATTTTGTTTGATTAGTATTAAAAAAATAAGAACAATCATTTTGTTGGTTAGGGGATGTAATTTTAACAGCGTATCTGACATAAACATAACGTGTCCCAATTACCCAATTTTTGACATTTGATGTGTCTAAATACCTGTTATGCAACACAGGTAGATTTTTTTAGTGCATAAAGATTAAAATTATTAGAGACTAACGGTGAGAGAGCCAAAGGCTAAATACATGTCGTCCAACTGAATCTTATTACAACTGGACAAGCTCTCTTAGAATGGAACAAAGACACTTTTGGCCACCTGCCAACTAAAATCAAGAAATCGACATCCAAGATAAAGAACGCCCAACACCAATGTGCATCCCAAACAGGATCAGATCTGGAACTCTGGTTGATTCAAGAAAAACAACTGAGAATAGAGCATGAAGAACTATTACAATGGCATGCGACGTACTAGCAACAATTCCTTGCTTGATTCTTCTTCGTATTCGTCGGATTATTCTTTATCTTCTTCGCTAGCATCACTGTCTGAAATTTCTAGAGGAGGTATATTCTTTAGAACTTCTTCCAAGAGGCAAGGATATGTAGAATGAAGGATGTTGTTGTCATCGCAGACCTTTTTGATAGTTTGGTTGCGAAAAAGAATAACATCATTCTTAAAATTCGCAACAGTGATCTTTAATTGGTTCTTCAGTCTAGAACATTTATCATTGCGAGAAGAAAGATCCTTTGCGAGCTGCTCCTTCTCAGCCTCAAGTTCTTCGATTCTTCTACGAAATCTCTCCTCAGCCCCTGCAAGCATATAACAATGAATCAACAACTTGATAGAAACTTATGAAAAACAAACGAGTAGTAAAGAAACATAGTTAACAACCTTCTCTATCAGAAATCATATCTTTAACCAAGGCCGTGTGTTCAGCTTGGAGACTAACACTTACACCTAGATTATTTCTGGCGTTATCTAGAATTTTCGCAGCCCAAGCAAATTCGTCGTCATTATCTATTAGAGGACGAGAGCGAATTTTATATTCTCTTTCGATAAGCACATCATTTTGATGGTTAGCTTCATCTCGTTCAACTTGAACTTCAAGAAGAGTCTCCTAGAATTTCGCTAAAGTTTGAGCACCTTGGCTAGCGATGCGGTCTTTTTCATCTATAAGACTACTATTTTTGGCTCTTAACCTATTGATTTCTTATTTAGAGTTAAGATAGAAACGTTTAAATTTGTTGGATAAGCCTAAGCTGGATCTATGGTAAATTTCTAAGAGGCGAAGTTTGGATTTGAGTTCATTTATGGAAAGAGATTTAATTTTGTCATTTGGAAAAATGTTTAAAGAATTATTAAGGCGCTCAAGAAGGGTATCATCATCTATAGGGTCGGGAAAAGAACGAAGAATGGTAGCTTCATCAGAAAGACCATAAATGTTTGCGAAAATGATAAATTAAGATAAGGAAGGATAATGAGAAAACGAAATAAAGGAAAATAGGAAAAGTCCCATACCATAGAGTTGCTGATTGGCACTTTGAAGACTGGATATTTGGTTCTTTTGAGTGGAAGACTCAATTTCTAATTATTTATTCTTTTCACGAAGATCAACAGCTTCAGCCTCCAGTTATTCGTTTCTCTTGCGAAGTTGAAGATTTTTCTTTTCAAGAACCCCACGTATTTTTTCCAAATATGAGGCAACAACGAAAGAAGCCTTTTCAGTCTGCGAAGGAAGATGAAAAATTGTCAAGATATAGTATAACTTTGAATCATAATTATGAAGAAACAGAAAAATGAAGGCATACCAAAATACCAAGTGAATTCAGAAAGCTAGGAGTCACTGATCTGGAGACTCCACGAAGAGAATCATCATCATCTAGTAAAGGGGCATCACAAATATTCACAAGAGCTTTGAATGTGTTAGTGAGATGATCATCCCCAATCCCTTGCATGGAGTCAGAGAAGATGCTAGACAATTGTGTCATTGAAGATTCATATGGAAGATCTTCCCTTGCGAAAGAACTATCAATATCATTATTATCATCATCATCAGAACTTTCGCCAGATTGAATATTTGAAGGAGAAGGAGAATGAACTTTTCATTTCTTTGAAGGTGGGGCAGCAGATTTCTCCTTGTGAAGAGAACCTTTACCTTTGCCTTTGGTTTTCGCAACCTTAGATCCTTCTTCTTCAACAACTACAACACCAATCTTCGCACACAAATGAAGATAAAAAACATAGGCAACAATATTGTTAAAAGTAATAAAAGAAAGTGTTTCTTACTTCATCTGTGATGGAGCGTAGAGCAGACAAATTGCTAGCTTTCCCAGTCCTTTTGTAGTTTGATCTCAGCTTTTTAATCTAAAATTTTCGCAAGAGTTAGAAAACAAGAAAGTAACAATAGATGAAAGATTATGAAGTGAGCAAGACTTGAAGACATACCTCTTTATCTTTCTCGGGCCAATTAAATACCTAAGGTTGATAAGCAGCGAGATTCGCAGGAAGTACATTTGAACCAGAAATATAAGGCCCCTTCTGAACCAGTGAAAAAACACACCATCTGTCATCTTTAGATTGGCGGGGAGTATTATTTTTACCAGAATGCCAGTCGATATCATGCATAAGCATTTTATCGTCAGCAATGTTGTCTTTTCTCTTCAAGCGGACACCCCATCGAGTACTATCTTTCTTCATGGGTATTAATTCATAATTCTCAAAGAATCCCTCTACTGTATATTTTTCGGCGAGTATTTCCAACTCCTTAAATTCTGGATCCTAGATTCTTTTTTATAAAGAGACCATTTACCATCACCACAGTTAGCGAATTCAATAACTAAACGAATGCATTCCCCACTCAATTGGTAGATAGCCCGCGAGAAGTTCGCATGAGCAAGAATTTCGTACAAAGGAAGATTAGGATCATAGAGAGGAATGGGAAGGCCAGTGAGAATCTAACTAAGCAAAACTATGATTTCTTTATCATCACAATGATGATCAGAAAACAATTTAGCAGAAAGAATGGATTTAGATCCTTGATTGGGAATGGTGGCAAATGTAAAACCCTTCTTTTCGAGAGCTCTCTGAATTACTACAAAACAAGCTTCGTATTTATGACCGCTTGGAGGCATTTTAAGTATGGGAATGAAGAAGAAGTTAAACATTGAAAGAAGTAGGAACGAGAAAATTTACAGCAGCATGGGCGGAATTTAAGGAAGAACAGTGAACAAAAATTGCAGAAAAGATGAGAAGAAAAGTAAAAAAGAAGGGAAGAGAAGAATATATATAGAGAGAAGAATTATTGAGAAGATAAACACATGTAATGCGAAGAGTAGACGTGAACGGTTGAGAAATAGCGGTTGAAAAGGACGTGTCAAGAAATGGATGGAAGAAGAGATACATGTAATAAATTCTGCGTAAAGTACAGAATCATGTTAGTACAGAAGAATATGGAAAAATGAACAACTGCGGCATTTTGAAGTACAAATTCTCATGACATTCCCCCCTTCGCAGAGAAGACATGAGAAGAGGAAAGATGTAGGATCATAATATCGCAACAATAACACTCTTGCAAAATTGTCAATAACGATACTCTTGCAAATACCGCAGAATTATTGCAGAAATGACGTGACAGATGACGACAGCTTAAACACGAGAAAGATGTGAAGACTTAGCGAGATTTAGGAATATTGCGAAATTTAACATTTGTATACTTGCTAGAATATCGCAAGCTAGATCCGAAAATAAAGGACAGCTTAGCTGTCATCCACTATGTAGTACCCTCTATAAAGAGCCGAACAGGCTTAGAGTAGGGAGAGATCTTCTTAGAGTGGAGAGAAAATTTTGAGGAGAGAGAAAGTCTGGAACAATGGTTGTATTCTTGATTTCATTTCCTTCTTGTAAAATTTCTAAACTCAATTAATAAAAAGTGTGATTGTTGATCTTAAAGATGTGTTTATTATTATGAATTCTTGTGAGGGATGTATTGTGGGAATTCCTGCAACTACAACATGAGCCCATCTCTCACTGAAACATATTTTTGTTATGAGCTTTCTTAGTGGCCTTAAAGATGAAATAGGCAAGTCTGTTTCAATGTTTATCCACAAACTTTAGCTGATGCTTTCAATTTATCTAGATTATAATAGCACAAACTACACTTGGCCAATACATCTTCTAAGTCGTTCGCTAAATCCTTCTCACCACATGTTTCCTCCACCAGGCATTACTCTCCTACACCACTGTCACCTAAACCAATTCTTACCTCTCCTAAGTCACTACCAACAACCCCTAAATATTTCTCCCAACCCCCACCAAAGACCAATACTCAAAACCTAATTGTCAAAAGACTTTCCCAGGAGGACATGGATAAGAGAAGATCTCAAGGGTTGTGCTATAATTGTGACTCTGTTTACACACCAGGGCATTTATATAAAGGGAGACAAAAAGTTTACATGCTGCATATGGATACTGTTTCGCCTCAAGACACTGAAGACAAGGAAGAAGTCTATGAAGAAGAACAAGAATCTCCAGTGAAATATGATGTTGAGATTTCTCTTCATGCATTAACAGGCAATGCAACTGGAGACACAATCAGAATTCCTGGTCTACTAAACTATAAAAAAGTTTTTATCTTTATTGATATTGGCAGCACCACAAGCTTTATTGATTCTTCTCTAGACACTTCATTGAACTACTACATTGAGCTAACCAAACCAATGATGGTCACTGTGGCTAATGGGGACAGAACAGTCAGCACTGGCATTTGTTCTAACTTACAATGGAGTATGCAAGGGCATCAATTTAAGGAGCATTTGAGAACTTTACCCCTAGGATGCTGTGACATTGTCCTTGGTGCAGACTGGCTCAAGACTTTGGGTAATGTAATGTTTAATTTTCCTAAGCTCCGTGTATCTTTTAAGCTCAACAATCAGAAAATTACTTTACAAGGTATTACCCCACAACCTTCCTTAATTCAAATGAGTAGTGCAGCTCTCACTAAATTTTTTTCTACTACTTATCATGGCTTGGTGGATACCTTGTTTTCCATTTTTTCTTCTCTTATACCAACAACTCCTGATATCTTACTTCCTTTACTCAATGACTTTCAAGATATCTTTCATGAACCTACTGCATTACCCCCAAAAAGAAATTTAGATCGCACCATTCCTCTTCAACCAAATTCATCACCTATTAATCTCAGAGATTATAAATGTCCCTATATTCAAAAATATGCAGTAGAACAGATAGTGAGAGATATGCTACATTCTGGTATTATTCAGCCAAGTCACAGCCCATTTGCATCTCCAATTCTTTTGGTCAAAAAGAAAGATAACACTTGGAGATTTTGTGTAGACTATAGAAAAATAAATAGCATTACCATCAAAGATAAATTCCCAATTCCTATTGTGGATGAAGTATTAGATGAACTATATGGATATGTTGTTTCCTCAAGATAGATCTCAGGGCTGGATATCATCAAATCATAATTCATGAGTTGGACATTTTCAAAACAGCTTTTAGAACTCATCAAAGTCATTATGAGTTTAAAGTAATTCCATTTGGTCTTACAAATGCACCTGCAACATTCCAGGCTTTGATGAATGAGATTTTTAAGCCATTCTTGAGAAATTTTATCTTAGTTTTCTTTGATGATATACTTATATACATCCATAACATGGAGGAACACTTGGAACATCTCAAGATTATCTTCTCCTTACTCAGACAACACCAGTTATTTTCTAAGATGTCTAAATGCAGTTTTGGGCAATCTTCCCTTGACTATTTGGGTCACATCATCACAGATGAAGGAGTAAGTGATGATCCTTCCAAGATTGAGTGCATGAAAAACTGGCCACTTCCCAAGACTATTAAATATCTTAGAGGATTCCTTGGCCTCACAGGATATTACATGAAATTTGTTCAAGGATACAGCTCCATCAGCAGGCCTCTCACAAATTTGCTCAAGAAAAATGCATTTCATTGGAACCAGGATGCTACTACTGCATTTGACAACCTTAAGACTTCCATGAGCAACACTCATGTATTAGCACTTCATGATTTCACTAAACCATTTGTGGTTGAAGGTGATGCAAGTGATTCTTGCATTGGTGCAGTCTTATTACAAGAAGAGAGACCAATTGCTTACTTTAGCAAACCTTTAGGTCCAAGAGCTTCAGCTTTGTCCACTTATGAAAATGAATTTCTTGTTGAAGTCATGGCTATTCAGAGATGGAGACAATATTCGCAAGGGAACAAATTTACAATCAAGACAGATCACCAAAGCTTAAAATACTTCTTGGAGCAGAAACTTACAACTTCATTCCAGCAGAAATGGTTGATCAAACTCCTTTGTTTTGACTATGAAATTCAATATAAAAAGGGAGCTGACAATGTTGTTGTAGATGTTCTCTCCAAAAGACCATTGGATACTGCTTCTAGTAATTCATTGTCATTTCTACACCACATTGGGTTGCTGAAGTTACAAGTAACTATGCAAATGACTCTCAAGTTCAACATATTATTTCTTCACTTATAATTAATTCTCTCAGTGTCCCAAACTTAACTTACAAGGAGGGTGTTTTAAGGTAGAAACACAAACTTTACATTGGAACTGGAGGCAATGTGAAAACAAACACTCTTAGCTTCTCTATATGCTTCAGCCACTGGAGGGATTTCTGGCATTCAAGCCACTTCTGTGAGAGAAAGGAGCCACTTCTATTGGAAAGGAATGCACAAAGACATAGAGCCTTTTATATCTCATTATGACATCCGTCAAAGAAACAAAAGTGACACCTCCAATGTTGCAGGACTACTTCAACCTCTTCCTGCCCCTGATCCGCCGTGGCAACATATCACAATGGATTTCATTGAAGGCCTGCCTATCAACAACAAGAAGAGTGTTATCCTTGTCATTGTTGACAGGCTAACCAAGTATGCATATTTCTTGGCTCTTCAGCATCCATACACAACATCCTCAGTTTCTCAGGCATTTCTATCTCAAGTATTCAAATTGCATGGATTGCCATCATCAATTGTATCAGATAGGGACAAGGTCTTCACTAGTTTTTTTTGGCATGATCTGTTTAGAGCTTTGGATACAAGTCTTAATTTAAGCACAGCATATCAGCCTCAGACAGATGGCAAAATTGAGAGGGTGAATAGATGCTTAGAAACTTATTTGAGATGCTTAACTGGACATAAACCTGGCTAATGGAGCCAATGGCCAGCTTTGGCAGAATGGTGGTACAATTCAAGCTTTCATACTAGTCTGAAGATGTCCCCATTTCAAGCACTTTATGGGTCTGTCCCTCCTCACTTAGCTTTCCCTACCACTGCCATAACTTCAGTAGATGTTGTTGAAACCTATTTGAAAGAAAGAGACTCTCTACTTGATCTTCTCAAGGAATCACTTCACTTATCTCATGAGAGAATGAAGCTCTATGCTGACAAGTCACGCAAATATAGAATCTTTGAAGTGGAAGATTTGGTATATCTTAAACTAGAGCCATATAGACAAGCATCTGTGTCTCCCAGTAAGAACTTTAAGCTCTCTACTAAATTTTATGGTCCATTCCCAGTTATTCAGAAAGTTGGTAATGTAGCTTACAAGTTGCAGCTGCCTTCTCATGTGCGCATTTACCAAGTTTTTCATGTTTCTCAGTTGAAGAAACACATTGGCCTCAAACACACTCGATCTCCAGACTTACCAGTGGTTGATCATGAAGGTAAAATTATGATGCTTCCTGAGAAGATACTTCAAACCAGAACCATTTTTCAGGGTCTCCGGTTGGTAAGACAAATACTGCTATAATGGACTAATTCGTCACCTGAGAACGCTACATGGGAGGACCTATCTCACATCAAACCTAATCACCCAAAATTTATCCTTGAAGATAAGGATAATGTTCTGGAGGAGGCAATGTCACAGTGTGACATGCAACTTAGTGGCTGCCCTCAGTAATTAGCTAGGTGCCCTTAATTATTTCGGTTGTTAGTTATTGGTGCAACTGCGCCCGTTAGATATTTGACACGCGTTGCTCATCCATTGCGTGACTAGTATGGTTAATGATTGGTATTTATTCTGTAAGAAGACCCTAATTTATTTTATCTAAAAATTAATGAAAACAAAACCCATTTGGCTACGCATATTTGCACAGATTCAGGTCTGGATATTCGATTCAGAAGGTGATTTCACCATTTATCCATTCATTCATTTGATTTGCTAGAATTATATGTTATTCATTCACAACATAAACTTTTTGTGATTTTGATGCATCCTTTCAAATTCAATAGTAATTGCTTTAAAATCATCCCGATTTTTCTTAATTACCTTTTTGTAAGTAAACAATTGCTCACACACAGATTCTGAGGGTGGTTCAATAACCTCTTGCGATACGTTAACTGAGTATTTCTTTAGTTTTCGCTCTCGCTTAACTCTACTTTGACTCATGTCTTATAGGTTGGATCGCACCAAACACAAATTGTTAGATCTTTTCGTGTTTGTCTGCTATGATACCAATTGAAAAGACGAGGGTACCCAAATATACCTCAATCTAAAACTTTTCCACCTATAAGTCCTTTTTTCCAAAAGTAATTGTCTATGGAATGAGTCGAGACATACAGCTAATCGGTTCACACTTCATGTGATCGTCTATGGATACGAGATCGAGACAATACAACAACGAAGTATGATTACTTGATAATAGGTTCGGACTTAACCAAACACTATAGGATTGTTATCAAGTAATTAGGAATTAACGTTTGTGTGTTTTACTTCTAATTATAATAAATCAATTATAATTGCAGAAATAGAAAAGTAAAAAACATAACAAGATTTTGTTAACGAGGAAACCGCAAATGCATAAAAACCTCGGGACCTTGTCCAGAATTGAATATTCTCAGAATTAAGCTGCTATACAAAATCTAAACCAATTTAATATAGTTGAGACCAAGCAACTAAACCTATAGTTCACCTAGTTTCCTCAGTATCCTTGCGCCTCCAACTTGAAAAGGCGAGGGTACCCCAGATATACCTCAAGATATTACTTTTCCTTCCTATAAGTCCTTTCCCCGAAAGTGATTGTCCATGGACTGAGTCGAGACAATACAACAAATCGGTTCACACTTTGTGTGATCTTCTATGGATACAAGATCGAGACAATATAATAACAAAGTGTTTTTACTTGATACAAAGGTTCGGACTTAACCAAACTCAATAGGATTCACGTATCAAGTAAATAGGAGTTAACGTTTGTGCATTTTACTTTAATTATAATAAAATAATTATAATGCAGAAATATAAAGTAAATGACACAGCAAGATTTTGTTAACGAGGAAACCGCAAATGCAGAAAAACCCCGGGACCTAGTCCAAAATTTAATACTCTCAGGATTAAGCCGCTATACAAAATAATACAACTTCGTATAGTTGAGACCAAGTGACTAAACCTATAGTTCACCTAGTTCCGTCTGTATTCCCACGCCTCCAACCTGTGAATAAGTCACGTACTTGGACCAATTCCTTTGGTTCGTATTCCAAACAGTAAAGGAACAACAAATCTGTTTGGTATCAACTCTCTTCAACCAAGTGATATGAGTTGCTCAAAGGTTCCCTTGTTTATCTTAACATAAACTCCTTTTCCAGGTTCTAAGATCTTTCTTATGTTCAATCACCCAAAGGCAATCGTTAAGATTAAGACAATCAATACCTTTAATCATAAGGAATCATATTGATGCCGATATTCCTCAATTAATCAATCCAATCTACCACAAGGATAAACCAATTGTTAATTGGATCCTCTTTTTCCCAAACAAGTATTGTGCATACCAAAGATTGTAAAAACCAAGTTAGAAATCTTCAATATCTTCTTTGTCTTCAAATATTCTTAGATCTTTAATAAACACCTGTACACAACTACTTGAATCTCTTGTGATCAATCACACACAAAACAGAGTCTGTTAACAATGAATTATCACAAGTCCGTCTTTAGATCTAACAACAGTCTAAAGATCATTGTCGAAACCTTGAACTAGTTTGAGTGAATCTTATATCAGAAGAGAAGATTCTCAAGCATAAACAAACTAGCTGCAATCAAAGTTCAACCACCATTAATCAATCAAATCAATACGAAAACTAAAGATAAACCACAATATCTAGTTTCCCACCAATGGGTCGCGCTAGAGCTTCTCAATCCCAAAGAAGACTTTAAATTGAGCGGACGAAAGAGATTTTACCTAATTATTTTACTCTCCTCTCCGATAAGCGGCTTCACTAGTAACAAAGACAAAAGAATAAGTCTAATGTTACGCAGGATTAGTTTGCTAGAAATGCAAACTCAAAGTATTTATAGACAAGGAAGTTTGGACACCAAGGAATTTCCAAAACCGAAAATATACTCAAGATATTTTTCCATATTAACCCAAATTCGGTTTTCATAATTCCTGTGAATGCACTGTCCAAAAATATGATCGAAATCTCCTTGAAAAATCTTTAATTAGCAAATGCACATTACTAATTCTTATTTTCCATATATAATTAAAAACCCTTAATTAAAAAGATTCTTAACTTATTTAAATTCGATCTTGGAATTTACTTCCTTCTTAGTCGTTAAGGAATATCTTTGAACAATATAGAATAAGCATTAATGCACCGTGTTCAAAGTGTGATGACATCTTACTCTTGCAAGTCTTTTCCATGCTTGCTCACTTGAAACCGATTTACCACACTTCCAAACAAGTTTAGAATTGGTTAATGTGACTTTAAAGAACTTTGTGATTGATCAAGTTCCACTCAATCACAACTCATGGGTTTACGGTTCTACCAAAACAAGTTTCGGTTCTACGTCCATGTGAGTACTGTGCATAGTTACACTAGCTTACCAAATATACGTCTGACTAGGTACTAGGATCGGTTCCCCACATATATTTGGTATCTAACTTGTGATGCACTGTACCTCTTACTAGGATCGGTTCCCCTTGTGATGCACTGCACCTCTTACTAGGATCGGTTCCCATTTTCCCAGTAATAAGTTCAGATACTCATAACCAGAGCATACCCCAGGTGATTACTTAAGATCGGTTTCACTATTAAAAGTCATACCAATACATAAGTCAGGCCTCATGTGAAAAGTTTTACCAAGAACACAAACAAGTCATGAGCGGTTATACTAATCACACATATTGGTCGTTCATAAGATATGCAATGTAGAACATCCCCAATAATGCCTGCCGATTTCCTTTTCGGTTCATAACACATATCATGAACTTACTTCCTTAGAACACATGTAAACATTGATTCCTAGGATGAAATCCTCACCTCATACCCATACATAATCACAATATCATTCATACGATTACGTCGATGTCTTATATACAAAGTTTAATGGTTAAGAAAGAAACTTCATATAATCACAATAACATTCACATTTGATTTACATAAGGCTTTTGATAGTATCAACTGGAACTGCTTGGATTACACTCTCTCAAGATTTGGTTTTGGGATGAGATGGAAAACTGGATTAAATGGGTTATTTCTGAATTAAGATTTGCCATGTCTATTAATGGTAGTGCATATTCTTTATTCAAAAGTAGTAAGGGAATTAAACAAGGAGATCCAATATCTCATTTTTTGTTTATTATTGTGGTTGAGGTTCTTTCTCTTCTGATAAAAAAAGATGCATCTATGGAGCTTATAGCTGGTTTTAGGCCTATTGCTAGTGGAGATGTAATAAACCATTTGCAATTTGCAGATGATCTTATAATGTTCTTAGATGACATTGTGGAGCAGATAAAGAACTTAAAGAATATTATGCTTGCTTTTGAGCTTTTTTCAGGGTTGAAGGTTAATTTTAACAAAAGTGAAATTGTACCAGTAGGATCATATCAAGTTGCAGATGAATGTGCTTTTGTTTTTGGGTGTCAGTTGGCTTCTTTCCCTATGAATTATCTTGGTATTCCATTGGGGAGTAAGTCCAAAGCTTTTGGTGTGTGGGAAGTGATTCTACAAAAATTTCAGAAGAAACTGAATTCATGGAAGAGGAAGTACTTATCAAAGGGTGGTAGACTAATGCTAATACAAAGTGTTTTATCAAGTTTACCTGTTTATTATTTATCACTATTTCAGTTACCTGTTTCAGTGGAAAAGAAGATGGATAAAATTATGAGGCATTTTCTGCGGGGATCTTCAGCTTCAAAACAGAAGAAAAGTTGGGTAGGATGAAAGAGTGTTTCCTTTCCAAATGAAGGAGGAGGTTTGGGGAAGATTAAGCTAATGAATAAAGCCATGCAAAGTGGATATGGAGATATGGAGTTGAAGAGAATGCACTTTGGAGAAGACTTGTCAATCAAAAGTTTGGAGGTAACTCTAATTCTTTTTATCCAAATTTGACAAAAAAAAGCTATTGGAAAGAGTTTATGGGCAGGAATTCTAAAAAAGAAGGAGCATGTGGAAAAAAACACTCTATAATTCAGGTGAACAGTGGTAACAAGTGTGTGTTCTGGAAGGATAATTGGGTCAATGGTCACTCATTGAAGGATTTATTTCCTACTCTTTACAAGATTAGTAGAGATAAACATGCTACTATGCAGGACATGTATTCAAATGAAGGATGAGATCTGAATTTTTGCAGGGCTTTAAAAGATAGTGAACTTGATGATGTAGATCAACTAATTCCTCTTCTACCAGTCATTAATACAAATGGTGGAGATGACAAAAGAGTATGGCAGTTTGGTGACTCATTCTCTGTGGCTAGTTGTTACAAGGATTTGGAAGATGATGGACTTATTTCTTTTCCCCATAAGAGTTTATGGAATCCAAAGATTTCCACAAAAAGTTATATTTGTGTGTGGTGTTTGTGCTATGATGCTGCACCTACTATTGATAAACTAAAGGGGCAGATTGTTGTCAATGTCTGCCTTTTGTGTAAAAAAGATGCAGAGTCAAATCATCATATTTTTCTTCATTGTCAGACAAATAGGGATATTTGATTATACTTCTTGAAAGGGTACAATTTGCAGTGGGTTTTTCAGAGTTCTATAAGACAAACGTTGTGGGAGTGGAATAAAAAAAAGGAGTAAATCTGTCCAGGAGAAGAAGGATTTGAGACCTAATTCCTTTTGCCATTTGGTGGGCAATTTGGATTGAGAGAAACAACATGTTCTTTAATGGAAAATACATGAGATTGGATAAAATTATTGACAGTGTCAAAATTCTTATATACAACTGGTCTGTAAGTTCCAATATTTTTGAAGGTGTTTCTATAAACTTGGTCCTAAGCAACTGGGAAACCATGCTTGGTCCTTTGTAACTCTAGCTCTACTATATATGAGCTTTGTATTTTTCTTTCTTCAGTTCACCAGCATCTTACTGGTGTAACTGTCTCTTAATCTATTGCCCGTTTTGAGTAAAAAAATAATAATACTTGTATGTCTCATATCCTAATAACTTTCTAGCTAACCTATTCGAAGTTGACTCTAGTAAATAATCAAGCGACTCTTTAAATGAGTTATGGTTCACTAAAATATGACAACCAAACTTGACATACCAACGCTTGGTGGGTTCAACCGAGCTATGCTCTAACAGAAACAAACTACAGAATTCTAAAATCCAATCCCCATTGGAGTTTCCTAGTTACTAACACATATAAACTGAACTGTGATGCCTCTTGGTTATGTGCTGGTTTTGGATTGATTCTTCGCAATTGGACATGTACATTCCAAGCAGCAAAAATGAGAAATTTCAGGACCTCTTCAGCTGAAGAAGTAGAAGTCGTGTCTTTGCTACAAGCAACAAAATGGGCCAACACAAATAATATACAAAATCTGGTAATTGAAGGAGACAGTAAGGCTACTATCCATCATCTACAAGGCAGATAATTATCTATCCAATGACAATGCATAACCATACTAGAAGAAGTGAAAAATCTAGCAGCAAAACTAGTTTCTTTTTTGGGTATCCAATACGCGGATTGAAAAGCAAACAAGGTGGCACACTTATTGGCAAAGAAGGGAAGAAACTGTCACTATAGTTTGTTGGAATGACCAGGCACCTATGTTTTTAGTTCCTACAATAGCTTTTGATAATGTCAAAGCTTATGATATATGTTATGTAATACCAACTCTGGTTCAGTTACAATTGATGTTAATCCAAATGATTCAGTCATCGGAAGAGCAACTCAGCCTGAGTTTTCCTAGAATGAGATTGAATCTGCGGATTAACAGATTCTGCCAATAATACATTTCCTATTTCCAAAGTTAATTTTATACTACATATTGGCTCACCTATTCACTAGTTGTGCCACATATCTCTACTTGTATCAACTAAAAAGGATGTTTCAGGAGCTTTTTACTCAAATGCCCCCACATATAAAAATAAATGTATTATAATACGAGGTTAAACTGATCAAACAAAAACCAACCTAGGGAAGTTGCTAACATGTTCAATTAAAATTTTACGTGCAATAATGCTCTTTACAAGCATCAATAGATCGAATTTGATTTTTTGGTCAATAACCCTGACCAATATATGAGCTGTGTATGGGTTGCACGGACGCTCCATTTCTTGAGCCGTGTCCGCGTCCGACTCACGTCGGACACGTGACACGCGTGGGACGCTGACACGATGCATGTCCGACGCACCAATTTGCGTGTCCTGCGCGCGTCTGGTTTGGACGCACCGATGACGCGTGTCCGACGCATTTTTTTTTCCATTTTCATTTAAACTTCTTCCTTTATTTTTACTATTATTAACCAAATGAATAAAGACAAACATTTAGATCAATAATTTAGGTCTTTATTAGGGTTTTGTAATTGGAAATGACATCACATATATCCTTAGTTGGGCATGTGTTGTTCTAAGATTGCATTTTGATTGTGACATGTGTTTAATAGTGACTGATTGTTTGACATTCGACGCGCATAAACAAACGATATCTTCTTTTCTTTTGAAATTTATACACATGTGTAGCATCATTTTCTAATTTTCAGGGTTTAAATACTTGACTTTGTTGTATAAATACATGATTGTATATATAAATAATATATAAATAAAATATGTATATACGTGTTCACGTCCTAGTTTTTTAAGAATTTTGTAGTGTCCGCATCCGCGTCGTATCGTGTCCGAGTCTACGCGTCCGCATATGTGCAACTCATACAAAATACAAAGCAGGAAAGCAGGAAAGCAGGAAAATTGGTTTCGAACGAGATCATATACATCAGTGAGAATGCAGTTTGCATAACATAAGTTCATTGCCCTACCTACCTACTTTTGTAACAATCATGAAATCCAAATATCACGGCAGAAATATCTACTCCTGAAAACAAAAATTAGTTTCCTTTCCCTTTGACAAGAGTGTTTTCTAATTTCTATTTTTGTGGAGAAATCCAGCGTTGAATTTAGATGGTAGATACTAAAATTAATAATTACCCAGAATTCAAACTGATTTCAACCGTGGAGAAAAATTCATCCTGGTTTATAGAACTCCCAAAGACCAAATATTATCCCAATTCAAACTGATTTCCACTGCGACCAAAAATTTATCCTAGTTTATAGGATTCCCAAAGACCAAATACTATCCAATTTCAATTCAAACTGATTTCCACCGGAAGAAAAATTCATCCTAGTTTATAGAATTCCCAAAGACTAAATATTATCCAATTTCGCTAATCAGCAGTAAGGGTTGTTTTGTACTTTGAGCAAGCGGCGCTGATTTACGGAGAAATTTCCGCTAATGTTAGACTACTCCCTAGCAAACACTAACATCCTCATCATCTAACCCGTTGATTTTCACATCATACACCTTAAAGTGTATCGTTATCCTGATACTGTTTTCAGGTGAACATCAATTTCCACCGACAGACCACTTCAGTGAATCTTAATAACAGTAAATAAGAAGACTACAAATAGAAACAAAAAGGATATATTTGGTCATTTAAAAAGTACATTCAAGGTTATTCTTGGTAAGACGTATTCTATTCCATTATCTTCTTCTGAGTTTTTTTGCTCATAAAATCATTTGGATTTATCTTTACAGAGAATGAAATAAAAAAAAGTTCGATGGATGATTTTACTAATTAGGCTAAGTCCTATGGTCTAGATTTGAGTGCTAGATTGACCAAAAAGTGTTGCAAATCAAAAAATAAGTGTTGGAAAAAAGTTAACAGTGATAGTGGAGAGTTCTCTCCAAACATTTGGTCGCAGTTATACTATCGGTGAGATTGAAACGCGGAATGGTTCGGCGCTCTAAAAGTGACCAAAACGCTGAATGATTCGGCGCTCACAAAAATCATAAACATCTAATGGTTAAGATTTAAATGCCGAACGGTTCGTCGGTTAAAGGGTCAAAATTTACACAGAGAGAGAAAGAAAAAGTTCTTATAAGAATTTACAGCTAGGTACTGGAAACAAGGGATAGAGAGAGAGAGAGAGTCACTGTGTATCTATTTAAGGATTTTGGGAGGAGAACTCATAAAAATCTCAGCTTTATTTAATTTTGTGATTGTCAGAACAACTTCTTCTTAAAAAAATTTCTCTCTCCGTTTTTCATATATACACTTACTCTGTATACGAATTAGGAAAGAGTGAACACATATCTGGAAAAAGGAGTGACCTTTTGTGAAACAGAGGTAACTTAAATTCTATCAGACATTTTTGATAGATCTTCGTTTTCTTATTCATTTCATTACTACATTTGTTAATCAGGGTGTTTCCTGGTCTCTGTGAATTGGTTTTTTTGAGGTCGATTTTATGGAGTTTTTAGATTGATACTAATGAAAAATGGTGTTTTTAGATTGATAGTAATGAAATAATGTGGTGTTTTCGGATATTCGTCTACGATTAGATTTTCTGTTTTTGAGAAGTAGATCTCTGGGTTTCTTCTAAAAACAATTTCCTAATTTAGTTTATGTTGTTTATTTAATTCATTTGCTTAGGTAGGTAGAATGTAGTGTTATAGAGATATACTGAGATATCACATGTAGAGGGAGGAGAGAGAGAGGAGTGATGTAGATGATTAGATAAAAGCTCAGTGGTGGTGAGTTTTTACTATAACTTGTGTAGAGTGATTGAATTTCAACTTTTCTTCTTTCTGAATATTATATTTGCTTTTATCCATGGACCAGTAATGATCTGAAGATTTTATAATTGCTTATGGATCGAAATTATGTACTAGTAAACATTAGATCTGATCTAAATCTTTTAATGAATTGGGTTGTTTCGAATTGCAGGTTTTAATTGGGATAACTAACAATGAAGAACAAAGATAGAGATGGGAAACCACTCATTCACCCAGACAAAACTTCTAGAATGGTACCCATGACACTTATGTTTCTTGTGCTGTGTGGGTTTTCATTTTATCTGGGCGGGATGTTTTGTAACAACAAAGATAAATTGGTGATCGAGGAAGTCGAAAGACCAGCTAAAACTTCTCCCAAAGATGTCATAGCTTCTCCTCTTCAAATTAAGCCTGTTTCGTTCCCTGAGTGTGGAAGCGACTATCAAGATTATACACCTTGCACTGATCCAAGGGTATTGCCAAAACACTACTTCTTTTTTCTCTTTTGTTGATAAAATCAGTTATATTAGAAGCACACAGATGGATCAAATCAGTAAAAACTTGTTGCAGTGAACTAAGTTTTTGCTGATCCGAGCTCAGCAACACTTGTGTAAATTTAGTTTTCTAACCTATGTTTGTTACTACAGAGGTGGCGGAAATATAGTCTCCATCGCCTTTCATTTTTTGAACGTCATTGCCCACCAATCTTCAAAAGGAAAGAATGCTTAGTGCCCCCGCCAGATGGTTACAAATCACCGATTAAGTGGCCTAAGAGTAAAGATGAATGTTGGTATAGGTAATATTTCGGTTGATCTATATTAGTTTCATGAATATTGATTTCTCATTTTGTTTGTCTGCAGAAATGTATTATTTTGTATTATGGTAGTGCTAGTCGTTCAGTTGGTGATTGATTTCTCATTTTGTTTGTCTGCAGAAATGTACCTTACAATTGGATTAACAAGCAGAAATCTAATCAGAACTGGCTAAGGAAACAAGGAGAAAAGTTCTTTTTCCCTGGAGGAGGTACCATGTTCCCCAGGGGTGTTAGTGCATATGTTGATTTGATGACAGATTTGATCCCTGGGATGAAAGATGGAACCGTCCGAACTGCTCTTGATACTGGTTGTGGGGTGAGTCCTTGAATGATCTGATTTCTTTGTAGAATAGATAATTCACACTTACCATAAGTTACATTTTAATTAGTTCAACAGTGTTTTGGATTTTTAAATACAAAGAACTTATAGGTATTTTAGTCTAACTAATATAAGACATTATTAGCCCGAATTATCGGTTCTCCAATTAATAAAATTTCTTAGCCTCGTATTTTATTACCCAAAGTCTCATTTTCTTTAAGGCAGATCTTTCGGTTTAACATTATATTTGTGTGTTCACTGTCATAGGTTGCAAGTTGGGGTGGTGATTTGTTAGACCGAGGAATTTTAACTGTTTCTCTTGCCCCAAGAGATAATCACGAGGCTCAAGTTCAGTTTGCATTGGAACGTGGTATTCCAGCAATCTTGGGTATCATTTCTACCCAGCGGCTTCCTTTCCCGTCAAATTCGTTTGATATGGCTCACTGCTCACGATGCCTCATCCCATGGACAGAATTCGGTAATTATCTTGTCTCTGGTGCCTACTTATCTCCACCACCTATCTCTGTTTCTATGACTACTGTTCAACTCTTCTAATTCCTCAATTCTAGAATTTGCCTTTTCCCCCTGCATGCCAATTGCTAAATAGCTTCCCATTTTCAGGTGGACTTTACCTTTTAGAAATACACCGTATGCTACGACCTGGTGGTTTCTGGGTCTTATCTGGCCCGCCAGTGAACTACCAAAACCGTTGGAGGGGATGGAACACGACCGTGGAAGAGCAGAAATCAGATTATGATAAGTTACAGGATTATCTTACTTCTATGTGTTTCAAGCTATATAAACAAAATGGAGATATTGCTGTGTGGCAGAAATCTAGTAATCCCAAATGTTATGATAAGCTTGCTAGCCCAGATGTCTACCCTCCCAAGTGTGATGATGGAACCGAACCAGATGCTGCTTGGTACACTCCTCTTCGTCCTTGTGTTGTAGCTCCAGAAGCTAAATATACGAAGTCAGGGTTAGATTCTCTTCCAAAGTGGCCTGAGAGACTCAATGCTGCACCCGAACGGCTTTCTGGTGTTCACAGAGGAAGTGCCAGTGCATTCAAGCACGATGAGAGTAAATGGAAGGTTAGGGTGAAGCACTACAAAAAGTTACTTCCTGCCCTTGGTACTGATAAGATAAGAAATGTCATGGACATGAATACAGTATATGGAGGTTTTGCTGCAGAATTAGTAGAGGATCCTCTGTGGGTCATGAATGTTGTGTCTTCTTACTCTGAAAATACTCTAGCTGTGGTCTTCGACAGGGGTTTGATCGGAACCTACCATGACTGGTAATAAATACAACTTATCACTTTATGTTTCTCTATTGCATGAAATTCTGAATTCTGAAAATTTCTTGTCTGAATGAGAATGGTAACCTTTCTTTGTTTCATAGGTGTGAGGCGTTTTCAACGTATCCTCGAACATACGATCTCCTTCATCTCGATAGCTTATTCACTGCCGAAAGTCAGAGGTGTCATCTTTTATTCTTTTTATGTCTTTTTTTTTCTTCCCTTTTTCAGGTGACATTCCAAAACTTTGGATACTATTTCAGGAGTTATTGGCCTGTACATATATGATGGAAAGGCTGGCCTGTACATATATGATGGAAAGGCCTGCATCCATGACATTATGTCAGGAAAACTTTCATTTTAGTGTTATCGTCCCATTATGGTACATGTAGCAAGTAATAATCCCATACAGTAAAAACACACTCTTGAAACCAGCTCTTACGAGAGGAGGATTTCCAAGCATTTAATTAAGCCATTCTCAGACGACCAATCAGTCTTGTGCTTTGTAATTATAATTCATATTGCAAAAGATAATAATAATAAGTTTCTGTAACAGAAGATATGAGGTCTCGTACTCAACCCTAAGAAATATGAACTTATGGTATAAAAATATGTGCAGGTGCGATATGAAATATGTTCTCCTGGAGATGGATCGAATTGTGCGACCAGGTGGATATGTTATTATTCGAGAATCTAGCTATTTCTTGGATGCCATTTCAACCATTGCGAAGGCAATGAAATGGAGCTGCAAACAGGAAGACACGGAGTATGCAGTTGAGAATGAGAAGGTCTTGATCTGCCAGAAGAAACTCTGGTATTCTTCTTCCTCCAAGAGTTTAAGATGATAAAAGTGAGGAAACTCGAAAGCATTCACCACGATAAAGAGAAAAAAGGAGTCTTCTCTTGTTAAAGAGGTAAGAAAAAGATGCTTTTTGAATTCAGAAGTAGATGAAGAAATAGACTGAAGTATAAGTAAGAGTAATATAGAGGTTAAATTGTGAAGAAGTAAAGTTCCACACAGATAAGAATTACGACGAACATGTTTACGATTTTATTATTAGGATGGTGAGGAAAATAATCCCCCATAATTCATTGATTCCTACGTTCTTCTCAACATAAATATAATCTTATTCTTTATAGATGCCGCTTGAGAGAGATTGATAATCTGTTTTTTTTTTCCCTCTTTTTTTCCTTCTTGGTTTTACCTTTACTTAATCTAAGAGAAATACTTTGCAAAAGAGAAAATTTGTAATCTCTTTTATCATAAGAAGAAAGATGGCTAAAATCAAATCTTCAACGCCAGTGTTTTCATCCAACCATTTTATATTTTCATTTCATTCTTCGATTAATTTTGTCAATCACTTGGATAAGTCGGTGACACCGTGTAAGAAAGACTACTTTCCATTGTTGAACCCTATAAGAGTTCAAAACAACTACTTTCCTTTAAAGTTAATATATATTCTGACAATGATGTGATCAACATTTTCTATATTTAGAAGTTTCAATGTGTCTGACATCATCGTTTTACTAGTGGCTCCACTACCGTTGTGGAAGATGTCAATCTTACTCAGAAGCGGAAGTCTTCTATATACTATTATACTTCGGTTTTCTCAAATAAAAATTAACATCATGGAGGGAATGCAATTTTTTTGGAGTGATAGATCAAGTATAATTTTTGTATTTATGCATATTCCATGTTGGCAGATATATAGGAGATCTCCGGTATTTACTACTCATTGAACACAACTCCTGTCTTTCTTTTCTCAATCGACCATGTTATGCTTGCGCTTTTTCAATATCACTTAGCATTTGTTAATCACTATGTTAAACAAATCAAAAACACTCTAGAATGCTGAAGCACGAAGTTTACAGTTCTTGATGTCGTGCGTGCCTAATATTTATAAGAATTTTTCTTTTTGCTTTGAAAGAATTCATTTGTCCTTTGGTTAGCGTCAATCACCTGTTCACACCGTGGGAAAGTCTTCAGCCTCGCAGATACCTCAAATCTTGTTATTCTACACTTTATGAAAAAAGAGAAACATGCAGAATAGAGAGGAGGAAAACCCTACTGTTGGAGAACTCGACTTCACAAGAACCAAATCAAGGTTTGCTGAAACGAGTTATCCTCTCCTAACAAGATCACCAATAATCCATAAGATTTCAGCACCAGACGATGAGGAAGAAGAAGAAGCTTGGAATACAGAACACGAAGAAGATAGAAAAAAGTACATAAAAAAGAAGAAGAAAGTTGGATGCATAACTATTATAGAATCGGTTTTAACTTTTGTTATTACTGTTAGAATTACGAAATCCGAGCTCTATGCGCAATACGAAATCCACACAAACAATGAAACACAATGCGGAAATAATACAACTATAACGATATAAGAAGCAATCACACAACACCAAGGATTACGTGGAAAAACCCTCCAAGGTGAAGGGTAAAAACCCACGGGCAAATCTTCTACTATAATCAATAATGAGTTACACACAATTCTCCCAATTTGGGGATAACAACAACTTCAAGGTGCATATAGCACTTGGATAACCAATTTGCCTAATTACACTCACCACTAGGGTGGATCAACAATTCATTCACCTAAATAGGTAAGATTCACTATCAATTGAGAATAGCAAGAGTAAGAGATACTTACTACTAGGATTTGAACAAACCCTAAATTCCCCCCCTTTTGAAGAGATGTGGAAATTGATCAATCAATCTTCACCACAACAACCAATAGATCCTTAACTAAGAACCCTTTTTCTTCCTCTACAGATTAACCCAAATCTCACCAAGAAATCAACTCTAATGGTGGCTTCTCTTTCTCTTTCTCTCCCACTCACTCTCTCTCTACCTCCCTTTTTCTGTTTTCACGAACCGGAGATGATAATGATCTCCTGAATGTTTCACTCGAAACATATAACCTAACTAGGTCACTTGTTAGGTACATTCCCTTAATGCCTAAGGGGCTACACACTTGCTGGACCCATAAGGAGGGATAGGCCCAACAATCTCCCCCTCACGACTTATGTCGAGGTACCTGTCACCACCAAACCTGCCCTGCTACAGAAATACACATGCTTGTACTTTGGTAGCGACTTTGTCATCATATCAGAACCATTCTCGTCTGTATGGATCTTCTCAATATGCAAGACCTTCTCTTTGAAAACTTCTTGTATCCATTGATACCTAATATTGATGTGCTTGGTTCTCGAGTGAAAACTCGAGTTCTTACTGAGATGAATGGCACTCTGGTTGTCACAGTAAACGATGAACCTTTGTTGCTTCACACCGAGTTCCCGAACAAACCTCTTCATCCATATCATCTCCTTGCAACTCTCCGTAGCTGCAATGTACTCTGCCTCTGTAGTAGATAATGCCACACATCTTTGTAACTTGGACTGCCAAGACACAACTCCCCCTCCATAGGTAAATAAGTAACCCGATGTCGACTTGAGACTGTCTTGAGAACCTGCCCAATCTGAATCTGTGTAACCCACTAACTCTGGCTTCTCACCACCATAGCACAAACACATATTATAAGTACCCCTTAGATACCGTAGTATCCATTTCACCGCTTCCCAATGCTCCATACCAGGATTGGATATAAATCTGCTTACCATTCCAACTGCGTAAGCTATATCTGGCCTTGTACACACCATGGCATACATCAAACTACCAACTGCGGACGCATAAGGAATTTTCTCCATCTTCCGTTTCTCAACATCATTCACAGGACATTGATCACGAGTTAACTTAAAATGGTTTGCAAGTGGACAACTTACTGGCTCAGCCTTGTCCATGTTGAATTTTTCCAACACCTTCTTAATATAGTCTTCTTGTGATAGCCACAACTTCCTTACTTTACTATCACGGGAGATTTGCATGCCAAGAATACGCTTTGCTGCACCCAAGTCTTTCATCGCAAAAACCTTGCTCAGATCCGACTTCAACCTGTCGATCTTCTTCTTATCTTTTCCAACAATAAGCATGTCATCAACATATAGCAAAAGAATAAGAAAGTCACCATCAACAAATTTTTGAATGAATACACAATGATCTGAAGATGTCCTCTTGTAGCCATGTTCCTTCATGAACGATTCAAACTTCTTGTACCATTTTCTAGGAGCTTGCTTCAAACCATATAGACTCTTCTTTAGCTTGCACACCATGTGTTCTTTGCCTTTGAATTCAAAACCCTCGGGTTGTGCCATATACACATCTTCCTCCAACTCACCGTGAAGAAACGTTGTCTTGACATCTAGTTGTTCTATCTCAAGATCCAAACTAGCTGCTAATGCCAAGACAACCCGAATAGAAGGAAATCTCACCACTGGTGAGAAAATCTCGTCAAAGTCAACACCTTTTCTTTGTTCATAACCCTTCACAACTAAGCGTGCTTTGTACCTAGGTTGTGAGTTACCATCTTCCGTCTTGATTCTATATACCCACTTGTTCTTCAGAATTTTCTGGTTCTTGGGCCTGTCAACCAAATCAAAAGTGTCGTTCTCATTCAAAGAGCCCACCTATTATTTCATGGATTTCAACCATTTATGACTTTCAGAAACACTAAGAGCTTCTTCATAAGACTCTGGTTCACATGTATCTGTGAGCATCACATAGTCATGTGGTGTATACTTCGTTGAAGGTAATCTGGTCCTGCTGGATCTTCTCAACTCAGCTTCTGGTTGTTGTTGTTGCACTTCTTGCTCAACATCACCCACTAGAACATCTTCATGAGCTTCATCTTCATGATTGTGTTCTTGTTCTTCATTACCATAACCATCAACATCATCATCACGTTGTTCAAGAGAAGGAACAACTGGATTTGGATCCAAGAACATGTCTTCTTGAAGCTTTGGCTTTTTGATTTTCTCAAAGTCTTCAATAGTTTGGTCTTCAAGGAATACTGCATCCCTACTTCTGATAACCTTCCTGTCAACTGGATCCCAAAATCTATAACCAAACTTGTCTGTTCCATAGCCTAGGAACACGCACTGCTTCGCTTTGTCATCACGCTTAGACCTCTGATCTTTTGGGATATGAACAAATTCCCTGCAACCAAACACTCTCAAGTGATCATAAGTAGGCTCTTTATCTCTCCAAACCTTCTCTGCTACTTTTCCATCTAGCGGTCTTGAAGGGGATCGATTGATCAAGTACACAGCAGTATTCATTGCTTCACCCCAAAAATGCTTCTGCAACTTGGAATGAGATAACATGCACCTAATTCTCTCAAGAATAGTGCGGTTCATCCGCTCTGCAACACCATTGTATTGTGGAGTCTTCGGTACTGATTGCTCATGACGTATACCCATGCTCTTGCAATACTCTTCAAGTGGCCCAATGTACTCTCCCCCGTTGTCAGAACGAAGGCACTTCAAGGTTCTACCTGTTTCTATTTCCACCATGCTGTGAAACATCTTGAACACAGGAACAACATCATCTTTGGTCTTGATTGCATATGACCAAACCTTCCTTGAAGCATCATCTATGAAAGTAACAAAGTAAAAGGCACCACCTAAAATAAACGAATTGCTAGTCGTAGGGTCGGTTTGACCCTTAAAGATCCACATACGTAAGAATGAACAAGATCAATAATACCAGAATTACGCTTGGGTAAAGCTTTATGAAAAGAAACTCTAGTTTGTTTACCAACTAAACAATGAGTGCACTTACCCAATTGCGTACCTTTTGCCTTTGGCAAGACTTGTCTTTTGGTGAGGATTTGAATTCCCTTTTCGCTGAGATGACCAAGTCTTATATGCCACAACTCGGAGGTTGAATCTCTGTCAGCAACATTCAACTCACCTTTCAACACCTTCACTTGTGTCTTATACAATGTGCCACATTTCTTGCCTCTTGCAATAACCATGGAGCCCTTGGTTGTCTTCCATTTCCCATCACCTAAGTGATTGTTATACCCTTCATCATCTAACACTCCTGGTGACATTAGATTCAAACGAAGATCTGGTACATGTCGCATATTTCTGAGAACCAACGTGCAGCCAACACTGGTCTCGATCTTCACATCACCCATTCCTACAATTTTCGAAACACCACTGTTTCCTATTCTGACTGAACCAAAATCATCAGCCTTGTAGGAGATAAACACGTCTTCTCGAGGAGTAGCATGATAGGATGCACCTGAATCCACTATCCACTCTGAAATAGAAACTGCAGAACTCATACAAACATCATTACAATCTGAGAAAAAAATGATATCATCTTCTGATGCGACAGCTGCAACATCCTTGTCTTGTTTATCAATTCCTTTCCCTTTCTTATGTTCTTGCTTCGGATTCCCGCATTCATTTGAATAATGACCTCTCATATGATAGTTCCAGCATTCAACGTCTTTTCTAGACTTCGATTTACCCCTGGACTTGCTAAGGCCAACTTTTCTTCTATATTTTCTTCTACCCCAATTCTCTGTAACAAGAGCTTCTGAATGAGATAATTCTGATGACCTTCTTCTAACTTCTTCATTCAACAAACTGTTTGTTGCAACAGTCATGTTCAACTTCCTTTCTGGAGCAGAGTAACTAAGAGACATCCTCAATGGCTCTCAACTGTCTGGTAAAGTATTTAGCAACAAATAAGCTTGAATCTCTTCCGGAATTGCTAGATCCATAGATGTAAGCTGATTCATGATACCTTTCATTTCATTTAAGTGTTGCGCCATGGAACTTCCTTCCTTGTATACCAACTTTCCAAGCCTTTTGAAAAGAAGAGCTTTTGCACAAGGAGATTGCTGGTCATATATCTGCTCTAACTTTGTCCATAAAGAATATGCTAGTTTCTCACTAGCCACATGATAAAAAATACAATCATCGATCCACTGACGAATAAAACCAACTGCTTTACGGTTAGCAACACACCAATCTTCTTCACTTGTCTTCTCAGGCCTTACTCCCTTGCTCTCTATTGGACCAACGAGATCTTTACAATATAACCAATCTTCCATCTTCTCCTTCCATATCACATATTTCTCACCGGTCAAAACGACCATTCTATTACTAGTGCTAGCTTCCGTCATCACGCACGATTAGCTCAACCCAAAAGCTCTGATACCACTTGTTGGGGGAGACTTATGAAATCCGAGCCGCTATGCGCAATACGAAATCCACACAAGCAATGAAACACAATGCGGAAATAATACAACCATGATGATATAAGAAGCAATCACACAACACCAAGGATTATGTGGAAAAACCCCTCCAAGGTGAAGGGTAAAAAACCACGGGCAAATCTTCCACTATAATCAATAATTGGTTACACACAATTCTCCCAATTTGGGGATAACAACAACTTCAAGGTGCATATAGCACTTGGACAACCAATTTTCCTAATTACACTCACCACTAGGGTGGATCAACAATTCATTCACCTAAATAGGTAAGATTCACTATCAATTGAGAATAGCAAGAGTAAGAGATACTTACTACTAGGATTTGAACAAACCCTAGATTTCTCCCCTTTTGAAGAGATGTGGAAATTGATCAATCAATCTTCACCACAACAACCAATAGATCCTTAGCTAAGAACCCTTCTTCTTTCTCTATAAAATTAACCCAAATCTCACCAAGAAATCAACTCTAACGGTGGCTTCTCTTTCTCTCCCACTCACTCTCTCTACCTCCCTTTTTCTGTTTTCACGAACTGGAAATGATAATGATCTCCTGAATGTTTCACTCGAAACATATAACCTAACTAGGTCACTTGTTAGGTACACTCCCTTAATGGCTAAGGGGCTACATACTTGCTGGAACCATAAGGAGGGATAGGCCCAACAATTACAACTGGTTTCATGTATTGTCTTACAGTTGACTCATTTAAAAATCAAACTAAATGGGGTTTGGAAATTTGGAATTGGTGTTTACTGGTTATGTGTTTATTTCTGGTAGAATGTTTTCTGGCTTGGTTGTAAGAATTATAGTGTTTTTTGTCGAAAGAAATTACATGTTGAGAGAAAAAGTACTTTATTTTGTTTATGGTCTTAGAAAAAGTTTCCAGAATTGCATTTGGTTGGGTTTTATTTTACTATCTTGGTCGTTATTGGTTAGTCCTAATGTTCAGAAGAACAATGAGATCTTTAAGAAAGTTTTCAGGACTTTAATTGGGGTTCTTGTTGGTGTTATAATATGGTTGACTAAAATTGTTTTCGTCAAAGTATTAGCTTCATCGTTTCACGTGGTAACTTTCTTTGATAGAATGATGTTTTCCACTGGGTTGCACGGATACTGGTACGGTATCCGATTTCGATACGTATCAAAGAATCCGATTCGGCATCTCTGAAAATGGCTGATACGGATACGTATGGATACCGCAATACATAAATATTTGCAAATGCAATCTTATATGACTCAAGAATGTATTAGAGCAACTGCAGTGGTGCGACTAAACCCAAAGATCAAAGAGTAAAAAAAACAACTAAATTTTAGTTTAGTCCGTTGTGTGACGCAATGGGAGGCGAGTATATTTAGTCGAGCGGAGCTATAATCTTCGTTTGGTTGTGGAGCGGAAGTATAAAGTGCGCCCCATTCAACCGTTGATATATTTTACGCCTGTTGTGGGGCGTTGGAAAAGATTACGCGCGGTGTGGAGCGTTCATAAAGTTTACGCCGGTAGAAAGGGCGTACGTATAATCAACGCCCGATAGGGCGAATGGGAGAATCAACGCGGGTTGTGGGGCGTTGATATAAACTCCGCTCGGCTTAAAAATGTAAAAACCCCATATGATTTGAAAATGTAACTTAGTTTTGTATGAAGAGATGGCCAGGCGTTGATATAAACTCGGTTTGTCCACATGCTAGATTGTTTGTTCATACTTCATACATAAGCTTTCACACCCACATAGTACGTGTGCCTACTTTGTGGCCATAACTAATGATCATGAATTATTTTACGTTTTATGGAATATATATGTTATTTTTATTTCAGATTTTTGGTTATTTTGTTTTGAAATGTTGATGCAGATATGAGAGTGGAGATGAATTAGAATGTGGCATTGAAGTAGTTGAAATGGTAGAATGTGGTTGTGGGGCGTTAACTTTATGCCCGCCTGATGCCAAGCGTTAACTTTAGGTTCGCCTCATTGGGGCGGGGTGTATATCAACGCCTGATACCAGGCGTAAACTTCAGCAACGCTCTATCGGGCGTAGATTTCAGCAGCGCTCCATTGGGGTGTAGTTTATATGCACGCCTATTCGTGGGGCGAAGACTTTACATGCGCTTCATGTCAGGCGTAATTATATACCCTCCCGTTGAGAAACGAAGATTATATCAACGCTCGACTATATTTGGGTTTAGTCTTAGTCCCAGACCAAATATAGTCTGGGATATAGTCGATAGTCGGGGTTTAGTCGATAGTACGTCCCACTACGTCTCGTTCATTTACCAAATATTTGAGTTTAGTCGCCACCGTGGTTGCTCTTAGAGCACACAAATATAATCTAATCCCAAAAACACTCATTGTACACCTATATATATATATATCACAACATTTCTATCTCACATTGCTAGCAAACTTGAAATTTCCACTCTCAACCCTCATTATGAGGGAAGTAAACTCCTTCATTTCCTTTTTAAGTGTTTTCCCTCTTCACATGTACAAAGCACGTGAAAGCAAGAGAGACCTTTAAAAAAATGAAGAAAAAACCTTTAGAAAAACTAATAAATTTTTAATAAGCCTTTTGGGAAGTATCCGAGGGTATCGTATCCGATACGGGTATCGGAGAATCCGATTAGTGTATTACATAATTCTCAAGTATCGGCGCAACCCACTTTTCCACCGTTACATTTTGGATTCTTTATCGGGTCCTGAGATTGATCAGACGTTGCCGGACAAGCAAAAAATCTTCAAGCCTTCAAGGTATTTTATTGTTCTCTTAAATTTTGTTTACACTGTAGTAGTTACAAACTATGTCTCGATGGAGATAATTCGAGAGTCAAACCATTTTTAAGATAATCTATATTCATTTCACATTATCACAAATGTGATGTTCATTATAAGACCATCGTCATACAAAGTAACCGTTGATGCAGTGTTGGAATCTTGCAACAATAAACAGATCGTTAGATGTAAAAGATTGGACGAAAAATAACTCTATCACATTAGTTCGTAGGTATACTCGAGACGAGTAATGCTAAACCCCTCACAACGAAGATGTGCCCAGGATAAAACTGCCCGATATAGCTCGTGTTAGCACAACGCAAGCTACCTAAACTTGAACTTAGCAACAGGGATGGAAGTAAAACATATGGAGAAAACCTAGAGTGGAAAAAAAAACTCGGTGTTTTGAAAACAGAATTTCGAGTTGTATTTAAAGGAAAAGATACTTAAAAATCAAGTTAGGTTTTGGTTTTCTTCAAAAACAAGTAAAACATGTAAAATGATTTACACATAAATAAAACTTTTAAAAATATTTTCGGAATTAATTAATTTCCTAAAAAAAAACTCGCCAAAAATAAATCCAAATAGAAGAAAAACTTGATACATGGTATACCCGCATATGCATACGCATATATATAAGAATATGGTTTATATAGTGGAGTTCCTTCTCTATTGTACCCAATGTGGGACTAAAGAAAGATTCATTCACTCATAAAATGAGCAAGTATCCTTGGACCCATAAATCACTAGATCAAACCACACTAAGAACAAAACATTTTTATTAAAAGCTCATTTTTCTCCGACATGCAGATCATGAGAGGCTAAGAAGAAAATGGAAGTTACCTGTGTTACAAAAATATTAATCCAGTTGTTTGAATAAATTTGCGGGGACTATATCTGTATTACGGAGTTTTTGGGTCTAATGATTTTACTCACTGAATTCTCAATATACTATGAGTTGAACAAGCTAGACTAGTGATACTACTCATAATTAAAGAAATGTTGATTCTCACAACAGTAATTTCTTGCAATTAGGTCGTTTGGCGCGAAGAAAGATGAGGAGAAGGTGTCCAAGACGGGTGGCCCGAAAAAGATAAGACATTGAGAGGCTGAGAAAGTTAAGTAGGGAAAATACTGCTTCAGCCTGGAGCATTCCCAGACTGGTGAACTATGTGATGTATTCTGGTTTGTCCACAATTTCGAGGACCCTTGATAATTGCGGGAGTTCGGAAATTACGAGCGAGTCGGAAGCAAGAATTACTGCGCAGAGGGTGTTCAAGCATGTTGCCCAACCTGATGCCAAGTCCGTACTGTACTAGTAATTTCTGCTCTTAATTCACATTATACAGCATTCAATAATGGCTAGTCTTTCTTTCTCTTCGGTAACCTTGTACGTGCTGTTGCAGGTATATTCTGGAAGAGGATCTACTCAGATTCTTAAGAAGAGAAGATATTGATACAATATTACCTTTCTTTGAGTGTACTGCTGGTCATACAAGGTTAGGGGATGTTTTAGGAGTAAAAAATTTAAGAGCTTGCAAGAGAGGAAAAATCCCCCACATTCTGTTCTTAGCAAGGCAGTGATTCTGTTCTAGTGATTCGTTCTAGTGATTCAGTGATTCTGTTCTGGTGATTCTGTTCTAGTGATTCGTTCTAGTGATTCAGGTGATTCATTGCGGTGATTCTCGTTTCTAGTGATTAAATCGATTACATTAGGTGATTCTTTTCTTATCAAGGGATTCTGTTCTGGTGATTCTTTTCTATTAAAATCATTCTGTTCTTAGCAAGTGATTCTGTTATTCTAAAGTGTTTCGGGGCTATTCAAGTGATTTGGTTCTGGTGATACTTTTATGTTCTAGTTATTCAGTTCAATTCGCGTGTTTCAGTTCGGTAAAGTGATTCTGTTTCAACTATTTCGTTAATAAGTGATTCATTTCGAAAATTGACAAAAAATTTGCTTTCTAAGGGTTTATGCCTTTAGAGATATTACATTGCGATTTTTTTTAATTAACTAGTCCTTCAAATAAGTTTTCTACTTCCTGGGTAAATTGATATACCTCATGGATCAACAAAATCAAAATATATACAAAAGAAAAAGAGAATATCAAGCGACGACGCCGAATAAAAGGATCTGCAAGCCATCACGGGAAACAACAACAAGGTTAACAAACATTTTTTTCGAAACAAAGCTAAAGAACATCACTAGCAGAGACAAATTCATCATCAACTATCTGTGCTGCTGGCTCAAGTTCATTTACTACCATACCGCTGTCGTTTGTATGAGCAATATCAACAAAATTTGGATCGTCACCAACTGCATCACCTTCTGCTGCAAAGGAACACACAAAAGGAGTTTCATTATCTTCGATTACCGAGGACAACAATTCGGGTTCCTCCGACGACTGTGCAACAACGGTAGAAGGCTGTGTAACACTGGTGGAGCCATTATCGGGGCTATCGTGGTCTGGGTAGTAATCAATTTCAGCGTCTTCAACGAATTTACCAAGTGCTTGATGCATTTCCGTCAAAGCAGCATCATAAGCAACAGAATAGAGATTCCCAGCAGCGGAGGAGAAACAAAAATCAGTGATTGGGTAACTAAGATGATAATGGATACGATCACAGAGAAATTCTTCCCGCATTTTGTTTGTCACCGTAAGACCAACCATTTCGAAACGAGTAACAACACAAGAAAAAAACAACCTAAATCAGCTATATACCAAATAAATATCAATCCAAGTATTAGTTGCAGAAAACCGAATGTTACTACCCCACTAAATAGACCGTTCATACATTTGGTTCTTATTTATAAGGGCTCAGGCGGGATGAAAATTCATAAACATTTGATGAAATGTTCTTATCGATGGAAGAGAGGCTCTGTTTTCTCCGACGATTTAAGTTATTTTCTTTATTATGAATCGGTAACAACTCACTCACAATCTCAATTCAATTACTTTTTTCTGACAGGTAACAGGTGGCCCACTTGGTTTGAAAAGTTATTGTTGAATTTGGATAGACGCACATCTGATCAAGTAAGTCGATGTCTCCAGTACGGTGGTTGTGAGATCACATTACCTTTTTGGGATGAACGGTTGTTATCAAGTAACGGATGGAAAGGTCTTCATTACCCCTTATCTTCTAAAAACAAATCTGATAACATCATTACAACCAGGCGCAATATCTGCAACATACAACCCCAAACTGTTCTTCTCTCAATCAATCACCAATACATGATTTTTCAACACCAAGCCATACCCAATCTGTCAATCGAAACCATCACCGACATCTTTGTTATCTCTATGAAGTTTTTTAAACAAAAAAAGAATACGATTATAATAGTACAAAGGGAGATATTCATCTATCTCATACACTTATTTGGGTTTAAATTAGCAGAAGAAAAGATAAACCAAGAATTAATTCACTCTCTAACAGGATATCAAATACTGATTTCAAATTCATTTTGGAATATGATCAGCGGGTCGTCGGAGGAGGAAATGGCAAATATAACAAATCGATTTCAACAACATTTAAACATCCCAAATGAAGAACCGGAGGTGGTAATTATGAAGAAAAGTGTTATTTCAGAAACGGAAAAAATTGATTGGTCATTAGCAATGTTGGGCAGAATAGTAATGAGATACAAAGGTCAGTCAGTGGGAATTAATCAATCACATCAGAGCAACATGGAATCTAGCAAAGCCACCAATGATTTCTCCCTATAAGAAGAATGATGTCAAAAATTTCTTTATCCTGAAATTCTCTAATGAGTCTGACTTCCACAGATTGAAAGATTTCAAGCCGTGGTTTGTTAAAGGAGACCTAATAGTGGTACACCCAATACCTTCAACAGGAATTCCTAATGATGGAAGTCCGAATTTTACAAAGGAGTTATTCTGGCTTAAAGCAATTGATGTTCCAGTCCAGTACATCTCACAAATAGGTCTTACAGATGTTGTAGCACCGGCAGGAAAGTATCAGAAACATGATCCACCTTTTGGAAATAATATTATGGAGAAAAATGTAATGGTCCAAGTTCTAGTTGATCTGACTGTGAAAATTAAGTGGAAAATGGTGGCACAGACAGAAGAAGGAGAAAGAAATATTATCCTTTTTGAATATGATGCACTGCCGGCCAATTTGTGTACTAGGTGTAACATAATAGATCATTCAGAGTTACCTTGTGAAGGAAGGAGACAATGGGTAAACCCAGCTGGTTATGTGGAGGGGGCAAAAATAGATAATACTAAAAAGAAAGGAATACAAGGGGTTGGGAATAGACGGAAAGAGGGGACTCTCACTATAAGAGAACATTCAGAAGAGGGTAACAATACTGGAGCTGAGCAAAGTGGTAGTTTCTCAGGAGTGCAATTAAATAATCCTAGCAAAGGAAAGATGGCACAACTGCCATTGCCTAGCAAAGGCATGCCAGAAACAAGTAATTTGCGGAGGGGTCTGAAAGATGTAACGACTCAATTGAATGATGTGGGGAGAGGGAGAGAGAAAGGAGAAGGTAAAATTCATGTGGGGGATGAAATAATGCATGAGGAACAGGATAAAAATTTGTTTGGGATTGTAGTCTCTATGCCTAGCAGAGGCGGGAACATGGTGGGTGAGATACCTAGCAAAGGTATTGCAGAGCAGAAACAAGAAGTATTGGTCAAATTTCATCCTAGCAAAGGAAATTTGGCAAATCTGATTTGGCCTAGCAAAGGCGGTAACGTGGTGACTCAGATACCTAGCAAAGGTATTACACTACGGAAAGAAGAAAGATTAGCCACACTTCAGCCTAGCAAAGGCGATGGGGCAAATCTTTTTTTTCCTAGCAAAGGCGATAACATGTTGACTGAGATACCTAGCAAAGGTAACATGATGACAGAGATACCTAGCAAAGGTATGGCAAATCTGTTTTTGCCTAGCAAAGGCGATAACATGTTGACTCAGATACCTAGCAAAGGTAAGGCACTACAGAAACAAGAAACATGGGTCACACATCATCCTAGCAAAGGCAATGTGGCACATCAAGAGTGGCCTAGCAAAGGCATGGATCAAAATGGAGAGGAGATAAAGAAGAATGCAAACAATGTGAGCTACACAGAGCTCCTTAAGCAATCACAGTTCAGTCCTAAGGTCTACCAATCAACTACACCCATCAACCATCAATCAACACACCACATTCAGTTCGAAACAAAGGATTGTAGCCTAAAAAAACCGGTTATAAAGAAAAAACAAAAAAGGAACTACACCCCAAAACCAAAAACAAACAATATGAAGGAAAAAACTGCTGCAAGTTCGAGAACTAAGAGGAAGAAGATTTCAAGTGACCATGAAGAACTAAACAAGAGACCAAAGGAAAAAAAAATAAACAGGGTGGTGGAACAACAACCTCTCATACAAGACATTCACAATTTCAGCATCGGAACAACAAACACAAACAACTCTGATATGAAACAACCAAACCAAGTACAACGTTCTTTCGACCAAAATTCGGAACTTGATAACAATTTCACCATCACAAAAGCCAACGATGTCATCCCACAGCATACCGGCACGGGAGAAAACGCGGAAGGAGGAGATGGGCAGATGGAGAGAATCAACAATAACATCACAAATCATGGGCTCCAGGTACATGTCTTTTCAATACCAAATTCATGTCTTTCATGTTACCAAGGTTTTTACTCTATTTCAAATGTTATGATTGGTGGTGTTCGAAACAATGAGAGCATAGGCAGAAATGCTAGAATTCATGATTCCAAATTGATAAAACCACGCTGTATAAATTATACTCCCAATTTCAATACCGGTAATATGCATGAATTGTTAGTTTTTGATTTACAATGGAGATATGTTAATTTTCAATACATATTTTGTCAGCGGAATCGAATGAGCTATCAAGATAACAACCACAAAAAACCAAATGTGTTTCATGTCCCAAACTATCAATGTGTTTTTCAGCGTACTAGGCTAGTTGATCTGTTTAAGTTTCATCTTTTCAACAACCACTATATGCATCATGTTGGAAATCTTAGAGTAATATCTTGGAATTGCCAAGGTCTTGGTAATGAGGTGACTCAAGCTTACTTAAAGGATATGATGAATAGTCATGACCCGGACATCGTTTTCATTTCGGAAACCAAGAACAAAAAGAACATGGTTATACCAGTTATACATTCACTAGGATATAAAAACTGTTACTTTGTGGAACCAATTGGAGCATCTGGGGGTCTAGTGATAGGGTGGAAAATTGGTATAAATCTGAAAATTGGTACTTCGTTTAAAAACATGATTAATTGCCATGTGACGGATATTGCAAATGGAAAAGAAACAATTATATCATGTGTTTATGCTCCTTCGATCTGGAATGAAAAGCTCATGTTCTGGAAGTATATTGCTGATATGGCGAACACGGTGGACAAAGATTGGGTGGTTATTGGTGACCTGAACATAACTATTCATGCTCATGAAAAGAAAGGGACAGGGAGATTCAAAAGGACGGAGGCAGACACAATTAAAGGTCTGCTGGAAACAGCGGGTTTGCAGGACATGGGGTATGTGGGATATCCATACACATGGTCAAACAAGAGGGGTGATGCTGAGCTGACTGAGGCAAGGCTAGATAGGGGTTTCGCAAACATGGAGTGGATGGAAACAAACAAAAAAGCTACAATAAAACATCTGATTACGGTGGGATCGGATCATGCACCAATTATGCTCAACACCAAGCAGCAGTCAATGTCAGGAAACAAACCTTTCAAAGTTCTGGGAGTTTGGCTCAGAGAGACGGAATGTAAAAGGATTATCACGGAAGCTTGGAACAAAAAACTAACAGGTAGCAATGCCTACAAGCTGGTCAAGAAACTAAGCAACACAAAACACGCGATCAGGTTGTGGAGCAGAGACTCGTTTGGTAATATCAGAACAAATATAGCAGATGCAAAAACGGAGCTGGAAATAACAAGTTCTCAGAGGAACATCACCAACAGGGCTCAGGTGGTCAGGGAAAAAGAAGAAATTCTGGCAAAGTGGTACAACATAGAAGAGAGGTTCTGGAAGGACAAAAGTTGTGAAAATGAAATAAGGTTAGGGGATCGAAATACAGGGTACTTTCACAAAAAGGCGGAAAATAGGTACAGGAGAAACAAAATAGAAGCAATAAAAGATACGGATGGGAGCTGGGTGGAAGACAAAGAAGAAGTATCTGATATCATAACTAATCATTTATTGAGTGGCCACTTCTTCAAAACCGGACACCCAAAACACCTATTTAGATCAAATTCAAAATGTCATTACACATGAGGAAAATAATGCTCTTACCAAGGTTCCAACAATGGAGGAAGTGAAAGCTGTTGTCTTCTCAATGCAACCGGATAAGTCTCCTGGGCCGGATGGGTATACTCCAAGATTTTTTCAGCAGAACTGGGAGGTGGTGGCTACTGAGGTATACAACATGGTTAAAAGTTTTTTTGGTACTGGACACATTCTTAAACAAATCAACACCTCTTTTATATCATTGATACCAAAAGTTGAATACCCACAGGCGGCTAGTGACTACAGACCAATTAGCCTGAGCAACATCATATACAAGATCATATCTAAAACAATGGCAAACATGCTGAAAACCCTTCTACCCAAAATCATTTCACCTTATCAATCAGCTTTTATACCCGGGAGGCAGATAAGTGACAATATTCTGATTGCGCATGAGCTTATACACACCATGAGAGCTCAAAGAGGGAAAGAATTCCTTATGGGTATTAAAATAGATATGTCGAAGGCGTTCGACAGGGTGGAATGGAGTTTTCTTATGAGTATCATGACTAGGATGGGGTTCAGTCAGGTGTGGTGTAATCTGGTGCAGCAGTGCATTGGAACGGTGTCTTCTTCTGTTTTGTTGAACGGAGTCCCAGGTAAACAATTTCTTCCTACTAGAGGATTGAGGCAGGGAGACCCTTTGTCTCCCTATCTTTTTATCTTATGCATGGAGATGCTTTCGAGAGCCATCTCCAATGCTGAAGATCAAAACAAAATTCATGGGATACAAGTGAGGTGTAATGCCCCACCTATATCACATCTTTTATTTGCCGATAACTTGTTGGTTTTTTGTGATGCGACAAGTCAGGCGGGTGAAAACATTCTAAAATTTTTCAATGATTTTAGTGCAGCTTCAGGGCAGCTCATTAATTTTGAGAAGTCAGGGATTTTTTTCAGTCCTAATTCACACCAGCACACTATAGATAACATAATTGGTACGCTAGGAGTCACTAGAATATCTCTTAATGACAAGTATTTAGGTTCGCCACTCTTCACACACACTTCGAAGATAAACTGTTTTCAAAATGTGGTAACTAGAGTTGAAGATAAACTCCAAAAATACAAGTCCATACCTTTATCTTGTGCAGGAAAGTCGACACTAATACAAACATCTATTTCAACGGTGCCTCTCTATCAGATGAACTGTTTTAGAATGCCGGTTGCTATCACTGATAAAATCTCAAGTCTCCAAAGAGATTTTTTCTGGGGAAAAAATGAGAATGCTTCAAAAGGGGTTTACTTAAAAGCGTGGATTTCAGTGGCCAAACCGAAGAGTATGGGAGGAATGGGTTTTTTGGACCTTCAGTCCTTTAACTCTGCAATGTTAGCAAAAGTAAGTTGGAGGCTCATGAAGGAGCCAGAGTCACTATTGGCAAGAATAATGAGTAATAAGTACTACCCTCAGAGAAGTTTGTTGAATGAAAATAATGTATACTCTGACAAGAGTTCTTGGGATTGGAAAAATATAAATAAGGAAGTGGGAAGGGTTAGAGATAACTCGTGCCGGATAGTGGGAAATGGGGAAACTATAAGAATTTGGGAGGATAGGTGGTGTCCGGGAAAGAATTACCAGCTGAAACCGCAAAATGCAATCGGATCAAAGTTCATTCTCTTAAGAGAACTTATGGATACGGGTGAGGAAGAAATAACATGGAATGTTAACAGGCTGGAAATGTGTTTTGATGAAAGGACGGTGCGGGATATCGGACACATACAGATTGATAAGAGTAAACAAGATGGTTTGAGATGGAATTTGGAACCAAGTGGGAATTTCACAACAAAGTCACTGTATAGAAAGATAGTCAGTAGGGGAGAACAAGAAAATCAACAAGAAAAAAATAAATGGAGGAGGATCTGGAAATTAAAAGTTTTGCCAAGAATAAAAACTTTCTTATGGAAGTGCGCAAATTCGGTTCTACCGCTCAATGCTAGAATTGCTGAGATACTGCATTATGTGAACGGCATTTGTCCTATGTGTGGAAATCATGATGAAACTCTAACTCACATCTTTATGAAATGTGAATTTACTTTGAATGTTTTTAACAAATTAAATCTTGATCTTTATTTTGTGCTAGATAATCAGGTGGATTTTCATGGATGGTTTCAAAGGTGGTTCCATAGGAGGGATGCTGTAGATAGAAGTAACCACACTTGGCCTGAGTTTATGGCAACTGTGCTATGGGGAATCTGGAAATCAAGATGTGATCTTGTTTTCGAGAAGAAAAATATTAACCCACAGAGAACTGCAAATGTTATAAATAATTTGTTAAATAACAGTAATTGGTTTATGGAGTTAGAGGATGGAGAGGAGGATATCTTCATATCCAGATCTCCAAACTATCAAACCTGTGATATGGAACAGCATAAGATAAACATTGCTTTAGTTTTTGATGAAAGTAAACAACATTGTGGGATTGCACTGATAAGTTCTAACTATGCAGGTACCTACACAGGAGGAAAAGGAATATGCATTGCAGGAGCAACAACTAAGGAAGTAGAGGAAAAAGCGGCTTCAATGGCAATCAGGTGGACTCAACAGCTGAACTTTGGCAAAGTGCAGATGGAGAGTGATAGCTTGAAAGCGCTTGAAGCTACAAGGAACGGAATCATCAAAACAAACAAGGAAACAAGGAGGTTGCAGGAAGGCAACAAATCTAAATTTCAGTTATGCATGGAAGGAGTAAAAAAACTAAGACTTATTCCTACTCTAGAAAACTTTTTTTGTGCTAAATTAGCGGCGGTTTGTTTGGACCAGAATCTGTCAAAGTCGTGGGATGAAAGTACACTTTCACCTATTTTGTTGGACTATAACGATTCTCAGGGCCAGAGAAACTATAGTATGTAACAGCAGGGTGACTGCCCTGGCTTATCTATTAAAAAAAAAAAGAGTGTACTGCTGGTGAAACTGTACTTGTCAAAAAGTCTGCTTTCAGGAACTGTGTGGTAAGATAAAGTTCCATCTTAACTCATCGAGATTGCATGTAGAATTATAGTTGGCGTCCCTTTATAAGTGATTTTACTGAATGATCAAATTCAAGCCATATGCTTACTCGAGTGACCTACCCACGGAGATGTTGGTTTAAGTTTTTCAGGTACAAGCTTACACCGAAAGAAAGGCTCTAGCCCATTCTTTAAACGATACGGCAACAGCAGTGCAGCAGCTTCACAAGTTAGCTAGTGCAGTTGTCTCGATGCTTATTGACGTGGTTTTTGTCCTAGTCATGGGACTCGCGACATCCAAAGTCATACTCGTGATCAAATCTCAGCTACTGCTTGTGGGTTTCATGTTCCAGAACACCTGCAAGACAATATTTGAAGCCATCATCTTTGTCTTTGTAATGCATCCTTTTGATGTAGGTGACCGTTGTAAAATTGATGGTGTCATGGTAAGAGTATAGATTTGTAGAGGCTAAAATGCTATTGTCTATACCACAGTTGTTCATTTTATCATTTGTAGGAGGATTAAGTGTTGTAGCATAGAAGCCACGCCACCAGATATGATGATTTTACAGCTAGGAGTTATCCCATTTAACAAAGTGGTCTCTTTCTTTGCAGATGACAGTCGAAGAGATGAATATTTTCACAACGGTATTCCTAAAAATGACAAGGAAAAGGTCTATTATCCAAATTCTGTTTTGAGCACCTAGGCAATCAGCAATTTCTATAGAAGTCCGGATATGCTGGACTATGTTGATTTTGCCATGGACTCTTCCACCTCCATGGACACTGTCACTCTTCTCAAAGAAGATATCAAAAACTAAGCAATCAGTTAAACCCATATCTTTTTTTTGAAACTGAAAAATTGAATTGAAGATTAAATAGAGTTTACATTGTGTGCATCCTCTTGAAGTTGATAAGTGATTTCATCAGGAGGAGCTAAAAGCCAAACACCACTAATAAATTGAGTTCTAGCTAGCTTGGAAAGAGAGTCTGCTACTTTATTTTTCTCTTTGGGCACATAGGAACATTGCCAAGAGGAATGAATTCTTAATAAGTTTTTGATATTTGTGTAATCTCCAATCAATGCTAAGTGAATCTCCCAAAACTGAGTCCACTGCAAGCTTTGCGTCCAGCTTCTTCTCTAATGCCCAATTGTGTTAACACAACATCTGGTATGTGTGTAACATAACACACGATACCCTATCAAACGGCTAAGCCTTAGCCTTCTGTACATTAGGGAACAAGAATTATTTAGGAAACAAGATACCTTGTAGTTCAAGGAAGTTCATGTATATAAACTGTTTCTCAAATCGATATGTAACACACAATTATAATCAATAAAACACGTTCTCGTTTCAAGTCTTTTATCTCTTCTCTAGTCAGTTGTGTCGTTCTTTAATTTAACCAAAACCTATTAGTTCTAGCTTGGTATCAGAGCATATTTGGAATTAGGTTTAAAAATTCCGTCTTTAGCCCGAGTCACCATCGGATGGGGTCCAATATTAGATGCTTTAGATGAAAAATGTTCAACAGTGGTGGAACTAGGAGTCAAGCCTATGACGTCAGATGAAAACTGGTTTTGACGCAAGTCGAGCTGGAACTTGAAACTGGTGTTGAACTAGGAGTTGCTGACGGACTGAAAGAAGGTGCTGGCGGACGCAAAGTAGGTGCTGATGGACGTTCTGAAGTAGGATGCTGACGAACTGGACTTGAAGTACGGTCAGATGGATGCGCAACAGTTGTTGGCAAACTGGAATTGGTAGCTGGAGAGTTTGGATGTACGGACAGATTATCCAAACAAGAAGTAGGTGCTGGCAGACGTAAATTTGAAGCATGAGCAGGTGAGAACGAAATATTTGATGCTGATATGAGTGGCTGCTGCATAGTGATATCATGTGTAGAATTACGAAGTCCAACTGGGACGTCTGTACCAATTGGTAATATGGGTGCAGGATTGAAACAAGTAACTGAAGCTGGCGGTAATGAAGTTGATGGGGGTGAGAAATTATTTACCTGAGAAGTGATCGACGTCGGCGAAGGTGTAGGGGGCAAAGGGAAAAGTAGTCTCATCAAAAACAACATGACGACATACGTAAATACGACCCGTAGGAATATAAAGACACTTATAGCCCTTTTGAGATGGACTATAGCCAATAAACACACATGGAGAGGAAGGAGGTTGCATTTTGTGAGACCTATACGGACATAGGTAAGGATAACATAAACAACCAAATACACGAAGAAAGTTGTAATCCGGTGGAATACCAAAAAGAGCTTCATATGGAGACGAATTATTAAGAGAAGTGGAAGGAACACGATTCATAAGATAACAAGCAGTGTAAAAAGAATCATACCAATACAAGGATGGTACAAAATCCATGTTTAAAATTATGTGTTAAACCTATTCAAACACCACTTAGTACTTCTGGTGACATCTCTTCAGATCGTAGTACTCTATTAACTGATGCTACTGAGTATCGTAGTATTGTTGGGGCATTACAATATTTAACATTTACTCGTCCGGTTTTGGCTTATGCTGTTAATAAGGTGTATCAATTTATGCATGCACCCACTGTTTTTCATTGGGGACTTGTAAAACGTATACTTCGTTATCTTAAAAATACTCCTACTTTTGGTATACTTCTTCGGCCTTCTACTTCTCTCAATTTATCATTCAGTGCTTAATACTGACTCTGATTGGGCTGGTTCTCTTGATAATCGTCGTTCAACTAGTGGTTATTGTGTTTATCTGGATGGTAATATTATCTCTTGGAGTGCTCGTAAGCAGAAAATCGTGTATCGTTCTAGTACTGAAGCAGAGTATAGGGGACTTGCAATTGCCACTGCTGAAATTATGTGGATCCAGTCACTTCTTTCAGAACTTTGTGTATCTACTCAATCTCCTCCAGTTCTATGGTGTGACAATCTTGGTGCTACTTATCTCACTGTCAATCCCATATTTCATGCAAGGACAAAGCATATTGAGATTGATTATCATTTTGTTCGTGATCAAGTTGCATCTAAACTTCTTGATGTCAGGTTTATATCGTTTAAGGATCAAATTGCGGATATATTCACAAAACCACTATCCAAAGATCGTTTTTCAATTTTAAGGTTCAAGCTAATGGTTCAAGATAACCCGTTACGCTTGCGAGAGGGTGTTGACACAACATCTGGTACGTGTGTAACATAACACACAATACCCTATCAAACGGCTAAGCCTTAGTCTTCTGTACATTAGGAAACAAGAATTATTTAGGAACTAAGATACCTTGTAGTTCAAGGAAGTTCATGTATATAAACTGTTTCTCAAATTGATATGTAACACACAATTATAATCAATAAAACACGTTCTCGTTTCAAGTCTTTTATCTCTTCTCTAGTCAGTTGTGTCGTTCTTTAATTTAACCAAAACCTATTAGTTCTAGCTTTGTATCAGAGCATATTTGGAATTAGGTTTAAAAATTCCGTCTTTAGCCCGAGTCACCATCGGATGGGGTCCAATATTAGATGCTTTAGATGAAAAATGTTCAACAGTGGTGGAACTAGGAGTCAAGCCTATGACGTCAGATGAAAAACTGGTTTCTGACGCAGAAGTCGAGCTGGAACTTGAAACTGGTGTCGAACTAGGAGTTGCTGACGGACTGAAAGAAGGTGCTGGCGGACGCAAAGTAGGTGCTGATGGACGTTCTGAAGTAGGATGCTGACGAACTGGACTTGAAGTACGGTCAGATGGATGCGAAACAGTCGTTGGCAAACTGGAATTGGTAGCTGGAGAGTTTGGCTATACGGACAGATTATCCAAACAAGAAGTAGGTGCTGGCAGACGTAAATTTGAAGCATGAGCAGGTGAGAACGAAATATTTGATGCTGATATGAGTGGCTGCTGCATAGTGATATCATGTGTAGAATTACGAAGTCCAACTGGGACGTCTGTACCAATTGGTAATATGGGTGCAGGATTGAAACAAGTAACTGAAGCTGGCGGTAATGAAGTTGATGGGGGTGAGAAATTATTTACCTGAGAAGTGATCGACGTCGGCGAAGGTGTAGGGGGCAAAGGGAAAATTAGTCTCATCAAAAACAACATGACGACATACGTAAATACGACCCGTAGGAATATAAAGACACTTATAGCCCTTTTGAGATGGACTATAGCCAATAAACACACATGGAGAGGAAGGAGGTTGCATTTTGTGAGACCTATACGGACATAGGTAAGGATAACATAAACAACCAAATACACGAAGAAAGTTGTAATCCGGTGGAATACCAAAAAGAGCTTCATATGGAGACGAATTATTAAGAGAAGTGGAAGGAACACGATTCATAAGATAACAAGCAGTGTAAAAAGAATCATACCAATACAAGGATGGTACAAAATCCATGTTTAAAATTATGTGTTAAACCTATTCAAACACCACTTAGTACTTCTGGTGACATCTCTTCAGATCGTAGTACTCTATTAACTGATGCTACTGAGTATCGTAGTATTGTTGGGGCATTACAATATTTAACATTTACTCGTCCGGTTTTGGCTTATGATGTTAATAAGGTGTATCAATTTATGCATGCACCCACTGTTTTTCACTGGGGACTTGTAAAACGTATACTTCGTTATCTTAAAAATACTCCTACTTTTGGTATACTTCTTCGGCCTTCTACTTCTCTCAAGTTATCATTCAGTGCTTAATACTGACTCTAATTGGGCTGGTTCTCTTGATAATCGTCGTTCAACTAGTGGTTATTGTGTTTATCTGGATGGTAATATTATCTCTTGGAGTGCTCGTAAGCAGAAAATCGTGTATCGTTCTAGTACTGAAGCAGAGTATAGGGGACTTGCAATTGCCACTGCTGAAATTATGTGGATCCAGTCACTTCTTTCAGAACTTTGTGTATCTACTCAATCTCCTCCAGTTCTATGGTGTGACAATCTTGGTGCTACTTATCTCACTGTCAATCCCATATTTCATGCAAGGACAAAGCATATTGAGATTGATTATCATTTTGTTCGTGATCAAGTTGCATCTAAACTTCTTGATGTCGGAGTTTATATCGTTTAAGGATCAAATTGCGGATATATTCACAAAACCACTATCCAAAGATCGTTTTTCAATTTTAAGGTTCAAGCTAATGGTTCAAGATAACCCGTTACGCTTGCGAGAGGGTGTTGACACAACATCTGGTACGTGTGTAACATAACACACGATACCCTATCAAACGGCTAAGCCTTAGTCTTCTGTACATTAGGAAACAAGAATTATTTAGGAACTAAGATACCTTGTAGTTCAAGGAAGTTCATGTATATAAACTGTTTCTCAAATCGATATGTAACACACAATTATAATCAATAAAACACGTTCTCGTTTCAAGTCTTTTATCTCTTCTCTAGTCAGTTGTGTCGTTCTTTAATTTAACCAAAACCTATTAGTTCTAGCTTTGTATCAGAGCATATTTGGAATTAGGTTTAAAAATTCCGTCTTTAGCCCGAGTCACCATCGGATGGGGTCCAATATTAGATGCTTTAGATGAAAAATGTTCAACAGTGGTGGAACTAGGAGTCAAGCCTATGACGTCAGATGAAAAACTGGTTTCTGACGCAGAAGTCGAGCTGGAACTTGAAACTGGTGTTGAACTAGGAGTTGCTGACGGACTGAAAGCAGGTGCTGGCGGACGCAAAGTAGGTGCTGATGGACGTTCTGAAGTAGGATGCTGACGAACTGGACTTGAAGTACGGTCAGATGGATGCGAAACAGTTGTTGGCAAACTGGAATTGGTAGCTGGAGAGTTTGGCTGTACGGACAGATTATCCAAACAAGAAGTAGGTGCTGGCAGACGTAAATTTGAAGCATGAGCAGGTGAGAACGAAATATTTGATGCTGATATGAGTGGCTGCTGCATAGTGATATCATGTGTAGAATTACGAAGTCCAACTGGGACGTCTGTACCAATTGGTAATATGGGTGCAGGATTGAAACAAGTAACTGAAGCTGGCGGTAATGAAGTTGATGGGGGTGAGAAATTATTTACCTGAGAAGTGATCGACGTCGGCGAAGGTGTAGGGGGCAAAGGGAAAAGTAGTCTCATCAAAAACAACATGACGACATACGTAAATACGACCCGTAGGAATATAAAGACACTTATAGCCCTTTTGAGATGCATTATAGCCAATAAACACACATGGAGAGGAAGGAGGTTGCATTTTGTGAGACCTATACGGACATAGGTAAGGATAACATAAACAACCAAATACACGAAGAAAGTTGTAATCCGGTGGAATACCAAAAAGAGCTTCATATGGAGACGAATTATTAAGAGAAGTGGAAGGAACACGATTCATAAGATAACAAGCAGTGTAAAAAGAATCATACCAATACAAGGATGGTACAAAATCCATGTTTAAAATTATGTGTTAAACCTATTCAAACACCACTTAGTACTTCTGGTGACATATCTTCAGATCGTAGTACTCTATTAACTGATGCTACTGAGTATCGTAGTATTGTTGGGGCATTACAATATTTAACATTTACTCGTCCGGTTTTGGCTTATGATGTTAATAAGGTGTATCAATTTATGCATGCACCCACTGTTTTTCACTGGGGACTTGTAAAACGTATACTTCGTTATCTTAAAAATACTCCTACTTTTGGTATACTTCTTCGGCCTTCTACTTCTCTCAAGTTATCATTCAGTGCTTAATACTGACTCTAATTGGGCTGGTTCTCTTGATAATCGTCGTTCAACTAGTGGTTATTGTGTTTATCTGGATGGTAATATTATCTCTTGGAGTGCTCGTAAGCGAGTAAAATCGTGTATCGTTCTAGTATCAAGCGAGTATAGGGGACTTGCAATTGCCACTGCTTTGAAATTATGTGGATCCAGTCACTTCTCGAGAACTTTGTGTATCTACTCAATCTCCTACAGTTCTATGGTGTGACAATCTTGGTGCTACTTATCTCACTGTCAATCCCATATTTCATGCAAGGACAAAGCATATTGAGATTGATTATCATTTTGTTCGTGATCAAGTTGCATCTAAACTTCTTGATGTCAGGTTTATATCGTTTAAGGATCAAATTGCGGATATATTCACAAAACCACTATCCAAAGATCGTTTTTCAATTTTAAGGTTCAAGCTAATGGTTCAAGATAACCCGTTACGCTTGCGAGAGGGTGTTGACACAACATCTGGTACGTGTGTAACATAACACACGATACCCTATCAAACGGCTAAGCCTTAGTCTTCTGTACATTAGGAAACAAGAATTATTTAGGAACTAAGATACCTTGTAGTTCAAGGAAGTTCATGTATATAAAATGTTTCTCAAATCGATATGTAACATACAATTATAATCAATAAAACACGTTCTAGTTTCAAGTCTTTTATCTCTTCTCTAGTCTGTTGTGTCGTTCTTTAATTTAACCAAAACCTATTAGTTCTAGATCATTGCATTGCCTCCCATAAAGATTTACTCTCCACATGCTCTGGACTAGTTGCAGTAAAACCCATCTCTATTATCCCTTCATAAATGCACAAGTCTTAGAAGTTGTAGCCTTTTAATGGAAGTCCGCAACAAACATTTTCAAAATATCATAGCATAAACCCCGATCTTTTTTTATCTTTCAACGGAATCCGACTGATCTTTATACTTCGACATCGTGATAAAAATTTGGATCATAGCATATCTCTTGCAAAACATCAAACATGTAATGAGTGTGCATCATTTTGGCAACAATTTTGATGATTCACTTGTTTAAAACTTTAAATTGTTCGTGATTTGAGGTATATCGATGGCAAGCCGAAGTATTGGGCCCCTAAACAGGCATTGTACGTGAAACAAAATTCCACTATGGACAAGTTGGATATGTGTCTCCTTGTGACACACATTGAACTATCAAAATTATTTAGAGAGGCAGTTACGTAGGACCGAGCTCATATATGAGCTGAAGAAGATCTTTGAGATCGAAACCCTACAAATTAAGTATCAGCTTCTTCCTCAGCAGGTTCATCTCACCCAATTTTCCATAGTCCACCGAGGATCAACAAGCCAACCTTAACATATGGGCCTGGATGTATATTGAATTGTTTCCCTTCAAGGATAGGGCATAGAGTGCTAGTTGAAATCAATATCAATAAAAAACTGTGGGATCATATACCAGTTATAATGGGAAACAAAGAACCACTCATAGTCAAACTCTTATTTGAAAAATTACAAAAAGGTTTCTGTAAGCAATGTAGAATCATTTCTCACTCAAATAAGACTTGCTCAGCCTCAAAACATTCAAAAAAACCTATGCAGGACACTATAATGGGAGAATTGGAGGGAAAAGAGGCAGATGAAGATTTTTTGGATGAACAGATGCAAATTATCTCAAAGGCTACTTACAAAGCAACAGTCCCACTCTTGAAAATTAATAATCAAATGATACCGACAGGGGAAGGAAGTACATCAAATAGAAACCAGGAAAACACAAATACAACAATGGAATATGATCAACTACCAATTACAAAGGCAATACCAAGTTTTCAACTAGGGATTCAATTCAAGGAAACACTAGTGGAATCTAAAGATGTTCACTCAAAGAGATAGTTGTCTGGAGGGGAAGAGATGTCACCAGCTCATAAGCTACAGAGAACAGGTCTTGGCAATGGAAGAGATTTCAAAAAAAAGGGAAAGGAAGGCTAGCAGTTTCAGATTCAACCATGGACCACCAAAAATGGTGAATTTCTCCACTCACCCAAACTCTGCACTCCAAGTCATTGATCCTACATGTTTCACAGAACCTCCTCCATGTTTTGAGAGTTTCAAGAAATTTACTAGATCAACTAGAAGGGTGAAAATAACAAGAGTGAGAGGAATTGAATCAACGGAAACTCATTTTCAGGCTAAAAGAAAAGAGCAAGAACAAGTCATATCAGAAAACAAGGTGAAGGTGTTTTGCAATGGAATGAAAGGAAAGACAACATTATTTGTTGATGGAGAGTCAGGAAAGAAAAAGTATAAGTTTAAACCTTATAAAGATGATGAATTGCAACCAAATATTTCAAGACTAGCTACTACATCTGAATGTAAAAAAGGGCAGAGCAAAATACAACACAAGGAAGGGAGAAAAAAATCATCTGGGAGGAAAAAGAAATCAAGTGTGAATTTGGGAAAGAAACTGCTCAAGACCAATTATGAGAAGGCACTCATGAAAGCTATGCTCCATTTAACAGAAAAAAGACAGAGAAAACATAGTGCAAAAATACATAAATTGGATTTTGTACTAAGTCCAAATATCAAGCTGCCACACCAACTCTACAGCAAAGAGGAAAATGGAACTGAACATGAAAACAATACTGAGGACACCCCAAACACAGAGAAAAGTGAAATACATAACAAATCAAGTTATACCCCTTTTACTAAGGCTGTAGCACCCAGAACAATTAGCAAACCATCCACCTCCACTTTCCCATCCTCTATATCAACCCCAACCTTAACATCACCATCAAAAGCTGCACCTCAAACTCATGTGACTTTCCCTGTCCCTGCAACAACTGATACAAACTTGGAGTTAAGCACTGAACTACCTCAGCTGAATGTCCCAAAAAAATGCAACAAGGCCATAGATGAAAAATGGGTGGGAGCTGTGAATTTCATCACAGGACAAAATGATGCTAGCTTAAGCAAAAATGGGCTTAATTTGAAGGAGAACCAGGTAACTCTAAATCAATTCTTTCATTCTGATATCTCATTTACAATCACAACTGCTATTTCAATTTCAATTGATAATCTAGGGTTTTTTTTGAAATAAATTGTAAAATTATGTCACTCAATATTGTCGCCTGGAACTGTCAAGGGATGAATAGCAAAACCATGTTACATCTTCAAAACCTAATTAAAACTCAAAACCCAGATATTCTTTTTTTACAAGAAACTAAACATTCATCAGCTTACATCAAACCCTTGATCAAAAAACTCAATTACCTGGAGATGATAGTTGTAGAACCAACATGGGTGACAGGCACTGCAGGGGGACTCGTATTAGCTTGGTCTTCTAAGATCTCGATTCAATTGATAAATAGTACCGAAAACCAAATTGATGTGGTGGTCACAGATAAAGCTAGGAAATTTGAGTGGTTAATGTCTGTGGTTTATGGTTGTCCCTATAAAATTAGGAAACATCTGAGTTGGACCTATTTCAAAAAAATTAGCTGCAACGGTAGAAATGCCATGAATGGTGTCATCAAAGAGAGGATATTGAGGCTAATTTTTATACCCATTTTAAAAATATGGCCTCCACCACAAACACGATTATTCAAGACCAAATCCTAAATCTAATCCCACATAGTATCTCTGATGCCGACAATGTCAAACTACTAACCCTTCCCTCTGAACTAGAAATCAAATTAGTGGTTTTTGATATGCACCCGGATAAATCTCCTGGTCCTGATGGATTCCTAGCTGGTTTCTACTAAAAGAATTGGTACCTCATTGGAGAAGATGTCATAAAACTGATCCATCAATTCTTCCGCTCGAAACATATCCTAAAAGAAATAAATGCAACTTTCATTACCCTTATACCAAAAAAAAAATCGCAAGAGACACCGGCGGATTTCCGACCTATTTCTTTGTGTAACACAATATACAAAATTATCTCGAAAATTCTTGCAAACAGAATAAAGCCTTTCCTTGATAAATTCATCTCTCCTTATCAATCGTCTTTTGTCCCTGGCAGGCAAATAACGGATAACATTGTAATAGCACATGAAGTTATACATACGATGAGAACTAAGAAAACCAAAAAGGGTATATGGGATTAAAAATTGATATGTCAAAGGCGTTTGACAGACTGGAGTGGATTTTCCTAGAACGTGTTCTAAACAATTTAGGATTCTGCAAGGAGTGGATTGGACTTATCATGCAATATGTAGGCACTACCAAAACTGCTATCCTAATAACTGGATCACCGACGGGTTTTTTCAACCCTTCTCGTGGAATCCGTCAAGTAGACCCGCTTTCCCCATATCTCTTCATAATCTGTATGGAGAGTCTCTCCAGATTTCTCATTCAAGTTGAAAATAAGAAATGGATAAAAGGGGTCAATTTCACCAAAAATTCTTTTACTATATCCCATCTTCTGTTTGCCGATGATTGTTTAATTTTTACGAGAGCTAGCAAGAAAGAGGCCAAAAGACTTCTGAAAATCCTTGAAATGTTTAGTGCTGGATCCGGACAATTAATAAACTATGAAAAATCGGGAATATTCTTTAGTAAAACGGTTACTAACCGAAAGGCGAGAGAAATAATCGACATCCTCAAGGTGGGCAGAATAAACATGAAGGACAAATACCTGGGAGTACCTCTTTTTACTCATAGATCAAAAATTCATTGTTTTGCTTCCTTAGCTGAAAAGCACATAAATAGGTTGGCCGGTTGGTCTGGAAAACATCTCTCTGGAGCTGGAAAAGGTGTTATGATTAAACATGTTGCGGATTCGTTAGCTACGTACCAAATGACATGTTTTATTATACCCAAAATAATTTCAAAAAAGATGGATAGGCGGAATAGGGATTTTTGGTTGGGTCATACAAGAGAGGATAGAAGGGGACTGTGTCTCAAAAAATGGGTTAATTTCTGTATCCCAAAGGAGGATGGAAGACTAGGTTTTAAAAACTTTGAGTGTTTTAATAAAGCTCTGATTACAAAAACAGTGTGGAGAATGATAAAAAAATGGGGATCAACTTTGGGAAAAAAGTGATGGAAGAAAAATATTTTAAAGGCATATCACCTTTGAGTATTGAAAAAATAAAATCCAACTCCTCTTGGCTTTGGAAGGGATTCAGTCTGGGGCTAAAAATAGTAAAAATGAGGGGTATTTGGAAAATAGGAAATGGAGATAACATCCACATGTGTAAACACCATTGGTTTCCAACGGACAAACCAAATTTGCTAACTCATGATGAAACTCAACCAATAATAGCAAACACCCTAAAACTGGTGAGTGAGGTTTTTGACAAAACTACACGGAGATGGAACATGGATTTTCTAACCCAAATTTTCCATCCAAAGACAGTGGAAAACATCAGAACTGTCGACTTAGAAAAAACAAAAGAAAACCCCGATACACTGAGCTGGCCATACACACCATCTGGAGAGCTCACTGTAAAATCTGTATACCGGCAGCTTATTTATGAAGCAGAAAGATTAGATGAAACAACCAACAATAGTCCTATTTGGACAAAATTTTGGAAAGTAGAGGTGATGCCGAGAATTCAAGTGTTCATATGGAGATGTTACAATGATATCCTACCGGTAATGACAATATTACACACTAGAATGCAAAATATGTCGCCTTTATGTGGTCTCTGTGGAGTGGAGGCTGAAACGGTATCTCACCTTTTTCTACACTGTTCTTATAGCAGGGCTGTTAGGTTCGGTTTAGGATGTAGAGGACCGAGTAGATATGACACCACTATCATAGAATGGATAACTGATTGGATTGCTGACGCAGGAGACGTAGACAGTGAAGGAATATACAAACGAAGAAGAGAAGCTATAATATGCTGGTATATATGGAAACATAGGTGTGATAGGAGTCTCAAGGCAGTGCAGATAAAACCCGAAACGACTATCCACCAGATCAAAAACAATCTCACCCAAAATATACCTTTTCAACCACAACTCATACTCAACAGAAACCTTACATCAAACCAATTGCAAATGATCCAAACAAAAAAAAAGACATTACAAGGAAACAATTGTGGTATTCTGCGATTATAAATCTCCGCAACATCATTCTCTTGTGCTAATTCTATACGCAGGTGAACAACTACACACTGAAGATGACAGACTCTTCACATGCAGAGTAGACTCGAAGAAGGAAGCCGAAACACTGTGGGTCTTAGCAAGCATCAGATGGGCACAACAAAAAAGGGAGAGGACCTGCACAATCCAATTGGACGAAAAAAAGCTCATGAAAGAACTGAAGAAGAATGGGCGAACCATCAATTAAGATGCAACAACAATCTAATTGATGAATATGTAGATTATATTTCTTATTTTTGTACTTTTGAATGTATTTCCCTAAGGCAGAATTTGTTGCCAAAGCTGCAAGAAATAGCCTCAAACTTCAACTCAAACTACTCGAAATATGAGTTTAGAGCGCTATTTCATGACACTAATGCTTTTGTAAAAAATAATGTTCAACAGGCCTCATGCTTGATTGACTAGTTGGTTTATTATATCTAGTTTTTCAACAAAAAAAAAAAAAAAGGATAGGGCATGCTCATATGCGAATTGCATACCTTCAAAAGTAAGTAAATTAGGAAGGGAAAATTAGGCGTAGACCCAAAAAAAATAATATTCTCATTGTCAGGCCCACAATTAATTTTTAGTTCCGTGACACCCATAATTATATGAAATTATTAAAAATGTCTACATGACGGATTATGCATCCGCATGACGGGTTATGCATCAGGGGTATAATTGGAAACATAACTTGGATATAACGTATCTAAAAATCCGCACCTTGGCATTTTACAAATTTTATATCGTTGGAAACTTTTGAAGAGAATATCATTTTTTTGTTTTTCACGAAGAAATCGGAGGTGATCATCATTTTAGGCAAAATTTTCGAAAACTTGATACATAACCATTATGTAGCCACCAAAAAAGATGCATAACGCATTCTACAGACGCATAACGAATTATGCAACCATTTTCTCCACTGCATAACAAAGTTATGCATTTATAACAAGTTATGTAGCCATTGTATTAGTGCGTAACTACATAAAATTGATGCATAATGCATTATGCATATATTTTCTCGATGCATAAAAGATTGTGCAATAATTTTCTCGTTGCATAATGCATTATGCAGCCATATTTTCGGATGCATAACAGGTTATGCATCCATTTTCGCGACTGCATAACATGTTATGCAGATATCATTATAGGTCCATGACATGTTATGCAATCTTTGTTTTTGTTGGTTTCAATAGTGACAAAAAAGTTGCTGCATAACATGTTATGCAACCGTTTTCTGGACTACATAGCAAGTTATGCAATAAATTTTGTAGATGCATAATAGTTTATGCATCCATTTTCACAACTGCAGAACCCTAACCTAGACACAGCAGCAACAACTCATTTCCATCAACAAACCTCCAGTTAATCTGTACCCATTATTCACCACCAAAGTTACATTTTGGGAGTTGCTACTTTCAATGTCACTACCAACGCCGCAATATGGAAAAAGGAGGGAGATAAATAATGGTATTTACAATTTGCGATTTGTCTGCTATGGTATACTAATTACACATAGCGAAAGGCGTTTTAAGTAGAGTACTTTAGTACCATAAATTATGGTTGCGGTGGAAGAGGTACCATAAACTATGGTTGCGGTGGAAGAGGTAAATATAACATCAAAATGTCTCCTAGTTGTAGTCACGTACGTATAGAGAAAGAGGTGTTCTATATACCTACTAATTAAACTCGTACCTATGGGCATACTTATAAATTGGAAAAACTGAATCTTACACGGTATGCAGAGTACAAAATGGATTGTTCTAGATGAAAAACTACACATATGGTATATCTTATGGTATCAAAAGAATATAGAGTCTACACTAGGCAGTAGAATGAGCAACTAGAAGATATGACGAAGTCTAAATATAAGACCACATTTGCAGGGCCTATCTAACAGCTGGGAATGCTGGTATCACCAACACAACCAAATATCTCACCTTCTGCTCTAATTACTTCAACAACATCATCTTCTCCCATCTGTAGCTGCACCCACAATTCCATTCCATCACCAACACAGGTCTCCTTCATTCCAAAATACCCACCGGATCATCCATTATTTAAGCCATCTCCTACTCTTCCTGAAATCAACAGCACAATCTCGAGTCCATCTGTTGACATTCATTTTCTTCCATTAATAACAACCAGCCTCAAACCCAACTTCAGTCCCATCTCTCAAATTCATTGATTTCTCCTCTTCAATTTCAGAAACCCATTCCATCTCAAAGTCGATGTAACACTAAATCTATCTCAACAACACCATGCTTCTTTCATTACTTCTTCTCCTCTTTATGGATCTCGAGAACTCACCATGTTTGCAACTAATTTTAACCACCTAAGACAATGAATACCCTAACATCCTTCCTCATAGCAGCAACATATTCATTTTGTCGATCTCAGATTCAAAAGCAAACCTATTTTGATTTCCCGTTCATACACAACGACAATAACATGATCTTCTTCTCCTTAATATATAATTCATCAGCACCACCAGCTGTTGTTTCCAATTTCTCGATCTATCTGATTATATCATTTCTGAATTTTAGATGGCAGAAAAACTAAAGTTATCTGAATTCAACTCGCTCAAGTAGGTCAAATTATCTGAGATGGAAAACTCCTGTTCTTTCCTCGCTCTCTATGAAAAAATAAAATCTCAGAAAAACATGATTTTAGGAAAATAATGGGCTTCAGAGGAATTTTTTCACCAAATATGGGTGTGAACGCGAACTTCTATGCCTGTGGGTTTCACAATGTAGCAAAACTGAAGAATGGGTCTCCCTGTAATTTTCACAATTAGGAATCATCACTTGCGGCATACTGAGAACCTTTTGGGCATATTGGATAAGACAAAACCGGGAGTTGAAATAGCGTGTTTATAGTGCCCCATATCCAACCATTTTTCATAATGGCAAAAATGCCATTATCATTTATATTTTTATTATTATTTTCTTATAAATATTTTTTTTTTATTACAAACATAAGTTCGGCCGAACCTAAGTTTTTTCAAAACATACGTAGGTTCGGATGATAATTTGTCAGTCGAACTTGGGCATTGTGAACACATACCTAGATTCGACTGACAAGTTTATCACCCGAACTTAACTCTGTAACTGCAGAACTTAGATTCGGCCGATTCGATGAAAAAATAGGACATCCGAACTTAGTATTGTTCTTCATAAAGTGAAGTTCGTCTAACATTTTCGTGTTTAATTATCAGCCGAACTGTTCATCAACACTTTTAGGATGAAGAAAAATGAGAGGTTTGGCTGATAATTTGAGAACTTCTCTATGCAACTGTAGTAAAACTCTGATTTTTTCGATTTAAACATAATCAATCAATCGATCATAAAAAATAGGATTTGGATTTGTGGTAAATATTTTGTTCTGTATATTTCTTGTAATGAGAGAAGAAAGAAGGGAACAAAAAAATAAAATAATTAAAAGTGATTTAAAAAAAAATTAATAATTAATAATTAATCAAGGGTATCTAAGTAACTTAATCACCCATTAGACACCCCTCATCGCCCCATACTAGTTAGGGCCATAACTATGTATGTCCCAAATGATGGTTTTAAATTAGGGGTGAGCATCTGGGATAAAATTCGAGGGTTGAATTCGGCACATTCTTTTTTTTATCGACAGGTGTCCCACCCATTGATGAATTGACTAGATGCCGGTGGGAGTTTATGGGATTCAACGGATTTTGGATTGGATATGATGTTGTCTTAAAAATCTATTGGACATTCGCATCTGTTATATTAAGGTTACTAAAACTTCACCCGTGCTGTAACAGTACGACCTCCTAAATAAAGAATAATCATGTTAATTTTAACCCTTGCCAATTTTTTTGTTGGCTTTATTAACGGTGATAATTTTTTTCCATGGTGTTTTTGGAGAATTGCTAGGTTGACTGTAATATTCTTCTCTGTAATACTCAAATTTTTATAACGTATACCTACGAATACTTTTAAGGTGCAACGGAGGCCCTTAGTGGATATGGTATTTTATTTAGCATTATCCCAAGTGACTATTAGGAGGAAAAATATAAATTAGGTCTTTGACCTCTTCTTCTTAGTTCCCGATCGCATGGGAAAGAGGAAGTACTTAAGATTTGAAATATAAGAAAAATCACCGCCGTACTTAGTATATCAGATTGATAGTTTATTGGGTGGAGTGATTAATAGGTTAATCGTTGGAGAAGGTAAGGGTTAAATGGCTTGTATTGTTCGTTTGTGTGTGATCAAATTTCCAGTTTATAAGATTTGTTCTTTTGTTTTATTTTATTTATTATAGGGTGTGATCAGTGGAAGCAATAATTGTGCGCAAGAGGAAAAATCTTTAGGGCTACTGTTTGAGGCAAGTTTCCTAGATATCTTAGTTCTGGACAAAAGTAGAAGCGGGGACTAAATATCTCGTAAACTACATGTTTCGTGCTTGAGTTTTTAACACACTGTTTTCTTATTAATCAAAGTTTTTAGATTTCTTGGTTTTCTATGAAGTCAGTGAATGTGGCTATTATATGCATGAGATGATGAACATGGTGACACGACATAGCTAAATAGTCAAACTAGGTATATTAGATGTAAATTCGGCTGATTAGTGTGGTGTGACTAATATATATGCAAATCTTTATGTTCATTAGATCCATCTGTTGTGTTTGACGTGTTTATGTGTGATAGTTTCATTAGCCACTTAAATTCCATTATATGGTCCCCAGCTATTGATTTTCTGAGTGGAACATTTATTTTCTATGATGTAGTGGACATGGAGATAATGGTAGCACCTTTAGTGTTAGTAGTAGTGGATACATCAGGGTGCCCATTCGGGGATATCATTATCTAATTACCAAATCCCGTGTATCCTGTTGTTAACACAAAAATTCCTAAATTTAAACGAGGTTTTGATGAGCACTAAGAGCTTTGTGGAATTCCAGACTGAAATGAGGTTAGATTACTAGTACCCGTTGGTCGAGATAGATTGTTATGGGGATAGTCTGTTAGCTACAGTAATGGTGAGTCTGGAAGCTTGATTACGCAAATAGTTAGATCCCGGTGCCTTTATGTCTACTAGTAAAGGGCACGTGCTAACGCACGTGATATTTGAGTTTAACATTTCATACTTTTATTTTACTGTTCAGAAAATTGGATGTATTTATCATAAAGAAAGGTACACAGACAGGTATAAAAGAAAAGAAAGTTACTCCAAAGGTAGCTAGACTCGAGCAGTCGAACTCAGAGAGCAATCTTTGTTGCATCAACCAGATTATATCAGCGAGAAGGACTTGTTGTTTGCCTTCCACTTAACCATTCATTGCCCAACAAAAACAGAAGGAGGAAATGAGCCAATACCGTCAAGAGAGAATAAAGTTAAAATTAGCTGTTGCCAACTTCTTTCAAGCTTCAAGCTTCTTTGGCCAAATCCTTCAAAGAGAGCAAATACTGTACCAAAAACCAATTGGATAACCTAATATGTTTGAACTTCAGTTGCTTTCGATCTTCAAGATGGAACTGTCTTCGAGGGCCTTCCAGATCCTTCAAGTCCTAACATCAAACATATATCATACAATAACTTGGCTTACAAAGAGAAACAAAGTAAAGCGAGGAATAAAATGAGAAGTGCTAACCTTGATTTCACAATCATATTCATCGAGAAAATTATTCTCAGCAGGACATTTATAGTATCTCAATTCAGGGATGTTACGTTTCATTACTAAAATTGTGGCCGCCAAATATGTAGGTAACAACCAAGTTTGATAGTACCATTTTTTGTTGTGGATGCAGATGAGAAAAAAATGATATCAAGATCAAGTTAACGAAGAACAAAAAAAAAATAACCAAAAAAAAAAAAAAGCAGATGATAAGATCTGGCATCTTACAACAACTAACTCTTACTCATGCTTCGGTATGAACGCGTTATTAACTCTGCATTTCTAAAGTCCCATAACAGAGTGGAGGTTCGTTTAGGTTTACTAAATTCAACTTAGATTTGTGTTTTGGTTTTGTAGAGACTAATGCATGTTTATCTTAAGTACTTGCATACCTCAATCTCCAGTATTTGTTTGAGAAATTTCAATGGCTAGATGTGATTTGCATACCCGTAACCCCGCAGACAGAAGTCTTAAGGTATCCTATAGAGTGATGCTTAAAATTTCATAGATAGATATCTGTCAAATAAGAAAATTTTATTAAAAAAAAAAAACGAAAATTGGCATAGTAGGCATGTTGAATTTCATACATTTGATTTTTGAACCATGTTTATGTTGAATTTCGAATACTCCTCCCCTCTCATCCAATCAACATCTGCTCCTCCATCATATTTTGCTAATGGCTTCTTTGTTGAACATGGTTCATTTATCTTTGATAGCCAGTTGTTCTTCAGTAATCAACTCATCATTTGTCTATGTTAAGTCTGACCATCCTTGTAGAAATCCTCAACTGTAAAAGCAAAATAAGGAGCCATAAAAAATAAAATAAAATGAAATATAGTCGTTGTTGGGAATGGCGGTACCAATATCACATTTTTTTCCCTGGCTGAGCTATATGATGCACATAGTCATTGAGTAGATATACCCATGCATCCCTTTGCGCGACTTATTTCCATGAGCTGATTTAAAACCCGTTAATCAGTAATTTGTAAGTACTTCCTTTCTGTATGAGAGCTTAAGCTAATTTAAAGCTCTTTGGATTGCAACGGAGTTCTTTTCCATTGCCTGGCCATGCTCAAAATTGAATGAAAAACTTGAATTAAGAAGCATAAAAATAAAACTACAAATCAGGTAGAGAAGAAAATTAGAAAAACGAAGTAAAGATCAAAGATTAACTAAATATGATGATTCTCAAGTAGCATTTCTACAAACAATATAAGTGCATTAGAGTCCATAACAAAAAAAAAATTGGCAAAGAAAAAAAAATGAAGCTGCAATTAGAAAGGTGGTTATTCAGTGAGGAAATCAATTACTGGGTTGAAGTACAAATCCGTATTTTCCGACAACTCAAAATTCTAAACCACTTAAATGCAAAAGAAGTCCCTTTCTCTTATAGAAAATAAGCCATTAATAATACCTCTAGAAGACGAATTACCATCGGTAGAGTGAAGAAATGAGAATCATAATAAAATCCTAATCCTATAAACAACGACATACCCACGGGTATGGCTCATAAATTCGAAACTTACCTTGTTTTGAACGCAAAAAATGAGATGTTAAAGATCATAGAAAAATCAAAACCCATGTAAAATAATCTTAGGGCAACACTTATAAACAACCAAAATTCAAATCAAAAACATGTATTAATCAAGATTCAAACATGATTTGAAAACTTACCATGTTTCGGAGTGGCATCGATTCGTAGCTACTGTGTCTTCCTCCTTTAAACCGTAACTTTATAGATCTCTATGAAAATTCTTATGTTGTTTTTTCTTTTTTCTTTTTCTTTGTTCTTTCTGTTGTTCAAGTTGTATGAGAGAAAACAGAAAGAAGAACTGAGATATTATGAATTTGAATTTGTTTATGATATCGAGACCTGAAAATTTAATAATTTGGTTTTCAAATTTGTTTCTCGAAAATCGAAACCGATACCTAGAAATTGAATTTGAATGTAAAGTGGATATTGACGAATTTATCCATGAATTATTTTTTGTTTTGCCGGTTTATGAGGGTATATGGTAGTAAAAAGTCCTTATTTGGCCTCTTGGCTTTATAATAGTAAAGATTCTTATTGATTGCTAGGTGGTCTGTGCTGGGTACTCAATACATATGTGTAATTAGTGGTATTTTTTTTACAGATTGTACGCGTGTCGTTACCACTACAAATTAATTAATACTTTACTACCTAATTAACAAGTAATATAGGGTAGTCAAGGTCGATCCCACGAGGAGCAAGAGATTCTAGTTGTAAAATTGTCACACAAAAGGGGGGTATTGGTTGTAAAATTTATAAAGCAAAAGAAATAAACAAAGGAATTAAAATTGTAAGTTGAAATCAATGAGAGAGAATAGATCAAGGAATCCTTCTTCGCTGCAAAACAATGATTAAAGTTATGTTCTTTTCCACTTGTTATTAGTCATAGATTATCACCAACCGTAGGTATAGCAGCTAGATCAGTGCTAACCCCAAAATCCCTAATTTCACCGGATACGGAAGTTCTCGCCTACCGGATTCTATTCACCAAACCACCTAGTAGTAGATCACCCAAGATGTAATTTAGTTAAACGCATTAAGATTTATGAATTTATTAGGTTGATATTAGTAGTTAGACTCTTAGATCAAGGTCTACTTGCTAACGTTGTTTCCACACACAATTGCTCCACGGAATCCCTCCGCAAGGTCTTGTGTTTGCTACCTGTGTAAAGAGTCAAGAAACGATTACTTATCCCCCAACTTTCACTAGCTATAGAATAATTAACAAATCAATTTAGCGTGCACTCTAAACGACCTATCAATCAAACATAAACATTAATATTAGCAAAAACAATCGATAATCATATGAAAAACTTCAAAGTAGAATTGAAACAAAACTTAAATCAAATATTAAGAACTAGGAATTCATCCTCAATCAATAAGAAAATTAGCTACTCATAATTCGGAGTTCACACAATAATAATAATTAAGGAAGAAAGAAAAACTTATTGCAAAGATGATGGTTGCTCCTTCCTCCAATCCTTGTGCACTTTGACTCCTTCTCCAAAGTAGATGTGTGTGTTAAAAGTTGTAGAGAACTCCTCTATTTATAGGCTTCAATACTCTCCATATCTTTGTAGGAAAAGATTCCTCATTCCATAAGAACACCACTTTCCCAAATTGAGCCATATTCCAAATTCTAGTCCAATTCTCCAAAACTTCCAAGTTTTCATCCAATTCCCACTTCTAAGTCTTCACACACATGAGAGAAGTCCATCCAAAATTCTGCATTTTTGCTCACCGGAAAACTGTGTTTTTGGTCGGAAGTTGGCGGAATCCGAAGCACACTTGGGAATGTCGCCGCCGTTCACCCGAAATTACGTCGTCGGGAGAATATTCGACGGAATATTCCGTCAGTCCACCGTTAGTTGGTGGGTCAAGTCTGAGTCACCCGAGTTAGAACCCAGTCAGCTGAGTTAGCTCGCTGACTGGTCTTGGTTGGCTATCTTATTCTGCCAAGTGCTATGCACGGCCAAGATGGCCGTGCACTGCAACTGTCACTCAGCCATGATGGCTGTGTACTGCAAACAACCATTGCAACTTCCCTGTAACTTCATGAACTGCAGCTTCCCTGCATCTCCTGCAATACTCCATGGCTTCACTGCTCCTGTACTTTCTCTAACACCATAACACAGCCACACCACCAGGTCATTGCAGTTTCATTACTCCAATTGCAACTCCTACATACCCCTAACAGCTTATGAAACATAGCCACAACACACTCCAGTTTTGTAGCTTATCACCATCAGTGCCAGCTTTGAACCTACAACCACCCATGCCACCTGCAATTACCACAATGAGCAACAACTGTAACACTCTTAGTTCCATCCGCAGACACAATCTCTCGCTCCTGTTTCATCTCTGTTTGTAGCACCATAACCACGACAGCTACAGCAGCACCATCGCCAAAACTGTAACTGCACAGGCTTAAAACATCCACAACTAACCACCAGCTATCTCAGTTGCAATCACTGAGCACACCCCTGCAATCCTTTCACCTTGAATTACACCTGAACTTCACAGCATCTTCCACCAATTTCACTTTCCTACCAGTTCAACAGCTTCTCATTGCAGAACCAACACAACATGCCTCCATAATCTCCCATGCCTAATTGCCAACTACCAATTCCAGCTGCTTCAACATCTCCTTAGCTTCACAGTAATATCCCCTGCAATTACATAATTCATCTCACGCACAGTACCACCTGCCAGAACCCAGCTAAGAATGCAGCACAATAAGCTCTTGCTCCCCTTACATTTCAGCTCACAGTCTCGCCATATCTCGCCTCAAGCATCTCCACTGCGAGTCTACCTAGTCAGTAACTCCATCATGCTCGCAAGACACAGCATCACTTGTTGCACAACATATACTCTCAACCTGCCATCACAGAACCATTACAAAGACCAGCAAAACCAATCTATACCTTGCATCTTCAAGCACCGAGATGTGCTTGCAATCGCCTCAACTCCGAGTGCTGTGCATTCCCTTGCAAGTTGCAACTTCACTCCGGTTCCATTCATCAAGCATTCATTCCACCTCCATCGAGGTACACGAGCCTCTCGCCTTACTCTTCCTCTGAATCAACCATCTTCACCTTGTTGTCCTCTTAGTTGCAAGCACCCTCACCTCGATCGCTCCCAAGCTTGATAAACCACAAAGAATGATGATGTCGTGAACTTCCAACAACACCCAAACCTTGGAATTCCATCATTCAGCTAACATCGCCGCTAACCGCCGTTCTTCTCAGTTACATGGATTCACTTTCAGAAAATTGCACTCTCTCCGTGTTGTTAATTTGAACGCCACTTTCCACTTTCTGTGATCGACAGCAATTCCTCCATTGTCTCAGCTCATCAATTTCTATTTTTCTTCCAATTTCTCGAACGTCACTGCAGCTTTTCTCTTCTCATTTTAGTGTACAATGATTGAGAAGCAAACTTCGATTTAGGTTTAGGAAATAGCTGTTGGGTTTGGATCCGGGTATGAATGTGGGTCTATGGGTTTGGGTTTCAACATCCATGGACATAACCCATCCATTTTACCAATTGATAACGACACTATGTTTCTGGATAAGGGCTACCCAGTTTGGCAGCCCCTTAACTTGAACTGTCCTTTATTTAGCACTCCTCGAAAGAGTTTCCTTTAACCGTGGCTGGGCTCCTGATAGTGCTCGCCTGTGAAATGACAATTATGTCCTTTTTGCCCAAATTTGGTGATTTCTTCTTCTTTTCCTCCGTGCGACTCCAGAGTACCTAATAACTCAAAAACACGCGTAAAATACATAATTTACTAGAAAAATAGCAAAGAAAGCATAAACTACTAGATAGTAAATTAGGTGTATTCTACACCTATCAAATTCCCCCACACTTAGACTTTGCTAGTCCTCGAGCAAATCAAACCAAAACTTACAACTTCAAAGCGTTCCAGCGTCCCAAGCATCCTAAGAGTTATGAAGACATAGAGTTTCTGCATGCTAGTAATAAGAAATTAGAAATACTAAAGAACATATTCTCATTCTTAAATGTTGAGTGAGAAATAACCACCCCATAACGAGAGAACACGTGTTTGAGAAACGATCAATAAGCATTTCGCCTCGACTTCTGCCTCACTTAAAAGGGTTTTATGATAATTGCACTCAAAAAGACGGCTTTTTTATGGGTCTCACATATGTGCAGGTAGGAATGAAGAGAGAATTCCTGCAACACGTTGAATGGTGGGAAGAATATCTTCCAAAATTTTGAAAAACCCACATCTTTTAACATTTTGAAAAACCATTTTTTCTAATGATCTCTAAGAAAGGAAATCAACCACTTATATCGAGGATGAGATTACTTACTTACCTTCACATCCGATTGCCAATTATGATAACACCACTCTCACGGAATCCAATAGAAACGTCTTAAGTTCCTTGTTTTCATCTTCTTGGTCTTCGGCTTCAATTATTGATGATAAACACTTGAACTTCATAAATCCTTAACAATTTGTAACCTTTTTCCTCAAAATCCTTGTCGCTTGAAACTTCCTTATAGATTTTCCTTTCCCACGGCTTATTCAATAACAAAACAATAATAGATATTTCTCTTGTCTCATATATATCTTTTCTTTTCTTTTCTTTTCTTAATCTTTTTTTTTTTCTTTCTTTTCTTTCATTTTTTTTTTTTTTTTTTTCATTTTTTTTTTCATTTTTTTTTTTTAGACAAGAGAAACAAAACACAAAATAAACAAAACAAACATGGCCGTGGAAAAGTACTTACCGCTTGATTCTTCACAACTTGTATCGTCTCGAAATCATAAACTTCAATAATTTTCACCTTTTCTTTTCTTCGCTTTTGTAAATAAGTCTTAACACTTGGATATAAAATTACCTCATTGCATTCTAAGTCTTCAACTTGTATGTAAAATCTGCTCATTGTATGTTGCTTTAGTTGGATATACAAAATTTTGCTCTTTTTCTTGTTCCATTGTTGCTTGCAAACCTTGAACCTTTTCAACTTTCCTTGTAGATTTTGATGTCGCTCCCTTGTTGTTGATGTGGTGTTTCTATGGACCCGTTGTTGTCGAGTGAGAGAATGGTGCTAACTGCAAATCGAACTACAAGAAGGTGGCTTTCATCTATAGACGTCACCCTCATGATTGACAAAAATTAGCACTCAAGAGATCAAAATAGTGCTGAAATTGGTGTGAAATTGGGTAGCTCACCATTCTACCCGGAATTAACGTACGGTGACACACACTCAAAAGAAGCTCTTTAGTAAAGGAAGAATTTTTGGTCGGTGCCTTGGTTGATATGAAAATGGGTAGTCTCCACTAATGATTGATCAGCAACTCTAATAACGCACTTCTCCCTGCACCAAATTTGCATCACCGGCATGATTAAATCCATTATTTAACACTCTAACAAGCAAGAAATCGAACGTAGTTCCCTAACACTTCCAAGTTCAATTATGTCGGTCAGAATTCTCTATGTAATCATACCTAGAAGTATGCTAGTGACTCTAAAATCTCTAAAAGTTGAAAGTTGTATGCAAAAAAATTTTTTTTTTTTTTTTTTTTTTTGTTATGCAAAAATATATGCTTAGCCACTCCCCCACACTTAAACTTCACATTGTCCTCAATGTGTAAAACCGAAAGTTCTGAATTCTGACGTAACAGCAGATAAAACGCAAAAACTGTGCAAATTGGTAAGGAATTTGGAAAAACTCCATTTCACAAAAGTTGTTCACCTACGTGTTTTCTACACAGTGTCAAAATTTCATAGTGTTCTGATAAACGGTCTGACAGTTATGGTCTCTGGACTGAACTACGCGCAGTCTGAAATTTTCTGACGAAAAGGTATTCATCATAATTCTCTTCTAAGATAGATTATGGACTTAATGAAATTAAATATGGGGATGCAAATATGATATGAAAACAATAAAAAATAAATAAACAAAACAAAAATAAAAATAAAAGCAAAAGGATAAGAGATACAAAACCGGTGGGTTGCCTCCCACTTAGCGCTTGTTTTAAAGTCGACGGCCCGACATAGCTCATGCTTCACATTACTCCTTTAGAGGGAGAAAATCTTCAAATGGAAGTTCATCCACATTCACATAGGCGATGTTCTCATAGTATGGCTTCAATCTATGGCCGTTGACTTTGGAAACCGAGTTGTCTCTAAGACTAGTAATTTCAACTGCACCATAAGGAAAAACATTAGTAACAACATATGGTCCAATCCAACGGGACCTTAATTTTCCAGGAAATAGTTTAAGGCGAGAATGAAATAAAAGGACTTTTTGTCCCACAACGAAGCTTTTACGAGAAATCATCTTGTCGTGAAAAAGCTTGGTCTTTTCCTTATAAATCCGGGCACTCTCGTAAGCATCATTACGTATCTCCTCTAGCTCATTTAGTTGCAACTTTCTTTGTTTCCCCGCTTCATCATACTCCATGTTGAATTTCTTTATCGCCCAATAAGCCTTATGTTCAAGTTCAACCGGAAGATGACAAGCTTTGCCATAAACCAACCTATATGGAGACATGCCAATCGGTGTTTTGTACGCCGTTCTATACGCCCAAAGTGCATCATTGAGCTTAAAGCTCCAATCTTTCCTTGTTGTATTTACTGTTTTCTCAAGGATGGACTTGATTTCACGGTTTGAAATTTCAGCTTGTCCACTAGTTTGTGGATGGTAAGGCGTACCAATCTTGTGTGTTATGTTGTACTTCTTGAGGAGAGTGTGGAAAGACTTCTTGAAATGCGAGCCTCCATCGCTTATCACCACTCTTGGTGTGCCGTGCCTAGTAAATATGTTTTCTCTTACAAAATCACAAACAACTTGAGAATCATTAGTTTTGGTGGCTCTAGCCTCCACCCATTTAGAAACATAATCTACGGCAAGAAGTATATAAAAAATTCCATTAGAATTGACAAAAGGGCCCATAAAATCAATTCCCCACACATCAAAAATCTCTACGACGAGAATTGGTGTGAGTGGCATTTGATTTCGAGCACCTAGATTGCCCGTTCTTTGACATCTATCACACGATTTACAAAAAACATATGAATCTTCAAACAAGGTGGGCCAATAAAATCCACTTTCAAGAACCTTGAGAGCGGTACGTTTAGAACCAAAGTGGCCACCACATGCATAAGTATGACAAAAGGAGAGAATAGATTGAAATTCGGAGTTAGGTACGCACCTTCGTATGATTTGATCAACACCATATTTCCATAAGTATGGTTCATCCCACACATATTGCTTCGCTAGCTTCTTAAGCTTCATCTTTTGGAAGTTAGACATTGTGCTAGGTACCTTTCTTGTCACCAAATAATTCACTATATCCGCATACCAAGGTGTTGATTCATCCAAGGAGAAAAGTTGTTCGTCCGGAAAGCGGTCTTGTAATGGAAGTTCTTCTTGAGACATAACAAGTCTACTAAGATGATCCGCAACGGTATTCTCCACACCTTTCTTATCTCGAATTTCTATGTCGAATTCTTGTAGTAATAGGATCCACCGGATTAGTCTTGGCTTAGCTTCTTTCTTCTTTATTAAGTATCTAAGTGCCGCATGATCGGAATACACAATAACCTTTGTACCCACCAAGTATGAGCGAAACTTTTCTAATGCAAACACAATAGCCAATAACTCATTTTCCGTGGTAGAATAGTTGATTTGTGCATCATTAAGGGTCCTAGATGCATAATAGATAACATGGGACAACTTGTCCACTCTTTGACCCAAAACGGCTCCAACCGCATAATCACTAGCATCACACATTAGTTCAAATGGAAGATTCCAATCCGGTGACTTGATAATTGGCGCACTTGTCAACATTGCTTTCAATTTGTCAAAAGCATCCTTGCATTCCTTGTTGAAGTCAAAAGGTACCTCCTTTTGTAGTAACTTGCACATCGGCATGGAGATTTTAGAGAAATCCTTGATAAATCGCCTATAGAAACCTGCATGACCAAGAAAGGAACGAACTTCCCTCACCGAAGTGGGATATTGTAAGTTTCTTATTAAATCTATCTTTGACTTGTCCACTTCAAGCCCTTTGGAGGACACAATGTGACCAAGTACTATGCCATGGTTTACCATAAAATGACATTTCTCCCAATTAAGAACAAGGTTAGTGTCTATGCATCGTTTAAGAACTAGTTCAAGGTTGTCTAAACAAATATCAAAAGAATTTCCATAAACACTAAAGTCGTCCATAAATACCTCGATAATGCGCTCCACGTAATCCGAGAATATGCTTACCATACATCTTTGGAAAGTAGCCGGTGCATTGCAAAGACCAAACGGCATCCGTCTATACGCAAACGTTCCAAACGGACAAGTAAAAGTGGTCTTCTCTTGGTCCTCCGGTGCAATAACAAGTTGATTGTATCCCGAATAACCATCCAAGAAACAATAATAAGAATGCCCCGCTAACCGCTCCAACATTTGATCAATGAAAGGTAAAGGAAAGTGATCCTTTCGGGTTGCGGAATTAAGCTTTCTATAATCAATGCACACTCTCCAACCGGTTTGAACTCTTGTAGGAACAAGTTCATCGTCTTGATTTCGAACAACCGTAACACCGGACTTCTTTGGCACCACTTGTACCGGACTTACCCATTTGCTATCGGAAATTGGGTAGATCACCCCCGCACTTAACAATTTGAGTATCTCTTTCTTCACAACCTCCATCATGGGAGGATTAAGCCTACGTTGAGCATCACGTACCGGCTTCACGTTCTCTTCCATTAGAATCCTATGCATGCATATGGATGGACTAATGCCTTTGATATCCGCAATTGTCCAACCAATAGCCGTTTCGTGCTCTTTCAAGACTCTAAGCAAACGGTCTTCTTGTACCGGTGTGAGGTTCTTTGAAATAATCACCGGAAGCTCATCTCCATCTCCCAAAAATGCATACTTTAAATGGTCCGGAAGTGGCTTCAACTCTAGCTTAGGCGCCTTCACAATAGATGGTACAAGTAATTCATCATTCATGGGTAAAGAGATATAGGAAACATTACCCTTAGCTTCTTTTAATGCCGTCAAGGCACCACATGTCTCCACCATTTCCGTGGAAATTTCAACATCCAAGTTAGACACGCCGTGGACATCTAATTCAATGCTCTTTTGCAATACCACATCAAGTTCGTCCTCTCGATTCCATTCTACCATTTGTTGTGCTAATGAACCAACCACATCAATGGAGTAAGCGGAATGCACATCACTTGGGTAGCGCATGGCTTCAAATATGTTGAAGTGTATTACTTCCTTGTCGAATTCCATAGTGAGTGTACCCTTATCAACATCAATCTTCGTCTTTGCGGTCTTCATAAATGGCCTCCCAAGAAGTAGAGAAGTAGACGAACGATTCTCATTATTGTCCATATCCACCACAAAGAAATCCACCGGAAAAATTAACTCATTCACTTGCACGAGAACGTCTTCTACAAGCCCCTTTGGATAGATGTTAGACTTGTTTGCTAGTTGGATAATAACTCTTGTCTCTTTCAATGGTCCAAGATTCAAGGAGTCATAAATATCGGCCGACATCACACTAATGGAAGCTCCCAAATCAAGTAAAGCATGTTCAAACCTTTTCTTACCAATAGTAATTGGTACCGTGAAACCACCGGGATCCGTGCACTTTGTAGGCATCTTCTTCAAAAGCATAGCCGACGCACTCTCGCCAACTTTAGTAATTTCATTATCAAGCAACCTATCCTTCTTTGTGCATAACTCCTTCATGAACTTAGCATACCTTGGCATTGTCCTTATGGCCTCTATGAAGGGGATGTTGATTTCTATCTTTTTGAAGATATCCATGAGTACCTTGTCTTGAGCTTCCTTCTTGGACTTAGCAAAACGACTAGGAAAAGGAGGTGGAGTAGTAAAAGTAGGAACCGGTTCCTTGGATTGGGCGGTTGGTGGTGAATTCTCCTTTGGTACGGCTTCGTCCTTGTCTTTGACTATCTCTTCAATAGCTTCTTCATGATGAGTTGGACTCTCCACTTGTCTTCCACTTCTTAAAGTAACCGCACTAACATTCTCCCTTGGATTCACAATTGGTTGCGAAGGGAGCTTTGTGGATGCTTGAGCTTTCATTAAGTTCATATCGGTCGCCAATTGTCCCATTTGAGTTTGCAAATCCTTGATTGCCGAATCGGTCTTTTGTTGGGTTTGTTGTAACATAGAAGTGAGACCTTGCATGCTTTGCATTATCACATTCAACTTGTCATTATTCGAAGAATCTTGCTCCTTGACTTGTTGTGGTTGGAATTGTTGTTGTTGAGGTTGGAAACGTGATTGTTGGAAACCACCTTGTTGCGCATATGGATTAGGAGCCGCCGCTTGCTTGTTTGCATAGATAAAGTTGGGATGATCCTTCCAACCGGGATTGTAAGTATTCGAGTATGGATCGTACCTTGGCCTTTGATTTGGATATAAAGCATTTACTTGTTCGGTTTCATCATCCGGAATAATTACCGCGGCCAATCGTTGCACTACCCTCTCTATGTTGTTTAACCGTTGATCGGATTGTGGAGACGAGTCACTAACTTCATGCACCAACTTAACCATTGAATCACCTCTTGCATAGAATTGTTGCGAGTTTGCCGCCATACTTTCAATCAACTCGGTAGCTTCGGCCACCGTCTTGTTCACTAGTGCACCACCACCGGCGGCGTCAAGAAGATATCTATCATTGGTTTGAAGACCCTCATAGAAGTATTGGATTATCATGGCGTCACTAAATTGATGGTGTGGACAACTTGCCACCAATCTCTTGTATCGATCCCAACATTCATATAATGACTCTCCCACATGTTGCTTGATCCCACAAATCTCTTTGCGAATTTGAGTAGCCTTTGATGCGGGAAAATATCTCTCGAGGAAAATTTTCTTCATCCCATTCCATGTTGTGATACTTCCGGAAGGCAAATAGTATAACCATTCCTTAGCATTGCCCGCCAAAGAGAACGGAAAAGCTTTCAACATTGCTCCATCCGCATTAGTGTTCGGTGGAAGCATAGCCATGACTAAGGTATTGAAGTCCATAAGATGTTTGTTTGGGTCCTCATTCACCATGCCATGAAACTTTGGTAATTCTCTAATCAACCCCGTCTTGATCTCGAAAGTTGAGTTAGTTTGGATACACCATTGTTGTGTATCGAGCTTGTGAGAAGCTAGGTCCTTGAGTGTACGATCACCCATTGCCTCTTCTTCAATGTCCGAATCTGCGAATTCACTTGATGTAGAACGAGGAAGCGGAGTGTTAACCGCTTGAATGAAATCCTTTAGTTGAGTGACGGATCGAAGACGTATTCTAGTTGAACTCGGTCTTCCCCCTTGAAGCATTCACCAAAGATATAGTACCTACAGCAAGGTTCACAAAACTAAGTTAGATACGGTATAGAATCTAACAAAGCAAGAATAAAAACAACTAAAATCGCCCGTTGCTCCCCGGCAACGGCGCCAAAATTTGTACGCGTGTCGTTACCACTACAAATTAATTAATACTTTACTACCTAATTAACAAGTAATATAGGGTAGTCAAGGTCGATCCCACGAGGAGCAAGAGATTCTAGTTGTAAAATTGTCACACAAAAGGGGGGTATTGGTTGTAAAATTTATAAAGCAAAAGAAATAAACAAAGGAATTAAAATTGTAAGTTGAAATCAATGAGAGAGAATAGATCAAGGAATCCTTCTTCGCTGCAAAACAATGATTAAAGTTATGTTCTTTTCCACTTGTTATTAGTCATAGATTATCACCAACCGTAGGTATAGCAGCTAGATCGGTGCTAACCCCAAAATCCCTAATTTCATAGGATACGGAAGTTCTCGCCTACCGGATTCTATTCACCAAACCACCTAGTAGTAGATCACCCAAGATGTAATTTAGTTAAACGCATTAAGATTTATGAATTTATTAGGTTGATATTAGTAGTTAGACTCTTAGATCAAGGTCTACTTGCTAACGTTGTTTCCACACACAATTGCTCCACGGAATCCCTCCGCAAGGTCTTGTGTTTGCTACCTGTGTAAAGAGTCAAGAAACGATTACTTATCCCCCAACTTTCACTAGCTATAGAATAATTAACAAATCAATTTAGCGTGCACTCTAAACGACCTATCAATCAAACATAAACATTAATATTAGCAAAAACAATCGATAATCATATGAAAAACTTCAAAGTAGAATTGAAACAAAACTTAAATCAAATATTAAGAACTAGGAATTCATCCTCAATCAATAAGAAAATTAGCTACTCATAATTCGGAGTTCACACAATAATAATAATTAAGGAAGAAAGAAAAACTTATTGCAAAGATGATGGTTGTTCCTTCCTCCAATCCTTGTGCACTTTGACTCCTTCTCCAAAGTAGATGTGTGTGTTAAAAGTTGTAGAGAACTCCTCTATTTATAGGCTTCAATACTCTCCATATCTTTGTAGGAAAAGATTCCTCATTCCATAAGAACACCACTTTCCCAAATTGAGCCATATTCCAAATTCTAGTCCAATTCTCCAAAACTTCCAAGTTTTCATCCAATTCCCACTTCTAAGTCTTCACACACATGAGAGAAGTCCATCCAAAATTCTGCATTTTTGTTCACCGGAAAACTGTGTTTTTGGTCGGAAGTTGGCCGGAATCCGGCACCGGAATGTCGCCGCCGTTCACCTGAAATTCTGTCGTCGGGAGAATATTCGACGGAATATTCCGTCAGTCCACCGTTAGTTGGTGGGTCAAGTCTGAGTCACCCGAGTTAGAACCCAGTCAGCGAGCTAACTCAGCTGACTGGTCTTGGTTGGCTATCTTATTCTGCCAAGTGCTATGCACGGCCAAGATGGCCGTGCACTGCAACTGTCACTCAGCCATGATGGCTGTGTACTGCAAACAACCATTGCAACTTCCCGTAACTTCATGAACTGCAGCTTCCCTGCATCTCCTGCAATACTCCATGGCTTCACTGCTCCTGTACTTTCTCTAACACCATAACACAGCCACACCACCAGGTCATTGCAGTTTCATTACTCCAATTGCAACTCCTACATACCCCTAACAGCTTATGAAACATAGCCACAACACACTCCAGTTTTGTAGCTTATCACCATCAGTGCCAGCTTTGAACCTACAACCACCCATGCCACCTGCAATTACCACAATGAGCAACAACTGTAACACTCTTAGTTCCATCCGCAAAGACAATCTCTCGCTCCTGTTTCATCTCATTTTGTAGCACCATAACCACGACTCTACAAGAAGCACCATCGCCAAAATCAGAATCGCACAAAGCTTAAAACATCCACAACTAACCACCAGCTATCTCAGTTGCAATCATCGAGCACACCCCTGCAATCCTTTCACCTTGAATTACACCTGAACTTCACAGCATCTTCCACCAATTTCACTTTCCTACCAGTTCAACAGCTTCTCATTGCAGAACCAACACAACATGCCTCCATAATCTCCCATGCCTAATTGCCAACTACCAATTCCAATTTGCTTCAACATCTCCTTAGCTTCACAAGTAATATCCCCTGCAATTACATAATTCATCTCACGCACAGTACCACTGCGCGAACCCAGCTAAGAATGCAAGACAATAAGCTCTTGCTCCCCTTACATTTCAGCTCACAGTCTCGCCATATCTCGCCTCAAGCATCTCCACTGCGAGTCTACCTAGCTGTAACTCCATCATGCTCGCAGCACAGCATCACTTGTTGCACAACATATACTCTCAACCTGCCATCACAGAACCATTACAGCACCAGCAAAACCAATCTATACCTTGCATCTTCAAGCACCAGATGTGCTTGCAATCGCCTCAACTCCAGTGCCTGTGCATTCCCTTGCAAGTTGCAACTTCACTCCGGTTCCATTCATCAGCATTCATTCCACCTCCATCTGAGGTACCTGAGCTACTGCCTTACTCTTCCTCTGAATCAACCATCTTCAGCCTTGTTGTCCTCTTAGTTGCAAGCACCCTCACCTGATCGCTCCCAAGCTTGATAAACCACAGCAATGACAGTATCTGTGAACTTCCAACAACACCCAAACCTTGGAATTCCATCATTCAGCTAACATCGCTGCCAACTGCCGTTCTTCTCAGTTACATGGATTCACTTTCAGAAAATTGCACTCTCTCCGTGTTGTTAATTTGAACGCCACTTTCCACTTTCTGTGATCGACAGCAATTCCTCCATTGTCTCGACTCATCAATTTCTATTTTTCTTCCAATTTCTCGAACGTCATTTTGCAGCTTTTCTCTTCTCATTTTAGTGTACAATGATTGAGAAGCAAACTTCGATTTAGGTTTAGGAAATAGCTGTTGGGTTTGGATCCGGGTATGAATGTGGGTCTATGGGTTTGGGTTTCAACATCCATGGACATAACCCATCCATTTTACCAATTGATAACGACACTATGTTTCGGATAAGGGCTACCCAGTTTGTGACCCCTTAACTTGAACTGTCCTTTATTTAGCACTCCTCTGAAAGAGTTTCCCTTTAACCGTGGCTGGGCTCCTGATAGTGCTCGCCTGTGAAATGACAATTATGTCCTTTTTGCCCAAATTTGGTGATTTCTTCTTCTTTTCCTCCGTGCGACTCCAGAGTACCTAATAACTCAAAAACACGCGTAAAATACATAATTTACTAGAAAAATAGCAAAGAAAGCATAAACTACTAGATAGTAAATTAGGTGTATTCTACACCTATCACAGATGTACTGGAGGTGATCGGTTTATGCTTTGGGTTATCTAATCAATTCTAGAAGTAAGGTTGCAGGTTAACTATATGCTAGTCGTTAGTGGATTCCATGTTTGTCAGACTTTGACAAGCTAAATTTTATTTCTTAACAGTAACAATTTTAGTTAGCCCGGGCTAATAATGTGTTTGTATGAGGTGATTATATCTTTGTACGTAGGGAGACCTTGGCTAGGTGGCTTTTTGTAGGCCACTAAAGAGAGTGAGTTGAAACTCTTTCCTAAAGAAATGAGAAAGGAAAAATGCCGATGCGAATGTGTACCTGGTTGGTACAGTATTATACGTACCATATAAATATATATAATATGGTTGTTAAATGTTGCGGATATGTCCCAGACGTATTTAATGTGATTGCGGATAGGTTCCGGTGTTGCATTGAGGTATAGGACTTTGCTAGAAATGAGTTATTTTAGTATAATATACTGTTAAGATTGCTAATAGGGAGGATTTAGATTCTTATGTAGAGACTTCTCTAATTTTAATTATTTTTCTTGTGACATTTTGGATTACGATATATTTGTGCACCATTTTTATTTGACTCTGTGACTCGGCGATCAAGTGAACTTGCTTGGAGTTTAACTCCCGTTGATTATATTTTTCAGTTGTTGTCAGGAAATCGTGAAGGAGTTTGATTGATTCCAGTATCGGTGGATATTCAAAAGATATCTAACTGAGGGTTGACATCTATGCTTCTTATTTTATTTGTTTTCGTTATGTAGTGGTGAGGCAGTGAGGATATTTTCTTTGGGTAGACTTCTTTATTAAATTTTTCTTTTGTTAATTCGATTTAAAAGTGGATTATATTATTGAAGTCTAATTCAGCGTTTCAATTCTTTAAACATCTTTATTATTTTTGTTAAGAAATAAAATTCCCTTTTGCATATACAATTATAACGGAACTGTGTTCCTAGTTTTCTGTGGTTATGTACCTCATTGCAGAAAATTAACGACATATATTTTTTGTAATCATCGGCCGGGGTTATGTGAAAGATAGGGTCGTTACAGTTGGTATCATGAGCTTAGGTTAGAGTAACTGTAGGACTTGGGGAAGTGAGCCTAGGACGTTTCGTTATGTATATCCATGGATTGGATATGCTTTGCAAATGTTATTAGTGTATTTGTATTCTTTTATAAGATTATCATTGACTTATATAGGAATGTCAAGGTGTGGTACTAGGAGACGTACTGGTACTGGGAGAGATGGTACCGGAAATGGTGGTCCTATTGATGGAGATGAACCACAATTAGGAAATCAAAATGTGAATGTGAATATGGCGCAGCTGACCCAGTTAATAGCCCAAGAAGTCGCTACTGCTGTTATGAACCAAAATGCTGGAAAAGTCAACAATCATCAGAACCAAGGACCTCCTACTGAAACTGAGGGAGATAAGTATAGAAAGGTTCAGTTTTAGTTCAAGAAGTTGAACCCGAAAGAGTTATCTGGAAAGTTTGATAACCCAATGATATCCCATGAATGGAAGGATGAGATGGTCAAGATTTTTAGGGCCATAGGACCTTCGTGCACATAAGTATTTAAGCAGAGATTAACTACCTTTGAGCTCACTGGAGATGCTCATACTTGGTGGACTTCGGCTTCACGTGGATTGGATCATGCCACCATGACATGGACGGACTTCATTTGTATGTTTGATGACAAGTATTTCCCTCAGAGTATTCGAAATGCTAAGGAGATAGAGTTTGTTTCATTTAAGAAGGGTACTTTATCTGTTACAGAGTACGAGATTGAATACTCAAGATTGTCGATGTTTGTACCTCACTTGGTAGATATTGAAGATAAAAATAGGTGTAGGTTTGTTTATAGTATGAATATTGTGTATCAGAGGCATATTGTTGCAAATCATATGATTGATACATATGTTAGGGCTATTGAATGTGGCAGAGAGCTTGAGCAAGATTTCTTGGCTCATAAGAGGGATGAAGAATACTTGAAGAAGGACAATAAGGTTGACCGTGTATCAAAGGTTTCTTCAGGTCAACATGGAAGTGGTAAGAACCAGCATACCCAGAATGTCACTCAAAAAGGGGATCAGCCAGGGAAGAAACGGAAGGGGTATTGGAATCAAGGGAACCGTGGTCAGAAGAACGGAGGTAATGAAGGGGAAGTAGTGCCAGCTGAGGGTGAGGCTCTTTCTGCCAAACCAATTAACTTCTATGGGTTTTGCTATGACTGTCGTGAAAGGGGGGCACAAGGCATCAGAATGTACCAAAGAGAAAGTTCAGACATCAGATAGACATGAGCAACCAAACACTGGGGTTGCAAACCGTAATGTGCATCCTCGTGTCCAGGGTCAACTCTTTTTTGTGCAACCTTCTTAGATGGATAATGTTACTTTGGGAGGTACTTTATTTATTTTAGGAGAGCCTGATAGTATTTTATTTGATATCGGATATACTCATTCTTTGATTTCTACTAAGTTAGTTCGCATGGTAAATATTTCTATGAAAGTGTGTGATTTTACGTTATGTGTTTCCACCCCTACTAGTAGTATGGTAGAATTGAGTAACAAGGTTGATGCTTGTCCTATTATGATTGGTGATGTTGAGCACTTGGCAGATCTTTATGTGCTGGAGATAGTTTCTTACGATGTAATATTAGGAATGAACTAGTTATCTTCTAATTTTGTGCAATTGGATTGCGCTGACAAGAAAATTACTTTTACAAAGCCGGGTCAATCTAAGGTAGTAGTGAAGACTATATCTCGAAGTCTATTTGTAGAATCTTTCCTTATCCATATTGAGGGAGAAGTAGTAGATAATGAGTCTCTACAGATTACGAGTATACTAGTTGTGTCTGATTTTGCGGATTTATTCCGATAGGTTCCTGGATTACCTCCAAATAGGCAAATGGAGTTCTGCATCGAACTTCAACTAGGTACGACACCAATTGCTCGTGCTCTTTACAGAATATCTCCAAAGGAAATGCAGGAGTTAAAGTCTCAGATTGACCAGATTTTGAGTCAAGGATTTATTCGTCGTAGTTCTTCATCATGGAGTGCTCCTATTTTGTTTGTGAAAAATAAAGATGGTTCGTTACGATTGTGTGTTGATTACCGTGAATTAAACAAGGTCATGATAAGGAAAAAATATCCTTTACCTAGGATTAATGATCTATTTGACCAGTTGAAAGGGGCTATATGGTTTTCGAAGATCGATTTGCGATCTGGATATCATCATCTTCTTGTTAGAGAGAAAGATATTTCTAAGACTGCATTCTTGACTCGTTACGGTTCTTATGAGTTTCTGGTGATGCCTTTTGGGCTTACAAATGCACCAGCTATTTTTATGAACTTAATGAATCGAGTATTTAGAGATTTTCTTGATCTATTTGTTATTGTTTTTATCGATGATATTCTTGTGTACTCTAAGACTCGGGAATAACACGTGGAACACCTACGCTTAGTATTGCATACTTTGAGAGAGCATCAGTTGTTTGCAAAGTTCTCGAAATATAAATTATGGAAACAATCAGTTAAGTTTTTGGGGCATGTGATATCTGAAGATGGAGTATCTATAGACCTTTACAAGATTGAGGCAGTATTGAGTTGGAAACAACCTACAACGGTTTCAGAGATTCGAAGTTTTCTTGGTTTATCTGGATACTACCGTCGTTTTATTAAGGATTTTTCTCGAATTGCGGGACCACTTACTAAGCTAACTAAGAAGGGAGAACCATTTGTTTGGGATTTTAAGTGCGAGGACGCTTTTCAGGAGCTTAAGACTAAGCTTACTTCGGCACCAGTTTTGACCTTACTTGAAGAAGGAAAGGAGCTAGTGGTTTACACGAATGCCTCACTTCTTGTATTGGGATGTGTTTTGATGCAGGAAGGTAAGGTTATTTCTTATACATCTAGGCAATTGCATGTTCATAAGAATAATTATCCAACCCATGACTTGGAGTTGGTAGCGGTAGTTTTTGCTCTGAAGTTGTGGCGTCATTACTTGTATGGCGAGAGATTTGAGCTTTTCACTGATCATAAGAGTCTCAAGTATATTTTTTCCTATAAGGATTTTAATATGAGACAACGTAGATGGATGGAGATCATCAATAATTACACTTTCGGCTTACAATATCACCCTAGTAAGGCGAATGTTGTAGCTGATGCCTTGAGTCGAAAACCAAGGGGTTTGTTATCGTCCATGATGGTGGAAGAGTGGAAGATGTTGGAGACAGTTGCCGAGTTTGACTTAGACGTCAAGAATTCCTCTACGTCGCAAATATTTTTAGGTAATCTTGTGGTGAAAACTGCACTTATTAGTTGTATCATTCAGGCTCAATCCAAGGATGAATGGTGTGCGAAACTACTTGGAGCTGGAAACTTAAGTGAATATTTTGACGTAGGGATGGATGGTGGGTTCGACTTCGAGGTCGGTTATGTGTACCTGTGAATGCCTAGTTGAAACGTGAGGTGTTAGATGGAGCTCATCGTAGTCGCTACACTATCCATCCTGGAGCTACAAAAATGTATAAGGATGAGACAGTTTTGGTGGAAAAGTATGAAGCGAGACATTGTAGAATATGTTTCTAAATGCCAAATTTGTCAGCAAGTTAAGATTGAACACCAAAATCCAGGTGGAGAATTACAACCAATCCCAATACCAGAATGGAAATGGGAAAATATTTCCATGGATTTTATAGTTGGACTACCGAGATCAAAGAGAGGACATGACTCTATCTGGGTAATAGTGGATCAGATGATTAAATCGGCACACTTTTTACCAGTGCATACTACCTACTGCGTGGATAGATTATGCAAGCTCTATGTAGAGAAGATTGTGGTATTGCATGGGGTATCAATTGTTTCTGATAAGAGTGCTCATTTAACTTCCAAATTTTGGAGAATCTTTCAGCAAGCTTTGGGTTCAGATTTGGATTTTAGTACTTTATTTCACCTCAGACTGATGGTCAGACAGATAGAGTTAATCAAATATTGGAGGATATGCTTCGAGCGTGTGTACTAGATTTCCAAGGAAATTGGGATGATTATTTACCATGGGCAGAATTTTTTTACAATAATAGTTATCAGTCGAGCATTGGTATGGCTCCTTTTGAAGCTCTTTATGGAAGACCTTGTCGTTCAACGGTGTGTTGGGTTGAAGTTGGTGAAAAGAGATTTTTGGGGCCTGATTTGGTTCATCTCACTACGGAGAAGATCCTGGTGGTAAAGGATTTTCTTCGTAAAGCTCAGAGTAGACAGAAAATTTATGTAGATAGGAAGCGTCGACTTACCTCTTGAAGTCGGAGATAAGGTAATACTCAAGGTATCTCCTATGAAAGGAGTAATGAGGTTTGGCAAGAAGGGAAAACTAGCTCCTAGGTTCATTGGAACTTTTCCTATAACTAAGAAGATTGGAAACGTGGCATACTAGTTAGAGTTACCACCACAGTTGGCTGGGGTACACAATATATTTCATGTTTCAATGCTACGTAGACACTTAAGAGATGAGGAGAGAGCTCAACAAGCAGACCTTAGTGAGTTGGTTGTGAAACTGGATGCCACCTATGAATATAAGGGTATTCATATTTTAGAACGACAAGTTAGGCAACTACGATCTCGAGCAATTCCATTTGTCAAGGTGCAATGGAATCCACTAAATAAGCGAGAGTCTTCTTAGGAACGTGAGGACGATATTCGTTATTCTCATCCGCATATTTTAAATAACGAGATAATTTTGATTTCGGGGACAGAATCCCTTTTCTAGTGGGGTAAACTATAATACTCAAATTTTTATAACGTATACTTACGAATAGTTTTAAGGTGCAAAGGAGGCCCTTAGTGGATATGGTATTTTATTTAGCATTATCCCAAGTGACTATTAGGAGGAAAAATATAAATTAGGTCTTTGACCTCTTCTTCTTAGTTCCTGATCGCATGGGAAAGAGGAAGTACTTAAGATTTAAAACATAAGAAAAATCATCGCCGTACTTAGTATATCAGATTGATAGTTTATTTGGTGGAGCGATTAATAGGTTAATGGTTGGAGAAGGTAAGGGTTAAATGGCTTGTATTGTTCATCTGTGTGTGATCAAATTTCCAGTTTATAAGATTTGTTCTTTTGTTTTATTTTATTTATTATAGGGTGTGATCAGTGGAAGCAATAATTGTGCGCAAGAGGAAAAATCTTGAGGGCTACTGTTTGAGGCAAGTTTCTTAGATTTCTTAGTTTTGTACAAAAGTAGAAGCGGGGACTAAATATCTCGTAAACTACATGTTTCGTGCTTGAGTTTTTAACCCACTGTTTTCTTATTAATCAAAGTGTTTTTGATTTCTTGGTTTTCTGTGAAGTCGGTGAATGTGGCTATTATATGCATGAGATGATGAATATGGTGACACGACATATCTAAATAGTCAAACTAGGTATATTAGATGTAAATTCGGCTGATTAGTGTGGTGTGACTAATATATATGCAAATCTTTATGTTCATTAGATCCATCTGTTGTGTTTGACGTGTTTATGTGTGATAGTTTCATTAGCCACTTAAATTCCATTATATGGTCCCCAGCTATTGATTTTCTGAGTGGAACATTTGTTACGTCCGTGAACTTGATTGTCCCATACTTTGTCAAAAGTAAATTAGTTCATGAATTGATATGCAAGTATTGTTAAAAGAATGAATAGACTTTGGACAAACACAAAAGTTAAGCCTATATTGTCAATTATTGATGTAAGATAGGTTAAATTCTTTTGTGATTTAAGGATTATGTCTATTATGTGTCATTGTGCAAATGGTGATGGAAACATAAAATGAATCTGTGTGTATTCTGCAGTAATTGATCTTCCCTGATTCATATTTTTTGTGTATTACTGTGAGGCTCCGTATTGTGTCTTAGGTCGAGCACTAGACAACCAAGTTGATTATTTTTGTGATTAGCTTAGTTATGTTCCATAACGTACTTTATGTCGAGCATATTAAACTAAATTAATCATCTTGTGTGATTATTTAGTTATGACTCCGTAAGTTTGTCTTATGTTTGAGCATTTTAGACTGGGTTGGTTGTTTTTATGATTAACTTAGTCATCGCTCCATAGATTTTCTTATGTGAGTATAAACGATTAAATTGATTATTTTTGTGGTTAATTTAATTGTGTATTCTGGTTAGATTAATTATGGGTTCTCTTGTGATTAATCTAATCGAGTTTTTAAGTCTCCATAAGTTTACTTGTGTTGAGCATATTTAGTCAAATTAATCTTGGTTTGCTTACGTTAATTTGATTGAATATTTCCTTTTGGATTCCAAATTCATACTTGTATGATATTTGTTGAGTCCAAAGAAATCCTTCTTTTCTTTTGAAATTAAGGTCGCTCTTGGTGTTCCCTTGGGAATGATATTTTATGGGGGAGAGTTCATTTGAACTTGTGCTTAATTGTTAAATCTTTGTGGGGAGTGCGGCTGTGGAATTTTGTAGGAGTTATCTTGTATCTTTATGAACTCCTTGATGAATGCATTTAGCTTCAGCTTTATGATTGCATCTAAACAAGATGATATACATTTACCTTTGGTCATGAAATGTCTCTTACAGAAATTTCATTAGGATCCCGTTCTTGTACCTTTGCCAATTTTATTGACAAAAAGGGGGAGAATTAATATGTAGTTCAAACTATTAAGCACAAGTACATATGTTTGTCAATTTTATTGACAAATACATATGGTTTTCGGATCATTATGTAAGGGGGTGGTTTCCATGTGAGATGGAATATAGACTAAGGGGGAGTGACGTATCACCATAGTATTGTTGTTAAAGTTGTGATGCAATTGGAATTTGACGCTGTGTGATGATACTATGACACTGTATAACAATGATTGAGAACTCTTGTTTTCTCGTTGTTATAGCTATGGATTTTCAACACCGATGATGCTAAACATATAACCTTTAGGATCATTGGACTACTTGGAAGTGACGAAGATTTCGAGTAATGTTGAAGATTAGACATGTGGAATAGGAGCTACAAAGTTTATTTATATATTTTTTGTATTCCATTTGTATTAATAGTTTTTCCACTAAAATTGACAAAGGGGGAGATTTTTAGAGCATTGCTCGGTCGAACTCGCATGCGTTGCTATCTCAAGCATGTTTGTCAATGTTAGTGATCAAAACTATAAAGTCTTGATTTCTAGTCTACTATAGCTAAGGTCTCGGACTAGGATATAAAGTGTAGTTGAGCTCTAGAACTCCATGGCGATCATCATACAAGATGAAGGACTACTCAAGGAACCAGTGGATCTTCATCGACTAAAAGGTATGTGGAGACTTGAACTTGTCTATCACTCAAAATTCTATCTACTCTATCTCCTATCTTGAGACAAAAGTCGTTTTACTATATAGACTAAGATTATACACATGTGATATTTCGAGCTGAGTATATCTCGCTTATCTATTTCATGAAATATGTGTTGGTAAAGCTTTCGCTTTAGCCAAGTTCATCTTTACCTAGTGATGATAGTCATGTCATTTGAGTCATTTGGACTAGTTATGGTGAAGAAGAATATGGTTGGTATGAAAGTTATCATATGGCTAACCTTTTGGTTAACTATTGTTGAATCAATTAATGTACAAGTTTGGGTACGGTTACACAAGCCTAGAAACGTGCATTACATGTGTGTATAACAAGCTATGTTTTCGATCTAACAGTTGATAAATATTATCTTGAATTTATTCAGGTTTTTATCTAACGGTGAATATTGAATGCTTTGTTAATAAGCTAACATTGATTGCAAACCCTGATTTGAAGACTATATAAGGGAGAACTCTAGCAACTGGGAAACCTAATCCCCACACATTCTGTGTGATACTAGTTGTGCTATGCTAGAGTCGATTCTCCTTTAACCTTTGGTTTTCTTCTTCTAAAATCAGGTTAACGACTTAAAGACTTCATTGGGATTGTGAAGCCATACCGATACTACTTTTATAATAGTTGTGTGATCTGATCTTGCTGTTTCTATCGTATGAGTACAATTGTAATAATTGGCTTGATATTTCTATCTCCGATAGGCAAGATATAAACGTAGTCACAAATGCTTCGTCTTATCGTTTATGAATTCCACAATATCTTTTCTCGCTGTGTCGATTAAGACTATTATGAGGTGATTGATAAATCTGAGCTGTTCTTCGGGAATATAAGTCTGGTTTTATCTATTGTTTCCTGTTCACCTTGATTTATTAAAAGACGAAACAAAAACTCGTAGGTATATTCGTGGGAGACGGATTTATCTATTACTGTATACTTTTCTGTGTGATAAAGATTTGTTTATTAAAGTCTTCGACTTTGGGTCTTAGCAACTCTTGGTTGTCGGTGAGATTAACTAAGGGAATCAAGTACGTAGTATCCTGCTGGGATCAGAGACGTAGGAGCATAACTATACCTTGAATCAGTGTGAGATTGATTGAGGTTCAACTACATTCCAGACCGAAGTTAGCTTAGAGTAAGCTAGTGTCTGTAGCGTCTTAATACAGTGTATGTTTAATCTGGACTAGGTCCCATGGTTTTTCTGCATTTGCGGTTTCCTCGTTAACAAAATTCTGGTGTCTGTGTTATTTCTTTTCCGCATTATATTTTGTTATATAATTGAAATAATACAGGTTGTGCGTTGTTCAATCAATTAGAATATTCGACCTTTTTGGTTGTTGATTTAAATTGATTGACACTTGGATATTGGTCTTTGGCACCATCCAAGTCATCTCTCTTTGATAACGACTCGCAGATTGTATTTTCTTGAGTAAAGATCAAATTGAGTGATTGAGATAATAACTCCTTGAGATATTTTCTACTGATTGAGTATGACTGTCTAGTTGATTCACTAGAAAGTAACTCGGAATTGTCCATACAGATTGCTAATCAAAATATTGGGTGTGGTTGTTAGACCCCCGCTTTTTCAATTGGTATCAGAGTAGGCAAACACTTTAAACCTAATAAATTTATGTTTGTTCATTCCTTAAAAATTGTCCCATTGGAAATTTCTTTGGAAAACTTGCTCTTGGCATCTATAACGCACGCAGAATTACTTAAAGATTGATCAAGAATCACTGTGGTCAAAACCTTTGGTTTCTCATGATAATTCCATTTCATATGAAAAGGAAGTTCCAGATGATATGTATCAATCTAAACAAAAAAATAAAGAGAAGGGAAGATTGAGAAAACGTTCACAGCGCTCAAGGATGTGGAACCTCACTAGATTAACTATGGATCTCTATGAGGAATACTATCATAATAGATCATCTGATAAAGATCTATTCAGAGCATTCGAAGACTTTTTGAGATCCTTAGAGAAACTTAATTCTGTTAAGTCTAAGAATCACTCCGAAAAGGGTTCTGTACGTATTAAACATTTGAATAATATTGTACAACCAAGGAATTGGAAGAATCTTCATTCTAGGCATATCAAACAAAGGATGGAAAGCTCAGTCTCCCCTGATTATCATCATTGTGTTGATTACATCATAGGGACTGCTCACACAAATCAACCTGAAATATTTCATGAGAATTTCCCTGCACATAATCCCTCTTGGTAACAAGATTGGCACTACCCAATGTGTATATATCTTGATATGGGGCAAGAAATGGTTTGAGTTATGTAGTGTTCTAATAAAGCTTTCTTCTGCATCCTTTTCTAGAGATGCATAACCTTTGATATGCAAGAAAATCCCCTCTTCTTTGTGGGTCGCGGTTCACGAACGGGTCCAAGCCCATGTTTGGTCTTATAAAGAAGAAGTTCACGCATTTCTTTCCTCTTCTTCACCCGTCCGCATACGTGAACCTTTAAGGTTTCTTATGTGCTTCTCCATTAAAGACCTTTTGGATAATTTCAGAGAAAGGGTGTTCAAAATCACTCCAAGTAAGTAAATTCCTTTTGTTCTTTTTAATTTCTTTGATCTCATGATGAATTCTAAGGGCTCAAAAAGGAATTCCAAAAATTCAAAAAGCTCTATCATAGACACATTTTTGTGTCTGAATTGTCCTTAATGTCTCTATTGTTAGTGCTTGATTTTTTACTTGTTATGGTGTTTTTGTGTTTGTGTAGGTGTTTTCGGAGAAATATACTTGTGTGGAAAAAGTTGCTCAAAAATTGCTATTTGGACCCTCGGAGAAAAGTACTAAAAGCACCCTCACTTTGGATAAGGGAGACCCCAGGGGACCCCTCAAGACACCTACTATTCGCACCCCTACTCTAGATAGGGGGCAACCCTTTCTTCCACACGGTATGAAAGTTTTTGGCGGGAAAACGAGTTTCACTCCTGGCAGATTTGTTGATCGGATTTTGGATGGGTTAGAGATAGAGTCCATCGTTGATACTTCATGGGTAGACATGATATGACTATAGAATGTTGGTATGGGTGTTTGTTTGGACACAATTTGGTTTAATAACGTGTTTCAATCCAAAACAGTGGAAACAAGCTTTCACGGGTTCAAGTGAATTTGACACGAGTTTGAGGTGTGTAATGCATCAGTTTGGAGTGTGTTACACTACAGAGATGCGTGAAGAAGATAAATAAAGAATGTTTGACAGCTGAGAAAACGTGGAAGATCAAAGAAATAGAAAATATTGTCGTGAGAATACAAATAATAAATAGAGGATATTTTGAAGTTATGGAGGAGATTCGATGCATCTTTCGGGTTTAAATAGGTTGAATTAGTACCATACAAGGGACATGGAGAGTTAGGGGTGAAAACAGAGGTGTTTGGTGAGCTGCAGAGAATAAATCGTAGGTTGCAAAGTCGTTTCTGCTGCTGCTGCACCTCAAGAACACGAAGGACATAAGACATAAAATAGCTGTCGTTCATCTACAATAACAATAACACATCGTTGGAGGGTTGTACATCTATAGTAACAGTGACATTTTCTGTTTATCGTACACTGTAACAGGTTGCTTGTAACATTTAATACGCGTTGCAAATTCCTGGTTTATTTGATATCTCTCCTTTTCATCATTTGTAAGCACCTTTGATCAATGAAATCATATTTTGAGCATGTTTCCAACATGATGAGCTAGACCCCAACACTGGGACGACGGAGGAAGATGAAATTCATACATGGGTAAAATTGTTTAATTTTTTTTAAGACTTTTGCATCAATTTTAATTGAAATATGATTTGAATTAATTGGTTGTCATTTAATTTGATGAGGTATGGTTATCTTAAATATTTTGATACATCATGCTTAGGATTTACAACCAATCTTTTGAGAATCTACCTTGGAAAAATCAGAGTCCAAGTTAATTTTATTATTGAGCTTTAATTGTTGAGAATAAATAAATTGAACCCTATGTTATGAATTCGACGAAATCCTAGTCCCAGTAACTCTCTTCATCACGTGACAATATTTTGTATGTATTTTCTTTTATTAAAACTTAAAATTAATCCAACAAAGTCCGAGTGAACGACAACCTTCTTACCATTATTCAAAATTACATCACTCTAGTATGGATCTTCCTTGTGACCAAAATTCTCTTAGAATTAGGTTTGTGGATGATTCATGTGCTATAATTTTTGAGAAGATTTCATCTAAAGGTTTTATTTTAGAAAAGAAATTGTTTATCTCTAGTGGACATGATAAGGATTTAACTTGCTTCAAAAAATTCAATCTTGGAAATATATTTGATGGTCTTGGTTAAGGGTTTGATTCTCTCACAAGAATTTTCTATGCCAACATTCATGATGTTGATCTTAATAAGATGGAATTCAAATCCGTGGTAAATAGAAAAAGGTTTCTTGTTGATAGAGAGTTAATTTCGAAGATTACCAATATTCTGTTGGGAAACGTGCGTCTCCCTAGACCGAGTGATAAACGTCCATCATGTGATGATATCTCTATTGGGATTTGTGGCAAGAAAGTAGCTTGGAATCAAGGGAAGTTTCCTACTAATGATCTTAGTATTACATTGATGGAATTTGGAAAACTTGGTATCCCTAATCTTTGTCCCTCCACAATGGAGAATTCTTGGTGGAGTCATGAGTTTGCAGAACTAGTCTATTTTCTTGAATCGGGTATTTCAAGTCTTGATATTTGTGGATTCATTATCTCTCAAATGATCTCAATGACGTCTCCCATCAAGATGTTAGGCTATCCTTGCTTGATTAGTCAAATCTGCTGTGACTATGGTTTTGATTCAATTGGCAACACTCTTGGGGTTCCCAAACCAGTTCGTCCCTGTACCTTCAGACGCATAAGGGAAATATATGAAAAAGACAAAGAGGTGCTTCATTTAATGATTGTGACCCTACCACCTTGAGTCTTCTTCAAAAAATTCACAAGGAATTGTGCAAGGTAAATTCAAGGGTGAAGTGTGTTCAAGAACAATTATCTTTGGTTGCAACTAAGTTTCCCGAGCTCAAGGAAGAGTTGAACACTATTCAAGCATCTTGGAGTGTTTCCGATGAAGATGTTGAGTAGTTTCTTATTGCCTAGTAAATATTCTATTTTTTGTCTTTTGATTAGAAGAATAATTAGTGTTTGGAATAGCCATTATTGTGATTACACATAGCTATGTCCAAAGTTTCCATCTTCTTGTTTTTATATTTATTGGCTTAAATTCTAAAATTGTTTGGAAGATGATTTTTGCAGTATTAATCTTTATGGTTTTATTTATTGCAATATTGTTATGGGATATGTGTGTTTACGTCCGTGAACTTGATTGTCCCATACTTTGTCAAAAGTAAAGTCGTTTGTAGGATCAGAATATCACAACAACAACACACTTGCGAAATCTTCATCAACAATGTTGCGAAGCCGTCGCAAACTAATTACAGAAGTGATGTAATAGACGACATCAGCCTAAACACGGGAGAAGTGTGATGATCCTGCGAAATTTATAATGTTTGCGAAATTAATACTTGTAAGCTTGCGAGAGTATTGAAAGTCAGATCCGAAATTAAAGGACAGCTTAGGTGTCATCCACTATGTAATATCTTATATAAAGATCCGAGTAGGCATAAGAGAGGGAGAGATTAATTTGGGAGTGTTAAGAAAGTTTTGAGGAGAAAGAAAGTCCAGAATAGAGGTTGTAATCTTGATTTCATTTCTTTCCTGTAACATTTCTAGAATTAATTAATAAAAAGTGTTGTTCTTGATCATGAAGATGTGTTGATTATTATGAATTCTTGTGAAGGATATATTGTGGGATTTACTGCAACTACATAATAGCGCTAGAAACAGGGATGTTTCGAAGATATGAAATTGTGATTTGAAATAATTTGGAGTGATTGGTAAAAAGTTTTGTATAGTTTTCAATAATTCATTAAGATTCAAGAAATGGCTATAATAAGAAATGCTTCAAGACAACCAACAATTGTTAAAAGGAGTAAGAGGATTGCTGGAGAAAGAAGAAATGAAATTGGAGAATCTTCAAGGATGAACAAAAGAAACAATGGATAAAATCATATTCAACAACCAATTCAGCATACACAAGCGCAAAATAGAACTATAGATTATGATAGAGTGAGTGTACACACCTCGCGATCAGATTCAGCGGAAGAAGTGGAAGAGGAGCAACAATTAAGAAATGGTAGACAAGAAAAGAGGATCAGGAAGCAGTTGGAGGAATAATTCATGGAGATGAAAGAATTGAAGCATTAGAGGTATTGAGACAAAGAATACATGAAGAAAGGAGGTTAGAAGCAGAAGAACGCGCAAATTTGACAAGGTAAAACCATGAGTTGAGAATGAAAAACATGAAAATTACAGAATAGGAGGTCAGGAAGTACTACAAGATCAAGTTCAATATCAATTAGAAGTGAAGTAAGACGAAATTCGCCTATGGAAAATATTGGAGAAAAAGATCGAGAAGAAATACAAAATCCAAATGAAGAACGTCGTGAAAGGAGAGAAATAATTGAAGATCGTTACATCCCACAAGGAGAAATTCTCCAAAATGGACAAAACAACAGGAATCAGGAGAATGGGCGACGTCAAGAGCGAAATAATCAAGATGACGAAGAAAATCAGGAAGAAGGAAGGAGAATATTACATGGGAGAGAAATTCAAAGAAATCAACAGGTAATTGAAGATGAAATCGAGAGACATTATGCCGAACAAGCACGTCTAGCTTGCGAATGGGAAAGGTTGAGAGAAGAAGTGGAGGAACAAGAGCTCCAAGAGGCAATACACCAGAACAATCACGATAATCGAGAAAGAATGCGTGAATAAAATCACAATAATGGAAATATCAATGATGAATATGATAGAATACAAAGGAGAGTTGAAATGCAACAAAGAGAATTGATAAGGAATGAACAAAATCGCAGAGGAGAAAATGAGAGATATAATGGTATGCGAATTCATGAAAGAAATGAAAGAGAAGATCGCAGGGAAAGACAAGAAGAAAATGATGAAGAAGAAAATCAAAATTTCGCAACAAAAAACAGGTAAGAACGCAGGAGAAGAGGAGCAGAATTAAAAAGACCGATATAATCGGCGCCTGGTGTAAATGAACAAATTTTAAGAGAATTGGCGGAGATGAGAGGAATGATAAATAACATAAAAGAAGGAGGCAGAAGACAATTGGATGAAGCTATAAAAGAAGCTGCTAAAACTCCATTCACACAAAAAGTACAACTAGGAGGAATACCCCCAAAGTGCAACCTGCCTGCATTAACTAGCATCTTTGACGGGACAACTTGTGCAATTCAACACATTAAAGCTTATGTAAGATGTGTGCTACAGTGGGAAAATCATGATGATGTATTGTGCAAGTATTTTGCATCCAGTTTAACAGGAAAGGCTTTGAAATGGTTTGAATGGTTGCCCAATAATATGATAACGTCTTTCAATCATTTGCAAACTACATTCTTAGGAGCATATATAAGTAATAATTCTTCGCGACCTGGAATTGAAGATGTATTTGGATTAAAGCAGAGAATTGGCGAAAGCTTGAAGCATATAACCATAAGATGGAAAACAATATGTAGTGAAATGGCTGGTCGTGTGGATGAGAGATATCTTATTTTATCATTCATTAACGCAATGTTCGCGACCAATTTGCTATATATTCAAATTTTCAGAATCAAGAATACAATCACAATGACTGAGTTGCGACAACTGCAGGAGGAATATATTGCTCTTGAAGAAAAACAGAATGAAATGGAATCATATCCAGTTGGAAATACAAGTTCAACAACAGCGAATGCAAGCTTATTACCTAAATTGATAAACACAGTGGCGAGCACTTCGCAGACACACCAAGAAAAGATGATGGGGAATAGTCAGCAGAAGCTGGTAGCTATGGGAAGTCGTGACCAAGAAGAATTCAAAAGGGAAAGAAACTCCTATAGCCGAGGTGAAAACAACAAAATTCAAAGACTTGATCAGCCACAAGAAACCTATGGAAGTCGGATAAAAAACCATTATAGAGGACAGAGAATTCATAAGATAATATGGGAAGAAATCAAAATGCCTCCTATGAATGCTAATGTGGAAAAAAATATGGGAAGTAATATTCTTGATGGAAAATATACCAGCACCCTGGAACATGGGAAAAGAACCACCTCCAAATCACCGAATTCAAGAATTTTGTTCTTATCTTCATTTTCATGGGCATTCAACAAATGACTGCAGGAATATAAAGAGAATCATTCTCAGGATGATAGATCAGGGAAAGTTAAATCATTTTCTCATGGGACAACCTCAATCTCAACTATTACCACCTCCACCAAAAATTCGCAGAGTTAATACGACAAAAGGAGGAGAAACATTTGTAATAAAAGTTGGAGCAAAAGCGAAGAATCTGTTTTGTAACTCTATTGTACATTCATACAAAACGATTGAAGACTTTCACGATAATGTTTTGAGCAAAGTTTTCGCAAGATATGTTGATAGGAGAGAAATAATAAACATTACGAAAGTCTCGCCGTTAAAAGACTGGCAAAAACAGACATTTCCTTCACCGCAGAAGAAGTACATGAAGGTGGAGAAATGCATGAAAACTCATTGGTGGTGAAATTAGAGATTAATCCAAAACCAAGTGATGATGAAGATGATGAAGCTGAGGATTGATGGGAAATCAACAGAGTTTTAATTGATACTGGAAGTTCAGTGGATATCATGTTCTATCATGCTTATAAAACTATGGGTGGAAAAGATGAAGATTTAATACCTTCAACTTACAAAATCTATGGTTTTAACGTAACTGCTAATAAACCTAAAGGTGAAGTCACTATGCGAATTCCATTGAAAGGAATATCTTCTGAAATTATGTCCTGTGTTGTCGACGTGGAGTCACCCGTACAATGCCTTAATTGGCATACCTTGGCTACATGGGTTTCTAGGAGTAGCATCGATATTTCATCAATGCATCAAGTTCCCTCATCCGAGCGGAGTTGGCATTATAAAAGAAGATTGGACTGAGGGAAATAAGTGTTATGAAATTGATGTTGAGTCATGCGAAGAACGAACTACAGAGAAAGATAATTGGAGACGTAACATCAAAGGAAAGCAGAGAAGTGAGAGATTGATGGTTGATGCAGTAGAGAAGAGAACATAAGAAATGTTGTGAAGTAAATGTTTGTTGAAAATAGGAAGTAGCGAAACATTCACAGAAAGCAAAAAAACCGCTATAAAAAAACCAATGATGCAGAGGCAGAAAGCAGTAAAGGTAAGAAACCTAGAATTTGATATCAGAATAAAATTGAGAAAAGAAAGAAAAATGTATAACTGAAATAAGATGAATGAATGCAAAAATCTTATGAAATAAAAGATACGAGATTACAAATATCAAAAGCAGAATAAAAATATGCGAAAATCTCGTAAGAGACAATCTAAGATCCATAAAAATCTAAGATTAGAATGGGGTGAACCTTTATGGCGTATACCCTAGTTCGCGAATAAAATTTCAGAAAAGGAAAATGTAAGACCTAAAGTGCGTCATAAAAGGGGGTACCTGGTGCATGTCTCAGCGAAAAGGTTACACCTCTACTGGAACCTGAGTCATGGAGATGTGGGGTTCAATAAAAACCTATCCAGGAGAGATACCTTAGATTTTCAACCTATACTTATGATTTAGGTTGGACGACTGAGGGTCTCTTCTAAGGGGTGCAGAATATGATCAAGGCATCGAGGTACACAGTTGAGCCAAGAGTGCCTGGGGAGTCTGGAACTACCCTGGCCATTCTTGGCAAGTCTTGACTATGATGCACTCGGCCGGAAGAAAACCCAACTTAGGGTGTAGTCTCGTAACCATAAGCCATATAGGCAAAAGGGATAAGAGGATGCGAAAACAACTGGTTGTTGTCAAGACTGGATTGGAGGAGCTAGCCTTGTATGGCAGAAGTACGTCTCATTGAAGGGGCAACCAGGGGGAAGATAAGGGAGGCACCCTCTATTAGGGAGCTGATAAGTGTCTTAAGACGCAAATGTCATGAGGCTTTTTGCTCACGGGAGTATCAAGGCTTGTCATATTTATGCGACAATCCTGAAGAGGCAATAATACAAAAGAGAAAAATAAGATGAGATCAATGGGTCAGTACATGAAAGTGTAAGGACGTCCTGCTATTTCATCGCAAGACGGCAATGTCATGGGGCTTTATTTTCGCAAGAATATTTAGGCATGTCATATTGTCGCAACAAAAATTACAAGAGAAAAATTTTAAGAAAATATCAAGGGGTTTTTGCATGAAAATACAAAGACGTCCTGCGATTTTGTCGCAATGACAAAAGGTGGCAAAATAAGACCTTTACTTAGGAAGGAAAAATAAGACCACATCAGAAAACAAGAGAACGATATCTCAAAATACATGATTGCGAGATTATGAAAACATGTTTGTGAGATTAAAAAGTAACTTACTTAATCTTTCTTTTGTATACAAATAACATAGGCAAGTATGGGAATGCATAGAATAAGGAAATGTCATTTGTCTCCATATGACAGATTTACACAAGTCAATTATATCTTGATTAAATATACTGCAAGGAAGAATTGTTTTTCTAACACATGCAAGGAGAAACAAAAGAAATAGAATTTGTATTGAAGATTGGAGAAATTCGCAGTGATAGATTACAAGAATAGAAGATCAAAGAGCAAATGTACAAAGTTTTACAAAAAGTCGAACAAGAAAGAAAAATCTATTTCTTGCTTGATTCTTCATTATCTTCATCAGATTCCTCATCAGACTTTTCTTCATCTTCTTCAGACTCTTCTTCTTCATCAGCATCATTATCAGAGATGACCAAATCAGGAGTGTTCTTTGGGACTTCATCAAAAAGATAGGGATATGTGGAATGTTATGTTCATCACAAACCATTTTAATAGTCTGGTTGCGAAAAAGAGTAGCATAATTTTTAAAGTTTGCAACAATAATTTTCAATTGGCTCTTCAACTTAGAACATTTATCGTTGCGAGAAGAAAGAGTCTTTGCGAGTTGTTCTTTCTCATTCTCAAGCTCTTCAATTCTTTTGCGATATCTCTCCTCAGCTCCTACAAAAATATAACAATGAATCAGTGATTTGGCGAAAATCTACAAAAGATGAATAATTAATAAAGAAGAACAATTAACAACCTTCTATGTCAGAAATCATATCTCTAATCAAGGCCGTATGCTCAACTTGGATACTGACATTTACACCAAGATTATTCATGTCATTATCTAGAACTCTCGCAGCCCAAGCAAATTCATCATCATCATTTATGAGAAAGCGGGAGCGCGTTTGGTTCTCTCTTTCGCAGAGCACAACATTTCTGCATTTGAGATCATCTCTTTCAATTTGGACCTCAAGAAGGGTTTCTTGGAATTTCGCTAAAGCTTGAGCACCTTGATAAGCAATACGATCTTTTTCATCTATGAGATCACTATTCTTGGTTTTTAAACTATTGATTTCTTCTTTGGAATTATGAAAGAAACGTTTAAATTTATTAGCCATACTCAATACAGATCTATGTTCAATTTTTAAGAGGCGAAGTTTGGATGTGAGTTCATCTATAGAAAGGGATTTAATTTTGCCATTTGAAAAACTATTCAAAGAGTTATTTAGATGATCAAGAAGGGTGTCATCATCCATATGATGGGGAAATGAATGAAGAAGAATAGCTTCATCGGATAGACCATAAACGTCTGCGAAATGGTAAATCGTATAAGGAAATATTATGAGAAAATAAAATAAAGGGAAAGAAGAAGAACCCCATACCATAGAGTTGCTTATTGGCATCTTGAAGACTAGATATTTTGTTCTTCTGAATGGAAATTTTAGATTCCAATTGTTTGATCTTTTCGCGAAGATCAATAGCTTCAGTCTCCAATTCTTCATTTTGCTTGCTCTTTTCGCGAAAACCAGCAGCTTCAGTCTCCAACTCTTCATTTTTATTGCGAAGTTCAAGATTCTTATTTTGAAGAGCCGCACGCCTCTTTTCCAAATCAGAGGCAAAAACGAAGGAAGCCCTCCCAGCCTGCGAAAGAAATAAAGAACTATTAAAATAGAATGTAATTTTGAAATGAAATCATGAAGGAATAGAGAAATACTAGAGTCCCAAGTGAATTCAGAAAGCTGGAAGTCACTGATCTAGAAACTCCACGAAGAGAATGATCATCATCCATTAAATGGGCGTCACAGATGTTCTCAAGAGATTTACATGTGTTGGTGAGACCGTCATCTCCAATCCCTTGCAGGGAATCAGAGAAAATACTAGATAATTGTGCCATAGAAGATTCAGGTGGAGAACTTCCCTTTGCGACAAAATCGTCAGCATCATCATCAGTAGAACTTTCACCAGAATAGGATCTTAAAGGAGAAGGAGAACGTACTTTTCTCTTCTTTGAAGGTGGGGCAACGGATTTTTCCTTGCGAGAATTACTTTTGCCTTTACCCCTAGTCTTCACAACTTTGGCAGGTTCTTCCCTTTCAACGATAACCTTCACACACATATAAAGATAAGAAATAGAGGCAACAATATATTGTTAAAAATCAGAAAAGAATATTTCTTACTTCATCTGTGATTGATCGAAGAACTGACAAAGTACTTGCTTTCCCGGTTCTATTTTAGCGTACTTTCAATCTAACAATTTCGCAATTGTACGAAAACAATGGAGTGGTTAGCAAGATTGTATATAAGAGTATAAAGAATAATTTAAGCAAAATTTGGAAATATACCTCTGCTTCCTTTTCGGGCCAATTGAACACCCATGGTTGGTACGTGGTGAAATTCGCAGGTAAAACATGAGAACCGGAGACGTATGGACCCTCTAGTATCAAGGGGAAGATACACCACTTATTATCTTTAGAATGACGTCGGGGTAGTTGTATTATTTCCAGGATGCCAATCAATGTCTTGCATAATTATTTTATCATTGGAAACATCGTATTTCTTTTTCAAACGAACGCCCCAGCAAGTGCTATTTCTATTCATGGGAATTATCTCATAATTCGCAAATAAATTTTCTACAGTATACTTCGCAGGAACAATCGCAACTTCAGTGAACCTAGGATCTTTGACTTCTGAGGGATAAAGAGATCCCTTACCAGCACCACGATTGGCGAACTCGAGAATTAGGCGAATACAGTCCCCACTCAATTGATACACTGCTCGCGAAAACTTCGCATGGGAAAGTATTTCATAAAATAAAGGAAGATCAGGAACATAGAGAGGAATAGGAAGACTAGATTGAAGCTGACCTAGCGAGACTATGATCTTTTCATGATTGTAAGGATGATCAGAAAATAGATTGGCAGAAAGATTAGATTTAGAACTTTGACCAGGAACGGGAGATAAAGTAAAACCTTTGATTAGAAATTCCTTTTGAATTTTTTTAAAGGAAACTTCATTTTTACGACCAGCTGGAGGCATTTTTAGTATGGGAATGAAGAAGAAAGTAAAAATCAAAAGAATAAGAATCAAGAAAAATTACAATAGCATGAGCGGAATTTACGGAAGAATAGTAAAATAGAGTTGCAGAGAAAATAAGAGAGAAAGTAAAAAAGAAGAGAAGAGAATAATGAGAAAATTATATATAGAGTGGAGAATTCCCGAGAAGATAAGCACATTTAATGAGAAGAGTAAATATGAGCGGTTAAGAAGCAGCGGTTGAAAAGACGTGTCAAGAGATGGATGGAAGAAGAGATACGTGTAACAAAATTTACGCAAAGTACAGAATCGAGTCAGTACAGAAGAATATGAAAAGATGAACAGTTGCGGCATTCTGAAGAGCGGTTTCTCTTGACATTCTCCCTTTCGCAGAGAAGACATGAGAAGAGGCAAGATATATGATCAGAATATCGCAACAACAACACACTTGCGAAATCTTCATCAACAACGTTGTGAAGCCGTCGCAAACTAATTACAGAAGTGATGTAATAGACGATGTCAGCCTAAACACGAGAGAAGTGTGATGATCCTGCAAAATTTACAATGTTTGCGAAATTAATACTTGTAAGCTTGCGAGAGTATCGCAAGTCAGATCCGAAATTAAAGGACAACTTAGCTATCATCCACTATGTAATATCCTATATAAAGATCCGACTAGGCATAAGAGAGGGAGAGATTAATTTGGGAGTGTTAAGAAAGTTTTGAGGAGAGAGAAAGTCCAGAATAGAGGTTGTAATCTTGATTTCATTTCTTTCCTATAACATTTCTAGAATTAATTAATAAAAAGTGTTGTTCTTGATCATAAAGATGTGTTGATTATTATGAATTTTTGTGAGGGTTGTATTGTGGGATTTCTTGCAACTACATCGTTCAGGAATTGATATGCAAGTATTGATAAAAGAATGAATATACTTTTGACAAACACAAAAGTTAAGCCTATATTGTCAATTATTGATGTAAGATAGGTTAAATTCTTTTGTGATTTAAGGATTATGTCAATTGTGTGTCATTGTGCAAATGGTGATAGAAACATAGAATGAATCCTTGTGTATTCCGCAGTAATTGATATTCCATGATCCATATTTTTTGTGTATTACTATGAGGCTTCGTATTGTGTCTTATGTCGAGCACTAGACAACCAAGTTGATTATTTTTGTGATTAGCTTAGTTGTGTTCCGTAAGGTACTTTATGTCGAGCATATTGAACTAAATTAATCATCTTGTGTGATTATTTAGTTATGACTCCGTAAGTTTGTCTTATGTTTGAGCATTTTCGACTGGGTTTGTTGTTTTTATGATTAACTTAGTCATCGCCCCATAGATTTTCTTATGTGAGTATAAATGATTAAATTGAGTACTTTTGTGATTAGTTTAATTATGTATTCCGGTTAGATTAATTATTGGTTCTCTTGTGATTAATCTAATCGAGTTTTTAAGTCTCCATAAGTTTACTTGTGTTGAGCATATTTAGTCAAATTAATCTTGGTTCGCTTACGTTAATTTGATTAAATATTTCTTTTTGGATTCCAAATTCATACTTGTATGGTATTTGTTTAGTCCAAAGAAATCCTTATTTCTTTTGAAATTAAGGTCGCTCTTGTTGTTCTCTTGGGAATGACATTTTATGGGGTAGAGTTCTTTTGAACTTGTGCTTAGTTTCCAAATCTTTGTGGGGAGTGCGGCTGTGGAATATTGTAGGGGTTATCTTGTATCTTTATGAACTCCTTGATGAATGCATTTAGCTTTGGATTTATGATTGCATCTAAACAAGATGATGTACATATACCTTTGGTCATGAAATGTCTCTTACGGAAATTTTATTAGGATCCCGTTCTTGTACCTTTGCCAATTTTATTGACAAAATGGGGGGAAATTAATATGTAGTTCACACTACAAATACATATGGTTTTCAGATCATTATATAAGGGGGAATGGTTTCCATGTGAGATGGAGTATTGACTAAGGGGGAGTGACGTATCACCATAGTATTGTTGTTAAAGTTGTGATACAATTGGAAGTTGACGATGTGTGTTGATACTATGACACTGTATAAAAATGATTGAGAACTCTTGTTTTCTCGTTGTTATAGCTATGGATTTTCAACAACGATGATGCTAAACTTATAACCTTTAGGATCATTGGACTACTTGGAAGTGACGAAGATTTCGAGTAATGTTGAAGATTAGACATGTGGAATAGGAGCTACAAAGTTTATTTATATATTTTTTGTATTCCATATGTATTAATAGTTTTTCCACTAAAATTGACAAAGGGGGAGATTGTTAGAGCATTGCTCGGTCGAACTCGCATGTGTTGTTATCTCTAGCATGTTTGTCAATGTTAGTGATCAAAACTATAAAGTCTTGATTTATAGTCTACTATAGCTAAGGTCTCGGACTAGGATAGAAAGTGTAGTTGCCTCAAGAACTCCATAGCGATCATCATACAAGACGAAGGACTACTCAAGGAACCAGTGGATCTTCATCGACTTAAAGGTATGTGGAGACTTAAACTTATCTATCACTCAAAAGTCTATCTACTCTATCTCCTATCTTGAGACAAAAGTCATTTTTCTATATATACTAAGATTATACACATGTGATATTTTGAGCTGAGTATATCTCGCTTATATATTTCTCGAAATATGTGTTGGTAAAGCTTTCGCTTTAGCCAAGTCCATCTTTACCTAGTGACGAAAGTCATGTTATGTTTCAATCATTTTGGAAATCGCTCTGACGAAAAATAGTTTGTGAATAACAACTATATAACTCCCTCTGAGAATGTTTCAATGATTGAAATGAGAGTTTAGACAATATAACCATTGGAGGATATAAGCATTGTTGTGGAAACACATATATGTATAAGTCCTTATTGCTTGAACCGAAGTTTGCGAACTCTGTTGATCAAGTGAAACCGGAGTAGTACGTGAACTTCAGTCCGCGAAACCAATCCACGAACTGGCGTAGTTCTCGAACCCGAGAATTTCTGCTGGAGTTTATGAACTCCGTCCGCGAACTTGAGTAGGTTATGTCTAAAAACGATATTTGTGAACTTATCTTAATAAACTAAGAAATGCTATTGCAAACCGTGGATTTATAGTTCATGAATCGATTTGAGTGAATCACATCATTTTTGCTTCGATTATATCTTGTGTAGTACATAAATATCTAAGCAATTGAACATCTCTTTAACTAGTTCATTTGAGTCATTTGGACTAGTTATAGTGAAGAAGAATATGGTTGATATGAAAGTTATCATATGGCTAACCTTTTGGTTAACTATTGTTGAACCAACTAATGTACAAGTTTGGTTATGGTTACCCAAGCCTAGAAACGTGCATTACATGTGTGTATAACAAGCTATGTTTTCGATCTAACGGTTGATAAATATTAGCTTGAATCTAATCAGGTTTTCATCTAACGGTGAATATTGAATGCTTTGTTAGTAAGTTAACATTGATTGCAAACCCTGATTTGAAGACTATATAAGGGAGAACTCTAGCAACTGGGAAACCTAATCCCCACACATTTTGTGTGATACTAGTTGTACTATGCTAGAGTCGATTCTCCGTTAACCTTTGGTGTTCATATTTTAAAACCAGGTTAACGACTTAAAGACTTCATTGGGATTGTGAAGCCAGACTGATTCTACTTTTATCGTAGTTGTGTGATCTGATCTTACTATTTCTATCGTACGAGTACAATTGTAATAATTGGCTTCATATCTCTATCTCCGATAGGCAAGATATAAAAGTAGTCACAAACACTTCGTCTCATCGTTTGTGATTCCACAATATCTTTTTTCGTTGTGTCGATTAACACTATTGTGAGGTGATTGATAAAGCTGAGTTGTTCTTCGGGAATATAAGTCTAGTTTTATCAATTGGTTCCTGTTCCTAGTCCTGATGGATTTACATGGTATTTTTATAGATTTGCATGGGAAGTAATAGGGGGTAAGTTGATCAATGAAATTCAATATTGTTGGAGATGCAGATTTATACCTAAAGGTTGGAATTCTATTTTTCTATTTTTACTCCCAAAAATTCAAGGTGCTAAAAAAGCTGACCACTTCAGACCAATTGGACTAGCAAATTTTAACTTCAAGATCATTTCAAGAATTAGTAACTTTATTGGAAGGATGATTTCAGAGCAGCAAGGTGCATTCATAAAAGGTAGGAATATTTAGGAGAAAATTGTACTTGCATCAGAATTAGTTAATGAATTGAATTTCAAAAGAAGAGATGGCAATGTTGGTCTAAAATTGGACATTTCTCAAGCTTATGACTCACTGACTCAAGGTTAAGAACTATTTTTAAATCATCTAGAATATCAGTGCTCATAAATGGTTTTTTTGAAGTTGGAAGAGGGTTGAGACAAGGTGACCCTCTGTCACCAATTATTTTTGTTTTAGCTGAAGAGGTTCTAAGTAGAAATATTTCTCACATGGTACATCAGGGCAGTATAAAAGCAATGGTGAATAAAGGAGGTATACAACCAACTCATCTGATGTTTTCAGATGACATTTTCATATTTTGTAATGGACACAAGAATTCACTATCTAATCTTATGAAGTTATTAATGAGCTACCAGCTAGCTTCTAGTCAAGTGGTTAACAAGAGTAAAATCAAGTGTTTTGTTGGGGGAGTATCAGATATCAGAAGAAAACTAATTGCAGAGTCTTTGAAAATGAACTTATCTGAGTTCCTTGATAAATACTTGGGTGTAATTTTAAATCCAGGAAGGGTAAAAACAGCTCAGGTTTGGGGGGTTGTAGAACTGATGCAGAAAATGATGGCTAGTTGGATGGGTAAGCTGCTTGCTTTTCCAGATAGACTAACACTTGTAAAATTTGTGTTATACAACATGCCTGTATATGTTATGTCTATTTATAAATGGCCAAAAACTGTACTTATGGAGTGTGAAAGAATCATTAGAAATTTCTTGTGGTCTGGGGACCCTGCAATTAAAAAACTGGTCACAGTTAAATTGGATGCTGTTAATACTCCTGTGGAAGAAGGTGGTCTGGGTTTGAGAAGGTTGGAGGTGATGAATAAAGCCCTCTTGATGAAATTTTTATGGAAGATAGAAACAAAGGAGGTGGAATGGACTTCTTTCATGAGAGCAAAGTACAAAACTAATAATGGGGAATGGAGTAATACTTACAAACAATCTTATATTTTGCCAGGACTAAAATTGGTTTTGCCTGAGTTTAAAGAAGGGTGTAGATGGTTGGTTGGTAATGTCAAGAATATTTCAGTATGGAAAGATAAATGGATCAAGGACTATGCACTCATTGAGAAATATGCTGATGATAGTTATGTACATCAACATATTGATATGAAAGTTGGGCAACTTATTCAAGAAGGAAAATGGCTGATCCCTGAATGTATGTATAAATATTTTGAAGTTGAGGATCTCCAGGCAATAAGTTCAAGGCAAGATAGGAGAATATGGGTTGGTGATCTTATTGGTGAATTTTCTGTTGCTAATGCTGCTCAACAGGTGAGACCAAAATATCTAGTGGTACCTTGGCCAAAAAAGTATGGAACCCTTATATCCACCCCTCCATTTCTGCAAATTTATGGAAAATCTTAAGAAGAGCTTGTGCTACTGAAGAATCAGTCAGGAAAAAAGGCTTTCAAACTGTTTCAAAATGTTATTTTTGTGGGAACAACCAAGACACAATGGACCACATTTTATGGCACTGTGATTTCAGTGAGAAGGTATGGCACTGGTTGGGGGGGGAGTTTTTAAATTCTTAAATCCCTCATCATTTAAGGAAGTTCTTAGTTATGCCAGCAGGAAAAGTACAGCACTTCAGGAGATATGGCATATCTGTGCATCCAAGGTCATTGTAGAGATTTGGTTTACAAGGAACAGAGTTATATATGAAGGATAAAAACTAGATATTACAAAATTCTAGCAAAGAATTGTGAGCTTTACTAAAGAATGCAGTGCCAGAATTAAAGGAAAGATGTGGGGAAACATGTATGACTTACAGATTTTTCTTTTTATTGGAGTTACAGGGATGAAATGCAAGAGCATTGCATTAAAACAATGTTTCTTTAAATTACCAGATAGGCATCAAGCACTTATCTGCTGTGATGGGGCCTCTAAAGGTAATCCAGGAAAAGCAGGATTTGGATTCATAGCAAGGAATGAAAGTGGTAGCTGTGTTGGAGATGTTTCAGGAGGTATTGGTATAGCAACTAACTATATGGCTGAAGTAATGGCCTTGATTTATGCAGGAGAATGGGCTGTGAAACAAAAGTTAAGGAATGTATGTTTTAGTCTAGATTCAAATGCAGTCTTGGAAGCTTTTCAGAATGGCAGAATTCCTTGGGTGGTGGAGAACAGATGGAGAAATATTGTACAGAGAATCAATTCAATCATATTTAGACACTCATATAGGGAAATCAATTTCTCTGTAGATGCCTTAGCCAAAAAAGGGGCTACATTGGAAAGAGGTGAAAAAATTTACTATGATACAAAGCCTTTTTTCCTAGGTGGATTGGAAAGATAAGATGGAGCTCACTTTAGATTTTTCTAAAATGTAACAATTTACTATTTTTGTATTCTTTTGTACTTGAAGCAGAGTTCTAAAATAACTCTTGCTTGTTTTGTAATTTTGAACTATTTTTGGTAATAAAATTAATGATTTAGCAAAAAAAAAATGGTTCCTCTTCACCTTGATTTATCAAAAGACAGAACAAAAACTCGTAGGTTTATTCGTGGGAGACGGATTTATCTATTATTGTAGACTTTTCTGTGTGATACAGATTTGTTTATTAAAGTCTTCGATTTTGGGTCATAGAAACTCTTTGTTGTGAGTGAGATCGGCTAAAGGAATCAAGTACGTAGTATCCTGCTGGGATCAGAGATGTAGGAGCATAACTATACCTTGGATCAGTATGAGATTGACTGGGGTTCAACTACATTCCAGACCGAAGTTATCTGGGAGTAGACTAGTGTCTGTAGCGGCTTAATACAGTGTATGTTTAATCTAGACTAGGTCCCAGGGTTTTTCTGCATTTTCGGTTTCCTCTTTAACAAAATTCTGGTGTCTGTGTTATTTCTTTTCCGCATTATATTTTGTTATATAATTGAAATAATACAGGTTGTGTGTTGTTCAATCAATTAGAATATCCTACCTTTTTGGTTGTTGATTTAAATTGATTGACACTTGGATATTGGTCTTTGGCACCATCCAAGTCATGTCTCTTTGATAAAGACTCACATATTGTATTTGCTTGAGTAAAGATCAAATTGAGTGATTGAGATAATAACTCCTTGAATATTTTCTATTAATTGAGTCTGACTGTTTAGTTGATTCTCTAGAAAGTAACTCGGAGTTGTCCATACATATTGCTAATTGAAATATTGGGTGTGGTTGTTAGACCCCCGCTTTTTCAAATACGATCTAAAGGAATTGTTCTAGTGCATACACTCGTCAAAGTTGGAAGCGCATGGATACTAAGGAAACTAAGTGAACTAGGGGTAGTTTCTTGGTCTCAACAATACGAAGTTGGTGTAGATTTTGTATAACGGTTTAATTCTGAGAGTATTTAATTATGGACTAGGTCCTGGGGGTTTTCTGCATTTACGGTTTCCTCGTTAACAAAATCTTGTTGTGTCTTTTACTTTTCTCTTTCCACAATTATAATTGTTTATTAGAAGTAAAATACACAAACGTTAACTCCGCTTTACTTGATAATGATCCTATAGAGTTTGGTTAAGTCTGAACCTATTATCAAGTAATCACACTTTGGTAGTCATATTGTCTCGATCTCGTATCCATAGACAATCACACAAAGTGTGAATAACGATTTGTAGTACTGTCTCGACTTTGTCCATACACAATCACTTTCAGTGAGTGGACTTATAGGTGGATAAATAAAAGATTGTGGTGTATTTGGGTACCTTCGTCTTTTCAACTAAGATTAAATACATATGTGCAAATATTATTATAAAAATGAACAATATATTGCGGAAAATAAAAACACAAGACACCAAAAGTTTTGTTAACGAGGACCCAATAGCAGAAAAACCCGGGACATTGCCCAGGTTTGAACACCAAACTGTATTAAGCCGTTACAGACCTAGCCTACTATAATACTTTGGGATGGAATGTAGTTGAGACCGAATCCACCCTCCAAGAGCTTTGTTTATAGTCTCGCTTCTTATGTATCTTGAACCTCGAAAGGATCTACGTAAATAATTCAGTTAGCTGGCGTTCTTTATAGCTTAAGAGTTGCTTCAACCTAAGTGAATACTTTTGATACCAATCTTCCTCTACCAGATAAGCACATTTTATTTCCATTTAGATCAAAGATCAAGGCTTGGAAATTTGTTTGCACAAAGCTAGCAAATATCACAATCCGGAACACTTACACTCAGTTAGCTGAGAAGCCCGTATCTTTAACAACCTCTCAAGAAAAATCTTGAACTAATTAATTAGGAGAAGTTTTTAGATATATGTTTTGAGGAATTACAAAGTCTGAGACGAAGAGAAATTTACGATTACTATCTGTCTTGCCTGAAAAATATTACGAAAACCTCAATAACAGAACATCAAGATCAGGATACACGAAGTATCAAGGTAAAAATAGTAGGACCTGGCTTCATGAACCCCATAAGCGAAGTCTTTTAGTCATAGATATAATTATGTTTCACAGAGGAACCTAGGTCAATAGAGAACGACTTTAGATATCAACTAGGACACAAAGTGTTAGGGATTGATTTTCCAAGTTGAAAGAGCATCTGTATTTATAGATGTTCAAGAATGGGGGTTCCTTAGAATTCACACACTTTATCTATTTAGGTGAAATTCTAATTAGGTTTCTGGTAAGCATGTGAGAATTAGTCTTGAGACTTATATAGAAGAATATACAGAGTGGTCCGGTTACGAAACCGTGTATAACTACCATTCTGTGGCAAGTATGCCTTATGAACTATAAGCAATTTGATGTTCATTTAAGCACTTCAAAATTTAACCATGATCCACATACACAAGTGATTTAGTGATCAATGATGTCTTAGAGGTGTTTATCATGAGAGTTATTGCAATGCTAAACATATTTGAAATATAAGTCTTTAAGCATCTGCTAAAGTTTTACTGGGACTGTTGGTGAAATGGGTGAACCATAGAGCGCAGATCAGGAGTCAGGGTGCAACTGTTTGTGAACTGGGTTCCCAACCCTACTCACTCGAGAACTTATCGCGGTTCATGAACCATCCCATTTTGAACTTGTGGTTAGCGAACTGGTTGCCAACCTTTCCTGTATTCCAGAAACTCAGATATCTATTGTTAGAGTATAGCTCGGTTGAACTCACCAAGTGTTGGTATGTCAAATTTGGTTGTCATATTTTAGTGACTCAAAACTCATCTAAAGTCGTTTGATTGTATAATAGAGTCAACTTCGTTTAGGTTAGACTAGAAAGTCTATGAATGTTGAGACATATAAGTATTACTCTGAAAACCTGAAGAAAGTGAAGAAGAATCGAACTACAACGATAACATTATCCTTCCTCTTGAGGTTAGTAATATTGAATTGAACTGCTTTCATTCCTAACATATCTTTCAAGTCGTGTTATATTGAAAACATAACTGTGAAGTTGTATATACTGTACATATTATACGATACTCTAGTGATGTGACATGGCCATACTTGTATGATCATAGTATTAGGGAATTAGACTACGAAGTATAACGCTTATCTTATGAACTTCGTAGATATGACATCGACATAATATTATATATATTGTTATGATTATGTGAATGGGTTTTGGTAAAGACTTCATCCTAGGAAACAATGTTTTGCATTTATTTAAAGTACATTCATGAACTTGTTTTATAAATCGAAAAGGAAATCACTAGGCTTATTGGTACGGTTATTCATTGCAAATCTTTGGATTACTAATATGTGTGAGATGGTAGAACCGGTCGTAACTTTGTTATGTATCTTGGTATAACTAATCACAATGCATGACTTATGATTTAGTATGACTAGTTTTGATTAATTAGTATAATCAATCCTAAGTAATCACCATGAGATGGTATGATCGATATTTGTAATTGGGGTAACTGATCCTAGTAGTTGGTGTGACCGATCACAGAGAAGTTGTGTAATCGATCCTTGTAATTGGTGTAACCGATCCTGGTAACTGGTGTGAACGCTCACAAGCAATACCATGAGTATATGGTAACCGATCCTGGTAATTGATGTAACTGATCCTGGTGACTGATGTAACCGGTCCTGGTAACTTGTGTGAACGATCACAAGTGTTTCCATATTAAGGTATAACCGATCCTAGTGATTAGTAGAACTAGTTGAACCCATGTATGTGATTTGATATTTGATCAATCACATAGTGATCTTGGAGTACAGGTGAACCAATTCTAAACTTGTTTGGAAGTGTAGTATAACAGAATCCAAGAATGTAAATCCATGTAAATATGAATAGGTATTTACATTGAAAAGATGTCAACATACTTTGAACACGTTCAGTAACTCTTATCATTTATTTTTCAAATATATTCCTTAGTACTCAAGGAGATCCCGTGCCATAATAAATTGAGAATCTTTTAATTAAGGTTTTTGGTTTTAAATGCTTTAATTACCAGTAATTAAATGCATATCTCTATAAAATAAAAAATAGTAATGTGCATTTACTAATTGGAGATTTTCTATTGAGAGATTTCGGAAATTTTGGACAAGCATTCATTGGAATTAGGAAAACCGAATCTTGCTATTCGTTGCATATCTTGAGAATATTTTCGGTTTTGGAAATTCCTTGGTATCCAAACATCCTTGGTCTATAAATACCTAAGTTTGCATTTCTAGCAAACTATCCTAATAACCATGAAAACTATATATTTTTGTCATTTCTAAAGGATCCGTATATCAGGAGAGGAAAGTACCCTAATTAGGTGAAATCTCTTACGACCGCTCTTTTAAAGACTTCGGTGGCATCAAGAAGCTCTACGAGTACCGTTCGTAGGAAACTAGATAATTGCAGTGTTATTAGTTTTCGTTGATTTGATTGATTAACGGTTTTTGAAACTTTGATTGCACCTAGTTTGTTTATTCTTAAGAATCTTCTCTTCTTATATAATATTCACTCAAACTAGGTCGAAGTATCGACGGGATATTTTGAACTTTTTGTTAATCTAAAGACATCTTGTGATAATCCATTGTTAACAGACTCCGTTCCGTATGTGATTGATCACAAGATATTCAATTGGTGTTGTGCAGGTGTTTATTGAAGATTAAAGAAGATTTGAAGACAAAGAAGATTTCTTATTTGGTTCTCATATCTTTGGGTGTGCACAAACCTTGATCGGCTGGGATCCAACTAGAATCAAATTTATTCGATTGATTAGTTGCATGAGATCGGCATCACTTTATAGTTTGTTGTTGGAATCCATATCGATTGATTGCGATAGAAACTTGACTACTTAAGTAGTTATTGGATAGATTGATCTAACCAGGCAAAGGAGTTTATTAGATTAAACAGAAAAGCCTTTGCGTATGACTTGAAATATCTTTATCTTGAAAGAATTGAAAGAGTTGTTACCAAACAGATTTGTTATTTCTTTACTGTTTGGAATACGATCCAAAGGAATTTTTCTAGTGCGTGCACTCATCGAAGTCGGAAGCGCAGGGATACTTAGGAAATCAAGTGAACTAGGGGTAGTTGCTTGGTCTCAACTATACGAAGTTGGTTTATATTTTTTTTATAGCGGCTTAATTATGTGAGTATTCAATTCTGGACTAGGTCCCGGGGTTTTTATGCATTTGCAGTTTCCTCGTTAACAAAATCTTGTTGTGTCTTTTACTTTTCTATTTCCGCAATTATAATTGTTTATTATAGTTAAAAGTAAAATACATAAACGTTAACTCCGATATACTTGATAGTGATCCTATAGAGTTTGGTTAATTCCGAACCTATTATCAAGTATCACACTTTGGTAGTCATATTGTCTCGATCTCGTATCCATAGACAATCACACAAAGTGTGAATACCGATTTGTTGCATTGTCTCGACTTTTTCCATAGACGATCACTTTCGGCAAGAGGACTTATAGGTGGATAAATAAAAGATTGTGGTGTATTTGGGTAACCTCGTCTTTTCATCTATGATTTCCTAGATGATTAGAAAACCTAACCTGAGCCGAATAAACAGAAGCTCTGAGTTTCTCTTTATTGATATTTGAAACATTCCCAAATGAAAATCATTGTTTGGGAAATTTCCAATTGATCCACAAAAATAATTCTCAAATAATAAATTATTTCAAACTAATATTGTTAAGGACCTTTGGACATCCAATGCTTGAATCATATTTCTACATGTTTAACAAAACAAGATTGAATCGATATTTCTTGTTAGCAATAAATCTACTAGAAGTCACAAGATGTAGTCTCATAAAGATAGAATGATAAGATAGTGAGTAAAATAATATTTTTCAGTCTTCACATACCTTGTTAATGAAGTTCTCCAAATGTCTTCATCGATCTTCAGTCTTCGAGGGTGATGTATGATACTCAACTTCCAAATTCTAAACCTAGTCCGAGACTTTATTTTTTATTTTTTATTTTGGTACACAAAGAAACAAAGAAAAGAAAGAAAAACTGATTTATGAGGCTTCAATCCAAAGAGAAGCAATATCAATAGGGAGTTGAGAACTTGTCCACATAGCTTAGACTTTATGTGAGAAAGCATAGTCTGCTAGCAAGTGAGCTGCAGAGTTTACTGATTCCAGGATATGCAAGATTGAGCTTGAACTAATATTGGCCATCAGATGTTTCTTTTCGTCCTTTAGATTCCATATCTTCCACGGGGTACGGTAGTTAACCTCTGTCAAGCATTTCACATCAATCTGGAAATATCCTTCGATTTTGATGTGCTGCAAGTTAAGCCAATTAGCTAGTTCAGCTGCAAGGATAAATCCATCAGCTTCTGCGAAAACTGAGCTATCACAGTTTCCAGTTCTCGTGCCAGCCCCACATCAAATGTTTAGGTGGTTTCTTGCAATGGCTGACTGCGAAAGCAAGCAAGAAGTCTGAGACTTTATTTAGTAGTGTAGTTGCAGGAAATCCCACACTACACCTCTCACAAGAATTCATACAATCAAGTCATTTTAGGATGATCAATCACAATTTTTATTGATTAATCTCACAAATTCTACAAGAAAGGAAATAAATGAAATTAAGAAATTAACAACTTCTCTATACCTTCTCTCTCTTAATGACTTGCTCAATACTTTAAAAAGATCCCTCCTCTCTTAAGCATATTCGGCTCTTTATATAGGGAATTACATAGTGGATGACAACTAATCTGTCCTTTATTTTAGGATCTGGCTTGCGGTATCTCCGCAAGCTTACAAGTATTAATTTCGCAAACATTATTATTTTCGCAGGATCATCACACTTCTACCGTGTTTAGTCTAACGTTATCTATTGCATCATTTCCATAATTAATTTGCGACGGCTTCACAACGTTGTAGATGAAGATTTCGCAAGTGTATTGTTGTTGCGATATTATGATCCTACATCTTGCCTCTTCTCATGTCTTCTATGCGAAGGGGAGAATGTCATGAGAAACCGCTCTACAGAATGCCGCAACTGTTCATATTTTCATATTCTTCTGTACTGACACGATTCTGTACTTTGCGTAAATTTTGTTACACGTATCTCTTCTTCCATCCATCTCTTGACATGTCCTTTTCAACCGTTGCTTCTTAACCTCTCATGTTTATTCTTCGCATTTAATGTGCTTATCTTCTCGAGAATTCTCCTCTCTATATATATTTTTCTCCTTCTTCTCTTCTCTTCTTTTTACTTTCTCTCTTATTTTCTCTGCAACTCTATTTTACTGTTCTTCCGTAAATTCCGCAACTGCTACTGTAATTTTTCTTGATTCTTCTTCTTTTGATTTTTACTTTCTTATTCATTCCCATACTAAAAATGCCTCCCGCTGGTTGTAAAAATGAGATTGCCTTTGAAGAATTTCGAAAGGAATTTCTAACCAGAGGTTTTACTTTATCTCCCATTCCTGGTCAAAGTCCTAAATCCGATCTTTCTGCCAAGCTATTTTCTTATGATCCTGAGCTCCCTTTGTTTTAGGAAATACTCTCTTATGCGAAATTCTCGCGAGCAGTTTATCAATTGAGTGGAGACTGTATTCACCTAATGCTTGGATTTGCTAATCGTGGTGCTGGTAAGGGATCTCTTTATCCCTCAGAAGTTAAAGATCCTAGATTCGCTGGTGTTGCAATTGTTCCTACGAAGTATATTGTAGAAAATTTCTTTGAAAATTACGAGATAATTCCCATGAAAAGAAGCAGTACTTGCTGGGGCGTCCGCTTCAGGAAGAAGGATAATATTGACGATAATAAAATACTTACGCAAGATATCGACTTGCACCCTGGTAATAATACAACTCCACGTCATTCTAAATATGATAGGCGGTGTATCTTCTCATTAACTCTAGAGGTTCCGTATGTCTCCGGCTCTCATGTTTTACCTGCGAATCTTGCCACGTACTACCATGGGCATTCAACTGGCCTGAAAAGAACACAGAGGGACATTTCTGAATTTCGCTTTACTTGTGATTTTTCATATTTTTATATGTGATTTCGCTAAACATTCTTACGCCATGGTCTTCATATCCTTGTGAAATTGTTAGATTGAGAGGTTGAGGAGAAATTACATCGATACTAAGAAACCAAGTATCTTAGCAGCTTTGCGTTCGATCACAGATGAAGTAAGAAATATATTTTTTATAGATTTTAACAATATATTGTTGCCTCTATTTCTTATCATTATCTGTGTGTATTGGTGTTGTAGAAGAAGAAATTGAAGATCTTGCCCCAGCTGTGAAAATTAAAAGCAAAAAAGTTGCGAAAACTAAAGGCAAAGGTAAAAGCGTTATTCGCAAGGAGAAATCTGTCGCCCCTCCTTCAAAAAAACGAAAAATTCAATATCCCTCTCCTTCAAGCTCTCAATTTGGCGAAAGTTCTGATAATGATAATGCTGACAATTCTGCCGCAAAAGGAAATTCTCCACCTGAATCTTCTATGGCACAATTGTCTAGCATCTTCTCTAATACTCTGCAGGGAATGGGTGATACTCCTCTCACTAATGCCTGCCAATCCATAGCTATTATCTGTGATGACTCCCTCTTAGAGAATAATGAGTCTCTTCGCGGGGTTTCAAGATCTATATCTCCAAGTTTCTTACATTCGCTTAATAGCCTGGTAAATTTTCATACTTATATTTTTCTTCATTTTGTTTTTGCCTCGAGTTCATAATTTATCCTTAAAATTCGCTGCATTATTTCGCAGGCTGGGAAAGCTTCTTTCGCTGTCACTTCAGATTTGGAAAAAAGGCGTGCGGCTCTTGAAAAGGAAAATCTTGATCTTCGCAAGAAGAATGAAAAACTGGAGGCCGAAGCTGCTAGCCTTCGCAAAAAGAGCAAACAATTGGAATCTGAGACTGCCATTCAAAAGAATAAAATCTCTAGTCTTCAAAATGCTAATAAGCAACTTTATGGTATAAAACTTTTTCTTTATTTTCTTCATTTCGTTTTCTCATTATTTTTTCTTATACAATTTACCATTTCTCAGACGTTTACGGTCTTTCTGATGAAGCTATTCTTCTTCACTCATTTCCCCATCATATGGATGATGACGCCCTTCTTGATCATCTTAACAACTCTTTGAATAATTTTTCAAATGACAAAATTAAATCCCTTCCTGTAGATGAACTTAGATCCAAACTTCGCCTCTTAGAAATTGAACATAGATCCGGCTTGAATTTAGCCAATAAATTTAAACGTTTCTTTCATAATTCCAAAGAGGAAATCAATAGTTTAAGGGCCAAGTATAGTGATCTCATAGATGAAAAAGATCGTATTGCCCTCCAAGGTGCTCAAGCTTTAGCGAAATTTCATGAAACTCTTCGTGAAGTTAAAATTGAACGAGATGAAGTTATTTGCCAAAGCACTATACTTAGCGAAAGAGAGAGTCAAGTTCACTCATGTCTTCTAATACAAAATGACGATGAATTCTCTTGGGCTGCGAAAGTCCTAAATAACGCCAAAAATAACTTACGTGTAAATGTTAGTTTTCAAGCTGAGCAAACGGCCTTGATTAGAGATATGATTTCTAACAGAGAAGGTTGTTAACTCTTATTCCTTATTTAACTGTTTGTTTTTCATAAACTACCATCAGATTGTTGATTTATTGTTATATTTTCGCAGAAGTTGAAGATAGATTTCGCAAGAGAATTGAAGAGCTTGAGAATGAGAAAGAGAAGCTCGCAAAGGATATTTCTTCTCGCAATGAGAAATGTTCTAGGCTGAAGAATCAACTAAAGATCTGTAGTTGCAGGAAATCCCATACTGCACCCTTGTTATGATCTTGCTATATTCAACTCACAATTGAAGATTAAAAACGACACTTTATTATTTTGTTCTCAGAAATGTTTACAGAAATGGAAGAATTCAAGATTACAACTACTCTCTTGAAGTTTCTCTCTCCTCAAGACTTTCTTAACTCTCAAAAATATATCATCATCTTCTGGACATATTGGGTCTATATTTATAGGGTAGTTACATAGTGGATGACAGCTAAGTTTTCCTCTTATTTCGGGTTGGTTCTGCGATTGTACCGCGATAGTTACAATATTCATTCTCGCAAGATTTATAACCATCGCGGGACAAACATGCTTTTCTCATGTTTTCTTCAATCTTCGGTTATTACGTCACTCTTTTGACTGCTTTTATGACACTCGCAAAGTGTAGTTGAAGATCTTGCGGTGATGCTCGCTGGGAAGTGTTGTTAATCTCGCAAAGAAGTATTGTAGCGATATTCTGGTCCTACATCTTGCCTCTTCTCATGTCTTCTTCGCAAAGTGGAGAGGATATAAGAATCTTCAATTCTTCAAAGTGCTCGCAGCCTCTTTTCTTTTCATACTTTCTTCTCAACATTGCTCCTTTAATTTAGCTTAACCGCCTACACGTGTTGTAAATTCATCTTTTTACTGACACGTCTCTACTCAACAGGTCATTCCCTTTTGCCTATAAAAGGTAGAGTTAGACTTCAAAACTAATTTTCTTCTTTTATTTCTCTATCTTCTTCATCTGTTTATTTTGTCTTCCGTCTGCAACTTTTCTTCTTCTTCATATTCTCCTGCTACTCTTCTAATGGAGTCATCAAGGTATGTTTTTTTTTTTAATATAATCTTTATTTGATTCAATTTTTACTCATATTCTTAGATCTTCTCTATTTGATCCTTCATAACTCCCGTATTATGTCTTCTCTTCAGTGGAACTATCCCTAACACCCAATCCTCAATTCAAAACCCTAATGCTCGCAAAAGACCAACTGATAAGAAGAAGAGGAGTTCTGCGAATGATAAGGTGGTAAGAAACACATCATATTTCTTAATAACAATATTGTTGCCTCTGTTTCTTATCTAAGTTATTATTCGCAGAATGTCGAGAACATCGTTAATCCTCCCAAAAGACCTCGTCAATTTAAAGCTCTTGAGGCTGATTTCATCATCCCCATGTTAACATCTGCGAGAGTTACTCCCACACCTTCGCGATTGGATCCTCTTTCTTTTATCTACGAGAATATCGCTGCCAACACCTCTAGTTCTTTTGATTCTTTGACAAATCAAGCTCCTGAAATTTCTGTGACTGAAACTCCTTTAGCCCTTTATTGCCTTCAACTGTTGTTTTTCCAAATAATCCTCTTTCTGATAATAAAACCATCGCAAATGACTCAAATCGTCAACTTGTCCTCGTTACTACTTCACCCTTTGCATCTCTTCCTCCATCAAATGAAACCTTAGCAGGAGTTGATGTTGCATTTAAAATTTTATGTAACATTTTAGACGATGATAGAAAGTCTTCTACCGACTCTCTACAATATGAAGTTTGTGAGACCTTACTCAAATATTTTGGCTCTGATAGTACTGCTTCATGAGCATCTTTAAAAAATGAAGTTGAAGCTCTAAGAAAAATCCTTCAAGTCAAAATTTCTGAATGTGATACTCTAAACCATATGCTTCGCAACTCTTCACTTAACTGCGAGAACCTTCGCAGAAAAAATGACGAGCTGAAAGGTAAAATTTTCCTGCTTCTACCCTTTTGTTTTTCTGTTTTGCTTTCATATCCTCTGTACTCAAGTCTCCTTCTTAAATTCTTGGTTCATTTATTAGTTTCAAATCAGACTCATTTCATGGAAATACTTAATTTTGAATCTATTGCTAAAGAAGTTCGTGTTGAAAGAGATTCTTGGATGGACCAGTATAATAAATTATATAATCTCTACACATATTCGATCGATCAAATAGATAATCTTACTAATGAGAATAATCAACTATCGCAAAGTCAAAATTTATTAAGTAATGAGATTACTCGTCTCTCATATTTGTTAATCAAGTCTAACTTGGCGATAGAATCTTTATCAGATGAAAATAGAACTTTATCCCAAGAGAAACATAGGTTTTCAAGATTGATGGCGATTTCTTCGCAGTAATTGAGTAATCTACAAAGAATATGTGATAATCAAGAGCGATATCTTTGCTCCCTTAAAGATGAACTCAAGGAAGTAACTGAATCATCATCCGCCGCTGAGAAGGATAAATTTATTAAGGGTAGATTAACTCTTAGTTTAAAGGCCAGCGAGCTTCAAGACCAATACTCCCAATTAAAGAAATCTCATTCTTTATTAGCAAAGGAAAATTCGTATCTACACTCCAAAGAAGAAAACATGAAATCTCGTATGAAGGGTATGGTTGGCGATAAATTTGATGACGCTATGAATCAATGGGAGAACTGTTTCTTTACATTAATCCAAAACTTAACCTCTCAAAAAGAAGGTAGTCAATTGACTATCTCATTTGTTGATCTTTATGTCAAATTATTCGTTATGTTTCTTGCGAGATATTTGTATGAATAATATTTAATCATTTTTGTTTCTCGCAGAATCTGAAAGAAATCTTCATTCTACCATCGCTGATCTTACTGATAAATTGGATAAAGTTCGCAAATAAAACAAGATTCTCACTTCTGATCTTATAGAAGCTCGCGATAAGGAAGAGATAAGACTTGATTATCTCGAGTATTTAAAAAATATAGAAATTAGAAATCGTGACAGAGGTTTCCTTCGTAAGGTTCATCTTAGTGCTGAAGTTCTTGTGAACAATATTCTGATATCCCATTCTCTCCCTCATGTATCTGTTCCTCCTCTAAAAGTTGATGATGATGAAATCCCTCTTCCCATGGATAAGGATTTAGAATATGTACCTGTAGAAGAAAATGTCGAAAAATATGTTGAAGAAGATAAACCAGAAGAAGAAGAAAAAAGTTCTCCTAGAGAAGGAGAAACTCGTAATGAGAAAAATGCTGGTGATGCTGATAATAACAGTAAGAATCCTGAGTCTGGCGAGACCATCGCTGAAGCTTGAATTTCATTCTTACTTTATTTTTCTTCTTGTTTCTTACGAGCAATGTAACTTTTGCAACTTTTAGAATTCAACCTTTAATTTTTTGTTTATTTTGAATATTCTCAAGGAAGATAATGAGATATTATTCATTCATTCCCCTACTTGCCCTTCATTAACTTTCTTGAGATGTTGAATTGTTTCCTGTATCTACTTGCGAAAGTAGGAATATATCTGCGATGTAATGAATTCTTGCGATATTCTGAAAAATTCCGAAGAAAATTGCCTTCTCATATATTCTCCTGCGAGGAACAAATATTTCATGCATTCTAAAATAGTTAATGTTTAATATTATTCTGTTGGTCTTATTTTGCCTTCCTAGTTAAAGGTCTTATTTTGCCAAACTTTTCTTTCCGCGACAAAATCGCAGGACGTCTTTACATTTGTATGTAAACACCCATTGATCTTTCCTTATCCTTGTTTCTTTGAATTTTCTGCGACAATATGACAAGTCTATATCCTCTTGCGAGAACAAAGTCCTATGACATTGCCGTCTTGCGATGAAACCGCAGGACGTCTTTACACTTTCATGTAAAACCCCATTGATCTCATCTTAACTTTTATCTTTTGGTTTGTTGCCTTTGTATAACTTTCGTCATGCGACAATATGACATGCCTAAATGTTCTTGCGATCATAAATCCCCATGATATTGCCGTCTTTAGACACTTATCAGCTCCCTAATGGAGGGTGCCGCCCTTATCTCCCCCCTGGTTGCCCCTTCAAGGAGGGCACATCAGACATACATGACTAGCTCCTCCCATCCAGATTTTCCAACAACCAGCTGTTTTCGCAGCCTCTTGTCATTTATGCCTATATGTCTTATAGTTACAAGACTGCACCCTAAGTGGGGTTTTCTTCGGGCCGAGTGCATCATAGACAAGACTTGCCAAGGATGGACAGGGTAGTTTCGTATGCCCCTGGAACCCTTGACTCAACCGTGTACCCCGGCGCCTTGGTCATAATCTGCACTCCTTAGAAGAGGTTCTTAGTCGTCCAACCAGGGTATAACCTTATATAGTTAGAAATCCAAGATCCCTCTCCTGGATAGGTTTTCTTTAACCCCCAAAATCTTCATGACTCAGGTTCCAGCAGTGGTATAACCTTATCCCTGAGTCATGTAAAGAGATACCCCCTTATATGACGCACTATTAGGTCTTACATTTGCCTCTTGCAAAATTTTATTCGCGAACTAGGGTGCATGCCATAAAGGTTCGTCCCATTCTATTAATCTCTGCGAAATATTTATTCGCCTTTGTTGCGATCATTCTCGCAGCTCTTGCGTTGCTTTGTTATTAGAAGAACCTATCAGTTGTAACAGAGAAAGAATTTTTTTTTTTTTTACAACATACTTGTATCTCTTATCTCGCAGAAGTTGTCATTGATAATACCTTTTTAGAAATAGTCTATTCCATGGTCTGTCAAGTCTTTGACCAATATCTCTCCCTTCAAGGTCCATTAGTTTGTATGCCCCGATTCTAACTATCTCTTTAATGATGTATGGTCCATCCCATTTCCTCGCCAACTTTCCACCATTCTCTCGCTGATAACTTGGTGTTTCTCGCAGCACTAAATCGCCAGGTTTAAATTCACGTTTCTTAACACGTTTGTTGTACTCGCGAGCTAATCTTCGCTGGCAATTTTCCATATGTTGTAAAGTCTTTTCTCTTTTTTCTTCTAATTCATCCAATTTATTTAAAATCATTCCAGCACTTAGATTTCTTTCCCAAGCTTCTCTTTTTGTTGTAGGAATAGATACTTCTGTTGGTAACACAGCTTCAACTCCATACGTCAAACAAAAAGGTGACATTCTAGTAGCTTCTAGTCTAGTTGTATTGTAGGCCCATATTGCATTATGCACCTATTCGCACCATGCTTTGTGGTATCCTTCTAGCTTCTTTTTTAAGATGTCTGCGATTGTCTTATTAGTTGCTTCAGCTTGACCATTTGCTTGTGGGTATAGAGGAGTAGATTTTTCACATTTTATCTTAAATGCATTGAGTAGAAATTCTATATTCTTCCCTTCAAATTTCTTTCCATTATCAGACACCAACTGTGCTGGAATCCCAAATTTGCAAATTATATTCTCAAATATGAATGTAAAAATATCTTTATCGCGGATATGTTGTACTGCCTTTAATTCTCCCCATTTTTTGAAATAATCTATTGCGACAATTAGATATCTTCTTTGTCCAGAACCAGGCACAAATGGTCCCACAATATCTAACCCCCATTTCCTTAAAGGCCATACACTTGTTGAAGATGATAATGGTGCTCCTGGTGCATGTATCTTCTTTCCATATCGCTGGCAATCTTCGCAACGCCTTGAGAGTTTTTTTGCATCTTCATGCATATATGGCCAGTAATAGCCTTGCATTTTTGTTCTATATGCCAAAGATATTCCTCCACTATGATTACCAGCATCGCCACTATGCAACATCTTCAACACTTTTTGTCCTTCCTCCCTCGTCAAACATCTTAGCGATGGTCCACTAAAAGATCTGCGATATAATACTCCTTCTCTTAGCTCATAATTGGTTTCCCTACTTTTTAATTTATGTGCCTCCAATCGAGTTCTTGGGATTTCTCCTCTTGCCAAGTATGCATGAAGATCTGCTCGCCAATCTGTAATGTTGCTCTTTAATTCTTCTTCGCCAACTTCTACCATCATCACATCTTCCTCTTCTTCTTTCTTGTTTATCGCTGGTAATAAAAGTGTTTGAATTTTTATGCACCTCGCAACTGGATTTGTCATCATATCTTGGATATGAAAGCAAAAGCATCTACGAGCCTATTATCTTTCCTTGATATGTGTCTCCATTTTATTTTTGGAATTCTCGCAGATAATTCTTCGACTAATCTTTTATACTTTCTCAAAGATGGTTCATTTTTTGTGTATTCTCCTTTTATCTGGCGAATAACCAACTTTGAATCGCTGATGATTCTAGCATTTTCCAACTTCATTTCTACCGCAAATTTTAAAGCATGAATCACGGCCTCATTTTCTGTCTCATTATTAGTGGATGCAAATTCCAATCTAAATGAAAAAGCTGTTTTTTCTCCTTCTGGTGAAATAAAAACAACTCCAATCCCATTTCCTTCTCCATTTGATGATCTATCCACCAATATCTCCCATCTGTCGGGTTCTGTTAATAGCTCTTTTGGATCTCCATGTTCCTCTTCTATATCCATCATCTCTTCCATGACTTCATCATCTTCTAAAGGAAATTCAGCTAAGAAGTCTGCGATAACTTGTGACTTTGGCGAGGATAAAACTTCATATTGGATATCAAAGTGTCCTACTTGTGCATTCCATCTCTCAACTCTGCCTGATCTTTTTGAATTTTTCATTACTGACTCAATTGGCACTTTTGTTAACACTTTGACCTTATGTGCTTGAAAGTAGATGCGAAGCTTAAAAGTTGCATGCACCAATGCTAGAATTAATTTCTCAATCTTTGAATAATTTCTTTCTACAGAATTGAACGTTTTGCTGATGTAATAAATTGGTTTTTCTACCCCTGCATCTACTCGCAGCAACACAACACTTAGTGCATATGTGGTTGTTGCGAGATAAATCAATAGTTCTTCTCCCGGTTCAGCTTTATTTAAGATAGTTATGTTCATTAAATGTTCTTTTATTCCTTGAAAAGCCTTTTCACATTCATCTGTCCACTTGAATTTTGTTCCCTTCTTGAGTATATCGAAAAAATGTTTGCACTTGTCTGAAGATCGCGAGATGAATCTTCCTTGCGAGGCTAAAAGTCCATTAAATTTTTGCACATCTTTCACCGTCGCAGGCGTTGGCATATCGCGAATTTCTTGTACTTTTTCCAGATCAACTTGTATTCCTTCTTTTGATACAATATACCCCAGAAATTTTCCTGAAGTTACTCCAAAAGTACACTTATCGGGATTCACTTAAATATTAAATTGTCGCATTTGATCAAAAATCTCCTTCAAATCTTGTACATGATTCTCAGCTTCTTTGCTTTTAATCAGCATATCATCTACATACACTTCTAATGTTTTGTGGATCCACTTTGCAAACACCTTCTCCACCATTCTTTGATACGTTGCACCAGCATTTCGTAAGCCAAAGGGCATCTTTGTATAACAATATAATCCTCTTGGAGCAAAAAATGCGGTATGTTCTTGATCTTCTTCAGCGAGAGGGATTTGATTATATCCTTTATATCCATCCAACGATGATATTCTGGCATTTCCCGCTGCTGATTCAACCATCTGTGGGATATCTGGTAACGGAAAACTTTCTTTAGGACAAGCTTTGTTTAAATCAGTGAAATCTATGCAAATTCTTATCCCCTTGTTCTTCTTTGGGACCACCACCATATTTGCAATCCACTCTGGATATTTTGCTTGCCTTATATTTCCTGCGTCGAGCATCTTCTGTAATTCTTCTTCTATTTGAGAATGGTATGTTGTTGCAATTTTCCTTATTCTTTGCTTAAATGGTCTTATGTTTTTGTTGATTTCTAATTTATGACATGCTATTGATGGATCTATCCCTGGCATCTCATCCATGCTCCACGCTAAGATATCTTTATATTCTCGCAAGAGATTTATAGTTCTTTCTTCCTCATCTGCCTCCATTCTAGTCCCAATTTTCAGCATTTTAGTCTTTTCTTCACTCCCAATATTTATTTCCTTTGTTGGTTCTGCTGCAACATAACTGGCTTCAGGTTCTCCCATTGGTGTTGGTGTTTTCATAACTCTCGCGAGTTCATCTCCTTCTCGCGAGATTTCGCTGGGTATTCCTTTTCCTTCTTTTGCTCTTATCACGTAAACTTGAAATTCTTCTTCCTTCTTTGTTTCTATCGCCAATTTTTTGCGAGCCTTTCGCAGCTTTGGACGTTCTTCACAATTTCTTACTTCAATTTGGTAACACAATTTCGCAAAATCCGTGTCTCCTCTAATTTCTCCAATTCCACTGGGTATAGGAAATTTGATGCATTGATGCAATGTTGATGCTACAGCCTTGATTGCGTGTATCCACGATCTTCCTAATATCATGTTATACAGTGATTCCACGTCTACCACACATAACGTTACTTGTGTTTCAATCTCTCATAGTGGAATTCGTACCACTATCTCGCCTTTAGGTTTTGTTAAAGATTTTTCAAAGCCATGAACATGATATGTTGAATAAGACATTTCTTCATCCTTATATCCCATTTTCTTGAAAGTATGATAAAATATTATATCTACAGAACTTCCTGCATCCACCAAAGTTCTATTCATAGCCCATTTTTCTACAGATTTTATTGATTCTTCCTTTCTCATTGGTATAGTGGATACTGTGATTACCAATGGAGATGTATGACTTAGATTTATCGGGCGCCAAAATGTAGTTGCAGGAAATCCCACACTACACCCTTGTTATGATCTTGCTATATTCAACTCACAATTGAAGATTAAAAACGACACTTTATTATTTTGTTCTCAGAAATGTTTAAAGAAATGGAAGAATTCAAGATTACAACTATTCTCTTGAAGTTTCTCTCTCCTCAAGACTTTCTTAACTCTCAAAAATACATCATCATCATCTTCTGTACATATTGGGTCTATATTTATAGGGTAGTTACATAGTGGATGACAACTAAGTTTTCCTCTTATTTTGGGTTGGTTCTGCGATTGTACCATGATAGTTATAATATTCATTCTCGCAAGCTTTATAACCATCGCGGGACAAACACGCTTTTCTCATGTTTTCTTCAATCGTCAGTTATTACGTCACTCTTTTGACTGCTTTTGTGACACTCGCAAAGTGTAGTTGAAGATCTTGCGGTGATGCTCGTTGGGAAGTGTTGTTAATCTCGCAAAGAAGTATTGTAGCGATATTCTGGTCCTACAAGATCACTGTTGTGAATTCCAAGAGTGATGTTATTCTCTTCCGCAACAAAAGTATTTTAACAATTTGTGATGATAATGGCATTCCTCATTCTACATATCCTTGCCTCTCAGACAAAGTTCCAGAGAATGTTCCTGACTTGGTTATCTCTGATAGTGATGCTGATGAAGAAAAAGAGTTTGAAGAAGATGAAGAAGAAAAGTCTAATGAAGAAACTGATGACGACGAAGGATAAAGCTTAGGTGAAGAATCTGATGAAGATAATGAAGAATCAAGCAAGAAGTAGCTTTTGCTTCTTTGTGCTTCCTTGTTCAACTTTTTGTAAAACTTGTACATTTGCTCTTTGGTCTTCTATTCTTCAATACAAGTTCTATTTCTTTTATTTCTTCCTGCATGTGTTAGAAAAACAACCCTTTCTCGCAATATGATTAATCAATATATAATTTATTTTTCATTTTGTGCGTAAATCTATCATATGGAGACAAATAACATATTCTCATTTTATGCATTCCCATACTTGCCTCTGTTATTTGGGTTCAAATGAGAGATTAAGCGAGTTATTGTTGTTCAGTAAGATTATTGCGACAATCTCGCAAATATTTTGGCGTAATTTCGTAATCACATATTTTAAAATTGCATTCTTCCTTATATTTTGATGTGGTCTTATTTTGACTTTCTAAGTAAATGTCTTATTTTGCCACCTTTTCTCATTATGACAAAATCGCAGGACGTTTCTGCACTATTATGCAGAAACCCATTGATCTTGCCTTAACTTTTTATTCTTTTGTCATTTTTGCTGCGACAATATGACAGTCCTAATTTTTTTTGCGAAACTAAAGCCCCGTGATATTGTCGTCTTGCGACGAAATAGCAGGACGTCTCTGCACTTTCATGCAGAAATCCATTGATCTCGTCTTATCTTCTCTTTTGTATTATTGCCTTTTCAGGATTGTTGCACAAATATGACAAGCCTTGATACTCCCGTAAGTAAAAAGCCTCATGACATTTGCGTCTTAAGACACTCATCAGCTCCCTAATGGAGGGTGCCGCCCTTATCCTCCCCCTGGTTGCCCCTTGAAGGATACGTACTTCTGCCATACAAGACTAGCTCCTCCCATTCGGTCTTGACAACAACCAGTTATTTTCGCAGCCTCTTATCCCTTTTGCCTATATAGCTTATGGTTACGAGACTGCACCCTAAGTGGGGTTTTCTTCGGGCTGAGTGCATCATAGTCAAGACTTGCCAAGAATGGCCAGGGTTGTAGGATCAGAATATCGCCACAGCAGTGCTCTTGCGAAATTTATAAACAATGTTTCTGCGAGATCTTCAACAACACTCTGCGAGCGTCACAGACTGACTCAAAGAATGACGTAACGGATGACGGTAGCAGAAACACGGGAAGAGCATGATGATCCTACGAAGATTACAACATCGGCAAGAATAAGCATTACAACTGCTACGAGAATATCGCGAGTCAGATCCGAAATTAAAGAACAGCTTAGTTGTCATCCACTATGTAACTACCCTATATAAAGAGAACTAATAGACCCAGAAAAGAGAGATCAATTTTTGAGTGTTGAGAAAATTTTGAGGAGAGAGAATGTTCTTGTGAGCGGTTGTATTCTTGATTTCCTCCATTTCCTGTAACATTTCTGAGAATTAATTAATCAATAAAAGTGTTGTTCTTAATCTTCAAATATGTGTTGCTTATTATAAATTCTTGTGAGGGGTGTAGTGTAGGAATTCCTGCAACTACATAATGGCGCTGGAAACAGGGATTGAAAGTTGAAAATTGTAGAAAAAGCAAGATTAAAGATCAGCATTCAAGTTAAGAAGAGGATCGATCAAGTCGGTGAAATAGTTGAAGGAAAAATGATTAAAGCCAAGGATAATTACAGGAAGTTGGAGTGTAATACTATAACAAAAACGAAGATCAACCAATTCCATGAAAATATTAAAGGAAGGATTCATAAACGAGATTATGAAGGAAAGAAAATTATGACGGTGGAGAAAGTATCACCTCTGAAAGATTGGGAAAAGCAGAAAATCACATTCACAGCAGCAGAAATACCAAGAGAAAATTTGGATCATACATCTCCTTTGGTAATCACGGTATCCATTATACGAATGAACAGGGAAAAATCAACAAGATCTGCGGAAGAATGGGATGTGAATAGAACTTTGGTGGATGTAGGAAGTTCTGTAGATATAATATTTTATCATGTATTTAAGAAGATGGGATACAAAGATGAAGAGATGTCTTGTTCAACTTAACATATTCATGGCTTTGGAAAATCTTTAACAAAACCTAAAGGCGAAATAGCGGTACGAATTCCGTTAGGAGAGATTGAAACACAAGTAACATTATGTGTGGTAGATGTGGAATCACCATATAAAATGATATTAGGGAGACCATGGATACACGCAATCAAGGCTGTAGCATCAACATTGCATCAATGCATCAAATTTCCTATGCCCAGTGGAGTTGGAGAAATTATAGGAGATATCGATCATGCGAAACTGTGTTATCAAGTCGAAGTGAGAAATTATGAAGGGCATGCAAAGCTGCAAAAAGCGCATAGAAAAATGGCGAAAGATACAAAGAAAGAAGAAAAATTTAAAGTTTACATGATAAGAGCAAAAGAAGGAAAAGGAATACCCAGCGAAATTTCGCAAGAAGGAGATAAACCTGCGAAAGTTATGAAAACATCAACACCAATGGGGGAACCTGAGGCCAGCTACACCGCAGCAGAACCAACAAAGGAAGTAAATATTGGAAGTGAAGAAGAACCTAAGATACTGAAAATTGGAACTAAAATGGATGCAGATGAGGAAGAGCGAACCGTAAACTTTTTGCGAGAATATAAAGACATCTTCGCGTGGAGTATGGATGAGATGCCTGGAATAGATCCGTCAGTTGCATGTCATAAGTTAAAAATTAACAAGGATGTAAAACCATTTAAACAAAGGATAAGAAAAATCGCGACAACATACCATTCCCAAATAGAAGAAGAATTACAGAATATTCTTGACGCAGGAATTATAAGGAAAGAAAAATACCCGGAATGAATTGCAAATATGGTGGTGGTTCCAAAGAAGAATAAAGGGAAAAAAAATTTCATAGATTTTACTGACTTAAACAAGGCTTGTCCAAAAGATAGTTTTCCATTACCATACATTCCTCAAATGGTCGAATCAGCAGCGGGAAATGATAGAATATCTTCGTTATATGGGTATAAAGGATATAATCAGATTCCTCTCGCTGAAGAAGATCAGGAACACACCGCATTCTTCGCTCCAAGAGGGTTATATTCCTATACAAAGATGCCATTCGGTTTGCGAAATTCTGGTGCAACATATCAAAGAATGGTGGAGAAAGTGTTTGCGAGGTGGATCCATAAAACATTAGAGGTGTATGTAGATGACATGTTAATCAAAAGTAAGGAAGTTAAAAACCATGTGCAAGATTTGAAGGAGATTTTTGACCAAATGCGACACTTTAACATCAAGGTGAATCCCGATAAGTGTACTTTTAGAGTGGCTTCAAGAATTTTTTAGGATATATTGTGTCAAAAGAAGGAATACAAGTTGATCCAAAGAAAGTACAAGCAATTCGCGACATTCCAACACCAGCAACAGTAAAAGATGTGCAGAAGTTGAATGGGATCTTGGCTTCGCTAGGAAGATTCATCTCGCGATCATCAGATAAATGCAAGCATTTCTTCAATATACTCAAGAAGGGAACAAAATTCAAGTGGACAGATGAATGTGAAAAGGCTTTTCAAGGAATTAAAGAACATTTAATGAACATATCTATCTTATATAAACCGGAGCCAGGAGAAGAGTTATTGATCTATCTTGCGACAAATTCGCACGCATTAAGTGCAGTATTACTGAGAGTGGACGCAGGAATAGAAAAACTAATTTATTACATTAGCAAAACATTTAATGTTGCAGAGAAAAATTACTCAAAGATCGAGAAGTTAATTCTGGCATTGGTTTATGCAACTTTTAAACTTCGCATCTATTTTCAAGCACATAAAGTAAAAGTATTAACAAAGGTGCCAATTGAGTCAGTAATGAAGAATTCAAAAAGATCAGGCAGAGTTGAGAGATGGAATGCACAAGTAGGACACTTCGAAATCAAATATGAAATTCTATATTCTCCAAAATCAAAATTTGTAGCAGAGTTTCCTCTAGAAGATGATGAAGCTGTAGAAGAGATGATGGATGTAGAAGAAGAACATGGAGACCCAAGAGATCTGTTAACAGAACCCAACATGTGGGAAATATTGGTGGATGAGTCATCAAATTGGGAAGGTAATGGAGTTGGAGTTATCTTTATCTCGCCAGAAGGATAAAAAAATAGCTTTTTCATTTAGATTGGAATTTGCATCCACTAACAATGAGACGGAATATGAAGCTATAATACATGCTCTAAAATTCACAATAGAAATGAAGTTGGAGAATGCTAGAATTACCAGTGATTCGCAATTGGTTATTCGTCAAATAAAAGGAGAATACATAATAAATGAACCATCTTTGAAGAAATACAAGAAACTTGTTGAAGAACTGTCAGCAAAAATTCCAAAAATAAAATGGAGACATATATCAAGAAAAGATAACAGACTCGCAGATGCTTTTGCTTTCATATCCAGCATGATGAAAAATCCAGCTGCGAGATGCATAAAAATTCAGACACTTATATCACCTTCAATCAATAAAGAGTAAGAAGAGGCAGATGTGATGATGATAGAAGGTGGCGAAGAAGAACCGAGAGGCAATATTGCAGATTGGCGAGCAGAACTTCATGCATATTTGGCGATAGGAGAAACACCAAGAAATAGATTAGAAGCACATGAGTTAAAAAGCCGAGCAACAAATTATGAATTAAGAGATGGAGTATTATATCACAAATATTTTAATGGACCATCACTAAGATGCTTGACACGGGAAGAAGGAGAAAAGGTGTTAAAAATGTTTCATAGTGGAGACGCTAGTAATTACAGTGGAGGAAGATCTTTGGCATACAGAACAAAAATGAAAGGCTATTACTGGCCATACATGCATGAAGACGCAAAACAACTTTCAAGACGTTGCGAAGATTTTCAGCGATATGGAAAGAAGATACATGCACCAGGGGCACTATTGTCATCTTCCACAAGTGTATGGCTTTTAGGAAAATGGGGGTTGGATATTGTGGGACCATTTGTACCCGGTTCTGGACAAAGAATATATTTGATTGTCGCTACAGATTATTTCACAAAGTGGGGAGAAGTAAAGGTCGTACAGCACATTCGCGATAAAAACATTTTTTACATTCATATTTGAAAATATAATTTGCAGATTTGGAATTCCAGCACAGTTGGTATCTGATAATGGAAAGCAATTTGAAGGACAAAAAATATAGAAATGTTACTTAATGCATTTAAGATCAAATGTGGAAAATCAACACCTCTTTATCCACAGGCCAATGCGCAGGCAAAGGCAACCAATAAGATAATCGCAGATAAACTGAAGAAAAAATTAGAGGGACACCACAGGGCATGGTGTGAACAAGTGCATAATACAATATGGGCCTACAATACAACTAAGAGAGAAGCAACTGGGATGTCACCTTTTTGTCTAACATATGGTGTTGAAGCAGTACTGCCAACAGAAGTTGCTATCCCTACAACAAAAAGAGAGGCTTGGTAAAAGAATCTGAGTGCTGGTATGATTCTAAGTAAACTTGATGAGTTAGAAGAGAAGAGAGAAAAATCTTTACAACATATGGAAAATTATCAGCGAAGATTGGCTCGCGAATACAACAAACGTGTCAAAATACGTGAATTCCAACCAGGTGATTTAGTGCTGTGAGAAACACCAGGTTATCAGCGATAAAATGGTGGAAAGTTGGCAAGAAAATGGGATGCACCATATATTATTAAAGAGATAGTTGGAACAGGGGCATATAAATTGATGGATCCGGAAGGTAGAGATGTTGGTCAAAGACTTGGTAGACCATGGAACAGACTATATCTAAAAATATATTACCAGTAACAAATTCGAAGAAAGGCTAGGTGATGATATAATATATGATGAAACAAAGAAGAAATAAATAAAAGAAATTTTTAACACAGCTGCGAGATTATTCGCAAGAAATAATATAAAAATAAGAAATGGCGATATTCGCAAGAGAAATATAAGAACATGACAAACCTTTATGGCGTACACCCTAGTTCGCGGATAAAATTTCGCAAGAGGCAAATGTAAGACCTACATGCATCATATAAGGGGGTATCTCTTTGCATGGCTCGGGGATAAGGTTATACCACTGCTGGAACCTAAGTCATGGAGATTTGGGGTCAATAAAGCCCATATGGGGGAGGTACCTTGGATTTTCAACCTGAACTTATGATTTAGGTTGGACGACTGAGGGTATCTTCCAAGGAGTGCAGAGTATGATCAAGGCGTCGAGGTACACGGTTGAGACAAGGGTGCCCGGGGCGTATGAAACTACCCTGGTCATTATTGACAAGTCTTATCTATGATGTACTCGGCCCGAAGAAAAACCCACCTAGGGTGCAGTCTCGTAACCATAAGCCATATAGGCGAACGGTACAAGAGGCTGCGAAAACAACTGGTTGTTGTTAAGACCGTATGTGAGGAGATAGTCTTGTATGGCCGATGTACGCCTCCTTGAAGTGGAAACCAGGGGGAAGACAAGGGCGGCACCCTCCATTAGAGAGATGATAAGTGTCTTAAGACGCAAATGTCATGAGGCTTTTTACTCACTGGAGTATGAAGGCTTGTCATATTTGTGCAACAAATATACAGAGGCAAAAAGCCAAGAGAAAAAGATAAGATGAGATCAATGGGTTTTTACATGAAAGTGTAAAGACGTCCTGCGATTTCATCGTAAGATGGCAATGTCATGGGGCTTTGCTTTCGCCAGAAAACTTAGGCCTATCATATTTTCGCAACAAAATTGAAACAGCGCGGATAAGGCAAGATCAATGGGTTCTTACATGCAAATGTAAGAACGTCCTGCGATTTTGTCGCAGAAACAAAATTTGGCAAAATAAGACCTTTAACTAGGAAGGAAAAATAAGACCAAAAAAAAAATCATAAACATTAACTATTTTGTTCAAATGCAGGTAAACTTTGTTCATCGCAAGAAATATATTGAGGGGAAAGTATGGGAATTGATAAATAGAGGATCAACATCTTTCTCGCAAGAACATTATTATCTTTCTCGCAAGCACAACTGAATTCAAGAAATAGTGTAAAGTATATCATTCGCAAGAAAAGGAAGAGATAACTCAAGAAAATGTCAAAGTTCTTACAGAAGAAATAACTCAAGAAAATAAAAAATAAAAAAATTCATTGTTCAGTGTTAACTTCGCCAGCTCCATTATATTTACCAGAGTTATTATCTTCGCTAATATTCCTTTCATTCTGATTAATTCTAGCTTCTTCTTCATCAGACTTGTCACCAGCAGTTGTTCTATCATCAGTAGCAGCTTTTTCTGGAGGGATTTCTTCCTTATCCACCTGGTATTTTTGAGAATGATTTTCTTTGCCACTTTCACAATCAAAATCACTGTCAGCGGGATGAGGAACTTCATCATCACTTACTTATATAGGTTTGATTGACATAGGAGGAAGATAGTTGGACATCAAGATATTATTCACTAGAAGTTTTGCAGAAAGATGAACTTGACGAAGAAAAGCTTTATCACGGTTTTTAATCTCCATATCTTTAAAATATTCAAGGTAGTTATATTTCCTTTCTGCTAGATCACGAGAATAACCAAGATGATTAGTAAGAACACCATTCTCTTTGCAAACCTTATCCAGATCAGCACTCATAGCAGAAATAGTAGAATGAAGCTTTTCCTCAGATGTTGTGAACAACAACAATGAAAATAAAGATTATTCTGTTAAAAATTTCGCAAGAAATTCAACAAAATAAAAATAATCAAGGCAGCCAAAATGACTTCCTTCCTTTTGCGAAGTTAATTTTTGAATTAGTGACAGGCAAGAATTCTCCCAACGGTCCATGGCGTCATCGAATTTATCTCCAACTATGCCTTTTAGGTGAGATTTTATACTTTCTTCTTTAGAAAGGAGATAAGTATTTTCCTTCGCTAATGAAGAGTTGGATTCTTCTAATTTGGAGTATTCTTCTTTAAGTTGGCTTATCTTTATACTTAAAGCTATTCTACCTTGGATGAGCACATTTTTCTCAGTGATAGAAGATTCAGTTACTTCTTTAAGTTCATCTTTTAGCGAATGAAAAGATCGTTCTTGGTTATCATACATTCTTTGAAGAGTACTTAGTTGCTGCGATAAGATCGCCACTTTATTTGAAAGATCCCGCTTCTCTTGAAATAAAATCTTATTTTCGTCTGATAAAGTTTCCTTTGCTAAATTAGCCTTGGTTAACAAATAAGAGATGCGAGATATTTCGTTACTTAATAAATCTTGTTTATGTGCTAATTGTATGTTCTCTTTGGTAAGGTTCTCTACTTGATCAAGGGAGTACGTATAAAGATTATCTAATCGTTTATATTGTTCCATCCAAGAATCTCTATCAACACGAATCTCTTCAGCAACGGATTCAGCTTTGAATATCCCCATTAATCGATTCTGATTTAAGGCTTAATGTGCGAACAAAGGATTTTAAGAAAATGAAGTATGAAAATAAGAAAAACAATTAACATAGGAAAATTAAAGACAAAGATAGAAAGATTTATACCTTTTAACTCATTATTTTTCTTGCGAAGATTCTCGCAGTTTAGTGAAAATTTGTTCAGTTTATGATGAAGAGTATCACATTCTAAAGTTTTGGCTTGGAAATTTCTCCTTAAAGATTCAATTTCATTTTCTAGAGATGCTTGTGAAGCCATTCGGTCAGAACCAAAATATTAACTTAAAATCTCGCAGACACTATGCCTAATAGGATCAACAGAAGATTTCCTAGCATCATCTAAAATATCAGACAAAACCTTAAAAGCAACATCTACTCCTACTGAATTCTTTAGAAGAATGGAGGGATGTAGATGGCGAAAAAGTGACAATAGAAAGTTGGGAATTTGAATTATTCGCAGCAAATGCATCATTCAAAGGTGAAGTCTCAGGGAAAGTAATAAATGGAATTAAAGTAGAGTTAACTTGAGAAGTAATTACAATAGGGGAGGAAGAAATGTCATTCGCAGCAGTTTCAGAAATTTCATTTATGACGGGATCAGTTGAGGCAGGAATATTTATGGCGATGTTCTCGCAGACAGACGTTATGGGTTCAGTTTGCAAATGTGTAGGAATAGAACCAGCAGGAATTTCATAAAACCCTTCTTGAAGTACAAATTAAAAGAGATAAACTTATCCGCGAGAGAGATGATCTTGTTGAAAGAGAAAACCAAATCCGTTCCCGTCTTCTTATTAACGATGATGATGAATTTGCTTGGGCTGCAAAGATTCTTGACAAAACTAGAGCTAACTTAGGTGTAGATGTTAGTCTTCATGTTGAACAAGCGGCCTTAATTAAGGACATGATTTCTGAAAGAGAAGGCTACTAATTGTTCTTTCTCATTAATTTCCTGTCATTAATCTTCTTATCTTTGCAGAATTTTCAATTTGTTGTTATATATTTGTAGGAGTTGAGAAGAGATATACTGAAAGAATTGGAGAACTTGAATCTGATAAGAATCAACTCGCAAATATTCTTGCTTCTCGCAATAAAAAATATTCAAGATTGAAGGAACAATTAAAGATCTCTACTTCGAATTTTAGTAATATTCTTGTTGGTGTTCGCAATGACTCTATCAGGGGAGTTTGTGATGATCATAATATTCCTCACTCCTTGTATCCTTGCCTCCCTGAAGAAGTTCCAAAGAATTTTCCAAATATTGTTATCTCTGACAGTGAAGCTGAAGAATCTGACAGGGATGATGGTGAAGACAAGGAAGAAAAATCTGGCGAGGATGACGATGGGTCCAACTAGTTTTGTTTCCTCTTTTTTAATCTCCTTGTAATATTTGTACATTCATCTCCTTCTTCTTTTGAAATTACTGCAAGATTCCTTGATGTATAAATTTATTTTGCTTCTATCTGTATGAATTAGAAAACAATTCCTTTCTGCAATATAGTTCATCAACATAATTATTAATCTTTAACTATCTGTGTAAATGTGTCATATAATAATGTCTACGTAAATTTATCATATGATGATGACTAACAATTTTATCATTCTATGCATTCCCATACTTGCCTCTGTTATTCATCTGCAATATGAAAAAATTGAGTAGAGCTTAGATATCAGTTGTAAATAAAATTGAGTTGCGAGCATCATCGCAAGTAAAAGTTGCATATTTTTATGATCTATGCGCAAATATCGCAAATTTCATAATCTCTGCATAAATATCGCAGTCATTCAATTTTAATTTCTTGTGGTTTTATTATGCCTTCCTAGTCAAAGGTCTTACTTTGCCACTTTTTGTATTTGCGATAAAATCGCAGGACGTCCTTACACTTGTATGTAAAAACCCATTGATCTTGCCTTATCTGTATTTTTTCAATTTCTCTGCGACAATATGACAAGTCTAAGTTCCCTTGCGAGAACAAAGCCTCATGACATTGCCGTCTTGCGATGAAATCGCATGACGTCTTTATACTTTCATATAAAAACCCATTGATCGCATCTTAACTTTTTCTTATGGCTTGTTGCCTCTGTATAATATTCGTCACGCGACAATATGACATGCCTAAATGTTCTTGCGATCGTAAAGCCCCATGACATTGCCGTCTTTAGACACTTATCAGCTCCCTAATGGAGGGTGCCGACCTTATCTTCCCCCTAGTTTCCCCTTCAATGAGGGCACATAGGCCATACAAGACTATCTTATCCCATCCGGATTTACCAATAACCAGTTGTTTTTGCAGCCTCTTGTCCTTTATGCCTATATGGCTTATAGTTACAAGACTGCACCCTAAGTGGGGTTTTCTTTGGGTCGAGCTCATCATAGCCAAGACTTACCAAGAATGGCCAGTGTAGGTTCGTCCATCCCGGTCATCCTTGGCTCAACCATGTACCTCGGCGCCTTGGTCATACTCTGTACCCCTTTGAAGAGACCTTCAGTCGTCCAACCAGGGTATAACCTTATATAGTTGGAAATCTAAAGTATCTCTCCTGGATAGGTATCTCAAATAGATGGACCCCAGTCTCCGTGACTTAAGTTCCAGCAGCGGTATAACGTTATCCCTAAGCCACGCAAAGAGATACCCCCTTATATGACGCACTTTAGGTCTTACATTTGCCTCTTGAAAAATTGTATCCGCGAACTAGGGCGTATGCCATATAGGTTTGTCCCATTATTATGTCTCTGCGAAATTTTATTCGCGTTTCTTGCGAATATTGCAATTCTGATAAAATTTCTTTTCTTTGATCTTCTCCTTATTTGCATTTCAGCTCTTGTATAATTTTTCAATTTCATTTCTTTTATTCAAGCAAAATATCTTTTTGAAATATTTTCTTCAACAAATATCTTGCGAGTTCTTCAACGAATCATTCATAAACTTCTTAAATTTCTTCGTTTTACCTTTCTACTTACTACTTTCTGCTTCTGCTCTTTTGTTGCATTTTGCATCTGTGATATGCTCGCCATTCATATACTCATGTTGATTTCGCAGTATTCTCTCCTCTTGCCGCTCTATTGTGTCAACCATCAGCTTATCACCTCTTTGTTTTTGATTGATGCTTCGTTTCCAGTTTCTGTTCTTTGCTTCCCTTTCTTCGCAAGATTCCATATCAATTTCATAGCATTTTTTCCCATCAGCCCAGTCTCCCTTTATTATTCCAACACCATTAGGATGAGGGAATTTAATACATTGGTGGAAAGTTGATGCCACACCTAATATCCCATGTAACCAAGGTCTGCCAATCAGGGCATTATAAGGTGATTCAATATCCACAACACAGAATAGAATCTTAGAAGATAACCCCTTTAATGGAATTCGCATTGTAATTTCCCATTTGGGCTTGTTGGCAGTGCCGTTGAAACCATAGATCTTATAGGTTGATGGTATCAGATCCTCGTCTTTTCCACCCATGGTTCTATAAGTATGATAAAATAAGATATCAACTGAACTTCCAGTATCTATTAGAACTCTATTAATGGCCTAGGAGTTCTCAGTTTCATCATCATCATTTTCTTCATCTTCTTCTTCTATTTGTTTTGGATTTATCTCTAACCTTACCACCAGGGGGTTGTCATGAATCTCGCCAGGCTATGGTACTTCTTGCGCAGTGAAGGAAATAGTTTGTTTTTGCCACTCCTCTAATGGCGAGACTCTCGCGATATTCATTATCTCTCTTCTATCTGCGACTCTCGCGAAGACTCTGCTTATAACATTGTCATGGAAATCTTCAATAGTTTTGTATGAATGTACGATGGAATTACAGAACAAATTCTTCGCCTTGGCTCCAACCTCTATCACAAATGTTTATGCTTTTTTTACAGCATTCACTCTGCGAATATCTGGTGCTGGTAGTAGCTGCTGAGATTGCGGATGTCCAATTAGAAAATGATTTAACTTTCCCTAATCAATCATCCTCAAAATTATTCTTTTTACATTTCTGCAATCGTTTATTGAATGTCCATGGAAATGATGATAAGGACAAAATTCTTGATTTCGATTATTTTGATGTGGCTCTTTCCCCATGTTCTAGGGTGATGGAATATTTTCCATCAAAATGATAGCTTCCCAAAAAAATTCTATGCTGGCATTCAGGGGTGGCATCTTAATTTCTTCCCATATTACTCTTTTATTCCCTTCTCCTCTGAAATTATTTTGCCTCTGTCCTCCATAAGTCTCTTGCGGCTGATCAAGTTTTTGAATTTTATTATTTCCACCGCGATTGTAATAATTATTTTCTCTTTCATACTCCTCTTGATCTCTCCTTCCCATGGCTACTAACTTCTGCTGATTTTCAATCACCACTTTCTCTTGTTGTGGCTGCGAGGTGATCGCCACATTGTTGATCATTTTAGGAAGTAAACTCATGTTCGCCGCTATTGAGATGGTGTTTGCGACTGGATATGATTCCATCTCATTTTGTTTTTCCTCCAAATCAATGTATTCTTCTTGTAGTTCTCGTAGCTTAGTCATTGTGATGGTATTTTTGATTCTGAAAATTTGTATCTACAACAGATTGGTTGCGAACATTGCATTAATGAAAGATAAAATGAGGTATCTCTCATCCACTCTTCCTGCCATTTCACTGCATATTGTTTTCCATATTATGGTTAGGTGTTTCATACTCTCGCCAATCCTCTGTTTTAATCCAAATACATATTCAATACCAGGTCGTGAAGAATTGTTGCTTATATATACTCCCATAAATGTAGCTTGCAAATGATCGAAAGAAGTTATTGTATTTTTAGGTAAGACTTCGAACCATTTTAACGCCTCACCAGTTAAGCTAGATGCAAAATATTTGCATAATACAGCATCATGGTTTTCCCATTGTAGCATACACCTAACATAAGCCTTAACATGTTAAACAGCACAGGTAGTCCCATCGAAGATACTGGTTAATGCTGGTAAATTGCATTGTGGAGGGATTCCTCTTAGTTGTACTTCTTGAGTGAATGGAGTTCTCACAGCTTCTTCAATGGCTTCATCAAGTTGTCTCCTGCCTCCTTCTCTTCTGTTATTCAACATTCCCCTTATTTCTGCTAATTCTCTTAAAATTTGTTCATTCCCAGCTGAATTTTGCTCCATCGGTCTTTTCAGTGCATCTTCTCTTCTTCTACGTTCATGTCTTTCTTGTTCAACGAGATTTTGTGCTTCTTCTTCAGCATCTTCATTATGCCTTCTCCTACGATTTTCTACTTCAACTCCTTCTAGATTTCGCAACTGATTATGCCTCCCAATTTCTTCTCTGCGAGTTTCTTCATTTCTCATCGCTGTCTTTCTATTCTTATTTGTATTCTATTATATTCCTCATTGATATTATGGTTATGGAAATTTTGTGTGCGTTTTCTTTCTCGATTGTCATGATTATTCTACTGTATCGCTTCTTGAAACTCTTGTTCTTCAATTTATGCTCTTAATCTTTCTCTTTCGCAAGCTAGACGTGCTTGTTCAGCATAATGCCTCTCAATTTCCTCTTCAATGATTCTTTGATTTTTTTTGGATTTCTCGCCCATGTAATATTCTTATACCTTCTTCTCGATTTTATTCACCATCTTGGTTATTTCCGCCCTCTTGATTTCCATTATCACGTCTACCATTCACAGTTTCTCCGCGTTGAATGTAGCGATCACGAATCATCTCTTCTTTTCTATGATGTTGTTATTCATTTGGATTTTGCATTTTCTCTCGGATATTTGCTCCAGCATTTCTCATAGGGGAATTTTGCCTTGGTTCTTCTCTAAATGATCTTGAACTTGATCTAGCAGTACTTCTTGATCTCCTACTTTGCAATATCAAATTCTCTATTCTTAACTCGTGATTATGTCTTGTTAAATTTACACGTTCTTCTGCTTCTAACCTCCTTTCCTCTTGTATTCCTTGTCTTAAATCATCTGTTGTTTCATTTTCTCCTTCTCCATGAATTAATCTTTCAACCACTCCTTGATCTCTTTCTTCTCTTCTCTCATTTCTTAATTGTCGATCTTCTGCTTCTTCCATCGAATCTGATCGCCAAGTATGCACGCTAACTCTATCATAATCCACAACTTTATCTTGTATTGGTGTTTGCTGATTTGGATGTTGAACTTGATTTTCTCCTTCATTCCTTGTTTTATTTCTTCTTGTTCTTATCCTTGAAGATTCTCCCATTTCATTTATTTCTCCACCTGCAAGTCTTTTACTCCTCCTTACGGTTGTTGGTGGTTCTGATGTGTTTCTTCTTCTTCTAGCCATTAATCTTAGTAATTTGTTGAATGTTGCGTAAGATCTTTCACTAATTATTCCAAATTCCTTCTAATCACAATGTCAATTTTTATATTTTTCTTCAAACAATCATCAATTCATCCCTGTTTCTAGCGCCAAAATGTAGTTGCAAGAAATCCTACACTATACCCATGATAAGAATTCACACTAATTAACACATTTTGGAAGATTAAAAACGACACTTTATTATTTGATTCTCAGAAATGGTTACAAGTAATGGAAGAAGATCAAGAATACAACCGCTCTCTTGAATTTTCTCTCTCCTCAAGACTTTCTCAACACTCAAAAATACATCATCATCCTTTCTGAATCTACTGGATCTCTTTATATAGGGTAGTTACATAGTGGATGACAGCTAAGTTGTCCTTTAATTTCGGATCTGGCTCGCGGTGCTCTCGCGGTAGTTGTAATGTTAACTCTCGTAGGAGTTGCAACCATCGCAGAACAATCACGCTCTTCCCGTGCTTCCTGTTTTCGTCAGCTATTACGTCATTCTTTGAATCATTCCTTCAGTTATTTTACAACGCTCGCAAAGTGTTATTGAATAACTCGCATAACTGTCGTTGTGAATCTCGCAGGGGTGTTGTTGTGGCGATATTCTGATCCTACATAAATCGATTAAAATATTCATTGAATTCCAATGGAAAAAACACAGCCCACTTCATGAATTAGCAATAGAAATTGAAATTGAATAAAACCCCCAAAATTTCTCAAGAACCCTAATTAGAAGAAATTCACAAATTAACATTATGAATTTGATCCATAAATCACCAGAGAATTAGGTTAACATGAACAAATATAGAATTTATTTTGTTGCACTATAAAGATAAATTCTAAGCAATGGGAGTTCATCCACTTCTTCTGCTTATGCTATTGATACACAATTTTTTTTTGTTACTTCTTCTTGAGCTCCACTTATGTTTCCAATCGGGATTTTCTAAAAACATTATCAAAGATTTCCACTAAATTGAATCTTCTATTAATCTAATCCCGATTATAAAAATATAAACTTATTATCATGGACTACTCCTAATGAATCATGAACAAAACAAAAAAATGTAATTGAGATTTTTTTTTTTAACAGATGGAATGGAGAAGTGGCTCGTGAAAGAGAATGCCTAAGAGAGAAAGAAACAGATAAGAAGACAAGAGACTTTGTTCTCATGGGAAGATTTTCACTGGATTTTAAAGCAACACGTGCAACTCATGTATCACTTGCTAACGGTGGTTGACAGGTGTTAGGTAAATAAAAATGAAAAAAGAAAATAAAAATAATCTTAACAGTCAAGACGGTCAATGACGGTCTCGTGACCCAAACTCTAATTAAAATTTCTTAGTGACCTAAACACAACTCTGGTCACTTTTATGTGACCCAGAATCAAAATATCCCTTTTTTTATTTATCTTTTTCCATCCTATATATTGATAGTTTTTTGTAATGCACAGGGAAATTTCTCTGGTAATAGAAGACATCCTGGATTCTTCAAGAGTAAATACAACATCATGACACGAAGTATCAGGAATTAATTTATGAAGATGTTCATGCTTTGAGGTTGATTTCTCATTTGATTGAGATTTAGACTCTTCATGTAACATGTCTAGTTTATTACAACTAACAAAATACAGAAGAGGGGAACTGCTCTTACTGATTAATAAATCAATACAACATCGACATGATTATTCATAATGACTTGATTTTGCCTATCAAGAAATTCTTGTTCATTCTGAAGATAAAGATTATCATTAGAAGATATACTTTCAAGTTTTTTTTCAATTCCTGAAAGGACTTCAAGGGTTTTTAAACCTGGTGAAGGTTTAGACAAAAAAAATTCTACAAATTTAATTAAACCAGTTATGGAAGAGAATTCAGGAATCCATGGATCTGATGGTGCATTTATTGAGATAGCACTTCTGTCCATAGAGTCAGATTGCTACAAACACATACTTATAAGGTCTTGAACGTGTTTGCCTGCTCTGATACCAATTTAAAAAGCGGGGGTCTAACAACCACACCCAATATTTTGATTAGCAATCTGTATGGACAAACTCCAATATACTTTTATGAGAATCAACTAGACAGTTTGACTCAATCAATAAAAAAGTATATCAAAGAGTTTATATCTCTATCTCTCGATTTAAATCTTACTCAAGCAAATTGCGATTCTCAATTTAAATACAAGAGAGATAAACTTGGATGGTACCAAAGAAAAATACCCAAGTGTCAATCAATTTAAATCAACAACCAAAAGGTCGGATATTCTAATTGATTGAACAACTCACAACCTGTATTATTTCAATTATATAACAAATATAATGCGGAAAAGAAATAACACATACACCAGAATTTTGTTAACGACGAAACTGTAAATACAGAAAAACCCCGGGATCTAGTCCAGATTAAACATACACTGTATTAAGCAACTACAGACACTAGCCTACTCCAAACTAACTTCGGTCTGGACTGTAGTCGAACCCTAATCAATCTCATAATGATCCAAGGTACAATTATAATCCTATGCCTCTGATCCCAGCAGGATACTACGTACTTGATTCCCTTAGATGATCTCACCCACAACTAAGAGTTGCTACGCCCAAAAGTCGAAAACTTTAATAAACAAATCTGTATCACACAAAAAAGTCTACGGTAATAGATAAATCCGTCTCCCACGAATACACCTAAAAGTTTTGTTCCGTCTTTTGATAAATCAAGGTGAACATGAACCAATTGATAAACTAGGCTTATATTCCCGAAGAACAACTCAGTATTATCAATCACCTCATAATAGTCTCAATCGACGCAGCGAAAAAAGATATTGTGGAATCACAAACGATGAGACGAAGATGTTTGTGATTACTTTTATATCTTGCCTATCTGAGATAGAAATCTCAATCCAATTATTACAATTGTACTTTTACGATAGAAACAACAAGATCATATCACATAACTACAAGAAAAGTAGTATCGGTTTGGCTTCACAATCCCGGTGAAATCTTTAAGTCGTTAACCTAATTCAGAAGAAGAAACCAAAGGCTAAAGGAGAATCGACTCTAGCATAGCACAAGTAGTATCACACAGAATGTGTGGGGATTAGGTTTCCCAGTTTCTAAAGTTCTCCCTTATATAGTCTTTCAAATCAAGGTTTGCAATCAATGTTAGCTTAATAACAAAGCATTCAATATTCACCGTTAGATGAAAACCTGATTAGATTCAAGCTAATATTTATCAACTGTTAGATCGAAAATATAGCTTGTTATACACACATGAAATGCATGTTTCTAGGTTTGTGTAACCGTACCCAAACTTGTACATTAGTTGGTTCAACAATAGTTAACCAAGTGGTTAGCCATATGATAACTTTCATATCAACCATATTTCTCTTCACCATAACTAGTTCAAATGACTCAAATGAACTAGTTAGGGAGTTGTTCAATTGCAAGGAAATCTCATGTACTACACAAGACATAATTGAAGCAAAAACAATTTCATTCACTCGAATCGATTCATGAATTATATAGCCACGGTTTGCAATATCATTCCTTAGTTTATAAAGATAAGTTCACAAACATCGTTTTTAGACATAACCTACTCAAATTTGTAGACTGGGTTCGCAGACTTAAGTTCCCAGATGGAGTTCACAAACTCCAGCAGAAATTCTCGGGTCGAGAACTTCCGCCAGTTCGCGGACTTAGCTCACGCACTTCTCCGGTTCTCTTAATCAACAAAGTTTGCAAACTTTGGTTCAAAGAATAAGGACTTGTACATAAATGTGTTTCCACAACAATGCTTATATCCTCAAATGTTTATATAGTCTAAACTCTCATTTCAATCATTGAAACATTCTCAGAGGACGTTATATAGTTGTTATTCAGAAACCATTTTTCGTCAGAATAATTTTCAAAGTGATTGAAACTTAACATGACTTTCGTCACTAGGTAAAGATGAACTTGGCTAAAGCGAAAGCTTCACCAACACATATTTTAAGAAATAGATAGGCGAGGTAAACTTAGCTCGAAATACCAAATGTGTATAATCTTAGTCTATACAACAAAATGACTTTTGTCTCAAGATAGGAGATAAATAGACTTTTGAGTGATAGATAAGTTCAAGTCTCCACATAACTTTTAGTCGATGAAGATCCACCAGTTCCTTGAGTAGTCCTTCGTATTGTATGATGATTACCATGGAGTCCTTGATCTCCACTACACTTTCTATCCTAGTCCGAGACCTTAGATATAATAGACTAGAAATCAATAATTATAGTTTTGATCACTAACATTGATAAACATGCATGAGATAGCAACGCATGTGAATTCGACCGAGCAATGCTCTAACATCTTTCATCTCAAAATTGATTATGCTTGATTTCCTTTATTCTTTAACAAGCTCTTGAATTCTTCATACTTCAAGTTCTTCTTTGGTTCAGAATGTGTTCGTTCAACACCTTTGTTATTGAAGATCCATATCGATAACAACTTATGAGAATACTCAATACGAGTTTTTATAGAATGATAAATCACTCTACTCAATGGTTGTTACACAAAAACATAGTATTGTTACCTTCCTCAAAGTTCAATTGCACCGCAACTTTGAAGAAATACTACGGTGATATGTTCTCCCACTTAGTTAATACTTACATCTTTTGAAAAATAGGTAAAACCTATAGATCATAATCTAACCCCATTGTATATGCTTCAAAAGGCCATATTTTGTAAGATACTACTTAATAATTCCCCCATTTTTTGTCAACAAAATTAGCAAAGGAGAAATACAGGAATCATAATGAATTAAAAAAGAGAGTATGAAGACTAGATAACACATATCGGCTTTTAGTTTAGACGACTTCACCAAAAAACTCGACATTTTCATGAAGGAGGTATGACATGAACGATACGATGTTAGAAGAGATTAATGACGTGTAAGCACAAGTTCAAAATAACTCTCCCCCTTTTGATGTCATTATCGAAAGAATAACATGAAAGACCTTACTTTAATCAGAGGAGAATAATTTTCTTGGACATTAACAAAGAAGTTATGAACAAAGAAGTTGAGAAGAATTCTCTCTTCTTGGTAGTTATGAACAAAGAAGTTGAAAATAAAGATTTTAATATTAGAGGCACTAACATATAAAATTTTCGTGAGAAAAGTAATCATCGACAAAAATTATTCTCTAGGCCAGTTACAAACAAAGAGGATAATTAATGCAATATGACTGAACATAAGTATTATATAATCTCCCTATCCATGTAAGGACGTAGAGGCTATAGTTCACCACTTATTCCCTGAAGGTTATGCAATCAAGGAAGAAAGAAGATTCCTAGAGAACATCTTATGGAATCCTGTAACAGTATGTTCACAAAGTGTAATCACGGAGAGATCAATAATGCAATTCTCAAAATATTTTATTCCTTTTTTATCAAGAGTTAAGAGCTTAACCTATGAGAACATATGAGGTATCTTGTTCTAATCACCATAATGTGATAGCAAATAACAAATCTCACAAAATAAGCAATACAAATATATAATCCATGAAGATTAGGTATTGCGAGTCATATTCCAAAACAAAATTTAATTAAATAAGCTTTAAACATGCAAGATGATAGTATTTGGAATAGCTAATGTAACACATAAAAACTACTCCAAAAGCTAGTGTCCCTCCTTAATCAATAAGAATAAATTCCTACAATGAGTTAACTAGTAAAATAAAGACATATAATTAGATATAGTCATTCACCAGAGATTTTAGAGAAGCAAGATCTTTAGAAGCTTTTCCCAAATCTGAGTTCAGAAGATCATTATTCTTCTTAGCAGTGGATAACTGATCAAACATAACTTCAAAATCTTTCATAAGGTTTTCTACCAAGTCCGTGGACATGTGAACATGTTTTGTCCCATGTTCATGAGCAAAGTAACAATATACGGTGAATGGATATTTGTAAAATAAAATAACTTTATTAATAGAAACATATTCTTATTCCTATTTTCTTCCTTCCTTTGTGTAATTATTAGCACCAGAGGTATCCATGTCTTTTGAAATTTCAAGAGACAATTTTCCATGCATACACTTGAATGACAAACTTATATCTCAAGTGTATATTTATAGTTTCTTAGGTTAGAGAACCTGAAAGAAATAAAGTCCTTTCCAAAAACAGGTTCTTGGTCCAAACAAGAAAACACTCCTTGTTTGTCTCGTAACCTACCAAGCAGAATAACTTGTTTTCCAAGAAAAGACAAGGATAATATATTTAAGGACCCACTTGGTTATGGTGTGTGACCAAGTGATTAGTACATGAACACATGACATGGCCTTCCAAAGAGGTCTTGTTTGAAAGAAAAATCTTGAAGATTTCAAGGTTTTTATCCCTTATTGACATGGAAAGCTTATTATATCAATAATGTGATAAGATTATTCTCAGAGCACATAAATAGAGTCAGATAAAAACATAGGAGTTCTCAAATGCAGAGAGAAGATCCTAGAAATTAAGATAACACAAATTGATGTTCACATCGAGTTATTATATAACCGAATGGCAACTTAGTCATCCGAAAATTTAACTCAGCAAATTATGAGAAAATACATCTCTTTGGAGTAGCTCAACAAAAGAAATATTTATTTTATCTCCCATGTCAGGACAGAAATTGTATATATTTTTTCAAAAGATAATACATTGAGAAGACCTTATCCTACAAAGAATTGTTTCCTTACAGTTGTTGTCTATTCTCCTTATTAGAAAGAGAAGGCACAGAGAAGCAGAATCAGGTTGTGTTTGTGACAAGCATTTTTCTTATTTTGAATAACACAGTCTTTTACCTTAAATGTCTGTTTAATACCTATACTGTCCTTGACATTGTCGAAGAAAGTTTTGGCAGAAAAAAAAGTAGAAATGTTACTTGAAGCCGATCTTTTCTTTACCCTTATTATACTCCATTTTAGCCTATTAAAAGGATATTTTAGGATCCGAGATTCTTTTATCAATATCAATTTGACTAACATCTCAACTGAAGTCTAAAACAATACTTTTGTAAAAACACTGAAGAAAAGGCCTTCTTCAAAGAAGTTCGTTTATTGAAGTTATCCTCTTTAAATCACTAGTTTTAAGAGTGGCAACATATTTGAGAATCTAATGCAAAGATTTTTGTAAAACAAAAATTCTTGTACTCTTAAGATGCAAGGAGCAATCCTTTAAGAGATGTTTGTTTGATCTGCGATGACCAAACTTACCCTTGCTGATAGTACAAAACATTTCCATCTGTGAATAATTTTCCTTTAGATTATTTATTACACTGTTTCATTAAGTGTCATTTTATTCCCCAACAGTAGCAGGAACTCTGAGTTGTTAAGTTTTGACTTTCATGAGAGATGTGAAGACAACTTTAGAAGACTTTAAACCAACTTTTTCCTTAAGGAGTTGAGATTTCTGAGAATTTACACTTTCTACGGAATTTGTAGAGAAATATGAGTTAGATTATTTCACTTGATCACAACGAGATTCTAGTATATAATTCTATTTCTCCATTTCTTCAATCCTTGAGAGATCCTGAATGAGATCATCCATTGAGTCGTTAAGTTTCATCCTCAATATTTTCTCAATTTCATTACTTTTTCTCTAATCTAGTCTTTTGTTGAGTAAATCATTGCTTCTTTCTTTCGATTGAAGAAGTTCATCAAGGAGACTAATTTTGTTAAGTAATGCAGACTAGAAAGATGGGCCCTCATCAGAACAGGGTCTGCAACTGCACTTACAGTTCTTGCAATAGGTTTATCAAAAAAATAAATAAATTGATTGTTCAACTGTCTTCGAAGAGTGTTTGGAGATATTCTCGGTTCGACACTTAAGTTTAAGTTTCCAAATAGACAAATCTCCTTTTCGGAGGTGTTCTTAATTCCAGGTAATACATACAATGAGTGTTTTCTTGGTAAACGAAAAACCATACCTTGACTCATTGAAACAGGTTAGGTCGTTAATTTACAAACACAAACTTATTAGGTATAAAGTTGTTTGACTGCTCTGATACTAATTGGAAAAGAGACGGTACCAAGTAGTCCACCAAATTTTTTTGTGCGGCAATTATATGGAAAAACCTAATACAATTACAAATATACCAACTTAATGATCCTTGACAATATGTATATGAAATGACGAGGGTACCCAAATACACCACGTTTTTCGTTTCAACCTATAAGTCATATACTAAGTGTGATTATCTATGGACAAAGTCGATAGATAATTGGAAAATAGACGGTACCAAGTAGTCCACCAAATTTTTTGTGCGGCAATTATATGGAAAAACCTAATACAATTACAAATATACCAACTTAATGATCCTTGACAATATGTATATGAAATGACGAGGGCACCCAAATACACCACGTTTTTCGTTTCAACCTATAAGTCATATACTAAGTGTGATTATCTATGGACAAAGTCAAGACAATACAGCAAGTAGGTATTCACTTGATAATAGTTACGGTTCAAAACCGATTGACTATAGGATCAATATCAAGTGATTAGGATTAACGTACTAGTGTATTTACTTTTAATTATAATAAAATAATTATAATCCTTAAATAAAATAATTATAATTGCAAAAAGTAAAAGTAAATAACACACACAAGATTTTGTTAACGAGGAAACCACAAATGCATAGAAACCCGAGACCTAGTCCAGTTTTGAATACTCTCAGAATTAAGCCGTTATATAAAGAACAAAATCCAACTTCGTATAGTTGAGACCAAGTAAACTACCCCTAGTTACTTAGTTCCCTCAGTATCCCTGCATTTTTGACCTTTTGGTCACGCACATGAATCTCAAGACAGAAATCACCATCTTGAGTTGCTTTACCAAGTAAAGCCTTATGTACTCAACTCCTTTTGATCGTATTCCAAACTGTAAAGGAACAAATTTGTTTGGTAACCACTTCAATAATCTTTAGTATAAATATATGTTGAGTCGTTGACAAAGGCTCTTATGTTTAATCTAATAAACTCATTTATCGGGAAGATCAATCTGAATCAGTAACTTAGATTCAGATCCACAACTATCAAATTCAGATAATGAAGAATACCACTAAATGATAGTTGTCGATTTATTCGACTTTGTGATCAAATCTATCAAAGATAAATCATATCTAACTCGGATCCCAGCCGATCAAGATGTGTGCACAAAAGTCACAAGATACGAAAACTAATTAGATAAATATTCTTCTTCTTCAAATCTTTGATTATCTTTAAAGTACCTGCACACAAGAACTTGAATTCTCTTGTGATAATCACGCATAGAATGGAGTCTGTTAATAATAGGTTATCACATGATGTCTTTAGATTTAACAACAGTTCTAAAGACCTCGTCAATACTTTGATCTAGTTTGAGTGACCTTTATGTCATAAGAGAAATCTCTCAAGAATAATCAAACTAGGTGTAATCAAAGTTTTGAACGATGTTAGTCAATCAAATCAATAATAGAAAACTAAAATAACAATGCAATTATCTAGTTTCCCACCAACGGTACTCGTAGAGCTTCTTGATCCCACAGAAGTCTTTAAATGAGCGGTCGTAATAGATTTCGCCTAATTAGCATACTTTCTTCTTCGGATAGATGGTTCCACCAGAAACAACACGAATGAAGTTTGCTTGGATCTTAGGATAGTTTGCAAGAAATGAAAACTCAACTAAGGAAATTCCAAAACCGGAAATATTCTCAAGATATGCAATAATTACTAATTTGGTTTTCCTATTTCCAGTTAATGTCAAATAGTATTTCTGAAATCTCCCATAGAAAAGCTTCCAATATTAGTTTAGCACATTATTAATATTTCTTTTTCTATAGCTATATTTTAATTACTGTTAAATCAAAACACATAGAATCGAAAATCTTAATTAAAAGATTCTCAATATCTCGGTTTGGGATCAGCTTGAGTATCAAGGAATATCTTTGAAAAATTATGAACATGAATTATGCACATGTTCAAATTATGTCAATATCCATACTTTCATATCTTAGCAAATCCTAATTTCAAACTCACATAAAACGATGAAGTAGTATGTGAACTTGAGATTCGGTTTTTCCTTTGGGACCAGTTCTACCATGACACCTAACATAGGTTAATTTTTGGTTCTAACAAGTCTCCAACATAAGTAGGATCGGTTCCACCTTGACTCCTAATATTGGTTAAGAAATCGGTCATACCAAGTTCCCCAAATGGGTAGGGATTGGTTCCACTATGGTTCCCAACATAAGTTAAGAATTGGTCATACCAACTTCCCAAAATGGGTAGGTATCGATTCCACCATGGTTCCCAACATAAGTTAGGAGTTGTTTATACCAGATTTCCAATATATGTAAGGACGGTTCTACCTAGACTCTCAACATAAGCTTAAGAATCGGTTATACCAGCTTTCCAATATAGGTAAGGATTGGTTTTACCCTGAATCACAACATAATTTTAAGAATCGGTTATACCACATATACTACCATAGGTATGATTTGGCCATAAAAGATATTCATGATAAATCGTACTAACATACCTATTGATCTCCTTTCGATTACGAAACAAGTTCGTAAATATAGTTCTTTTGAACAAATGTTATAAAACATTGTTTCCTAAAATGAAATCACATATATCCCATACACGGAATCAAGTAACAAGCTACATAGATTATGTTGATGTTGCACTTACTAAGTTCAAAGATAAGTGTTTTACTTTGTAACTCAATATACTTCCTTGACACTTTGATCATAATAATATGACCAAGTCTAATACTAGAGTTTCATAAATATATAACTTCACATATTATGTTTTCAATCAAAAGCGACTTGATAGATATGTTAGGAATGGAAACAAGTTCAAGTCAATATTACTAACGTCAAGTGGAAGGATGATGTCTTCATTGTAGTCGCTACTTCTTTACATTATTAAGGTCTTCAGGGTAATACTTGCACACTATGAGAATTTCCTACGAAAAATCATGGGAGAGATAACCTTAATGGTACCCTCATGTTTTCTCTAATTGGGCCCTCCTGGGCAGTTGATAGGTGTCTAAAACACCTAATTATTTATCTATTGTTTATGCTTTTTATGCTAGTTTTCTTGTAAATTATGTATCTTATGTTTTGTTTTTGAGTATTTAGGTACTTTGGAGTCATTTGGAACGAAAGAAGAAGAAAAATCGCAAAAGTCTCATCTCATGTACAACTGCTATTGGAGGCGGATTATTTCTCATCATTTGCTTTTATTTATTCATCTCTATCTGAAAAGTATGTCGGATTTAGTGATGCAATTTATGTCTGAAAGGCATGACAACTTTAGTGATGAATAGAAATTGAAGAGATGAAGTGAGTTTGAGAAATAAGAGACATTTGTTGTTGGTGGAGAAATTCGAGAAAGGAAGAAAGCGTTTGTTGGAGCAAAAAGGAGCATAAATTCCAGTGCACAGGCGAGCGAAGCTAGCTACGGTTGAGCAAGAAAGAGGATGGGTGTGTCAGTTCTCTGGAACCGACAAATAATTTTTCTTGTGGTTACCCCTTATCTACCCCCACTGGGTGGCCTTATCCAAACTCATTCCTACTCAAGACCTAAATTTCAGAGAAGGGATAATTATTCTCATCAATACCTTCTTTACCTGAAATCGATGGAAGAGAAAAAAGGCGGCTGCGCTATCAGTTCACGGATGAGAAGATGTTGCTACTAATTCGAGAGCTTCTATTTATGGTGAAATAGCTGTTATGGTTTGTGGAATCAGGGACGAGATGTAAACAACGATGAGTTCGTTGTTGCCGATTGGAAGAAGAATTGTTGCTCGAGTTCATGGAAGAAATTGCGGTTGTTATCAACTGAGAAAACAACGAGATGGGTGAAATTCTATTTTGATTCTGGTGATGGGGTTTATGCGATTGATAAGATTTAAATGTTAGGGTTTTGAATCTGTGTTACAAGTCTGTGATTATGCAGAGACAAGAAAATGGAGGCACTGGTGTGATGTTGTTGCAGGAATGAGGAGTTGTCGCTGTTCAACTGCTGCTGAAATTGAGTCACTGCAATGAGCCAGTGATGCTGTCTAGATGAATGTTAGGGTAGGCTTGAGCAGTCGCAAGTGGGGATGGTTCGGTGTTTAAATTGCAATGGAAGTGGTTTGAGATAGGCATGAATGAGACCTAATGGCTGAACTGGTGCTGAGATGATCTGAGTTACAGCTGAAATACGGCTGGAGTGGAATTGCAGGCAAGTTGCAGCTGCATTTCAGGTGGACTTGTATTGAAGATGTGAACAAAAGAGCACAGGTGATTATGATGGGCTGAATTTCCTGGGAAAAGGGATGGATAATGAGCTGGTGTCGGGGTCGATAAAATGGGTTCCATTGGTGTATGGATTGGGAGGAATATAAGGAAGAGCTTGGCATCTGGTGTTGATGTTGTTCAAGGGTGGATGGCTGGATCGGTTGTGAGCAGGGGAGCAATATGGTTACTGGTGATGGGAGTCAGAGTTGGACATTGTGAAGGTGGATAAGTGATTTCGATGCTCGACGAGCTGGGAAAGAAGGAGCTCGAACGTTGTGTTCGACAGAGACTTGGCTGAGAGTTGCTACCAGATATTTGGAGTTGAACTGAGAGCGAGCATATTTGGTGGTCTGTGGTGGATTTGTTGGTGCTGTTGTCGCAGTTTCATTGCAATTTAAGTAGTGTTTTGCTGTTGCTGGAGTCAGATAGAGGGTGTTTCTGGATGGTGTTAGAGTTCAGTGCTCAGTGGTGCAACTGAGGTAGCTGGTGAGTTATGGAAAAAGGTGGAGTTACTGTTGGAATGGAATTTGTGGTGCTTGCAGCTGAGAGTCGAGAAAGGAGAAGGCAGTAAGAAGTGATGGCCGTGAACTGCCAAGGCTTGTTGCAGGTGCAGGTGGAGTGTTATTCCAGTGGTGGCAGTGGAATGATGTCGTAATGAGCTGATGGTCAGGTGGACAGCTACAACACAGGAGAATTACATGGAAGTTAGAATGATGTTGTTTCTACTAAGTCTGAAGGCTAAGAAATTGCAGTGGCAGTGGAGCTGGGTGTTGTTGGGCCATAGCTGGTGAAGCTACAGGTGGTGGATTCCAGATTGGTGACTGAGCATGGGATTGATGAAACAACAGCAATAGTGTTAGGGTGTTGTTGTGAACTAAACTACAGAAGCAGATGGTGTTCTGGTGCTGCTACTGAGAGATGTATATAGCTGGGGAGTCGCAGTATGTTGTGAAGTTGGTGATCTGGTGCTGTTGAAGTGCAGGTTCTGGTGGCATTAGGCAGTGAAACAATGGTGGATGCGATGAACTAAACAAGGAAGTTGCAGCTGGTGATGATTGAATTATGGACTGGGTTTTGTAGTTGCAAGAAACTGGAGCTGTAACTGGGAAGTATGGCAGTGACATTGGCCTGAAACCAATGCTGCAGAAATAGTGCGAAAACGGAGTGAAAATGGCACGCCGGTGAGCATAGTTCCGGTAGTCGGATTTCTGAACCGAAAGTGTCGACTGTAATATTTCAGTGAATCGTGAGGGGGGTATGAGTCGGATGCAAGAATTGATGGCTGGAAGTATGAGCTACGCGTCACGCTTTTGGGTACGTTTTCGCAAGAATAGAAAATTGGATTTAGATGGGTTATGCAAATATTTGAAATGCAGGAAAGCAAAGCTGAGCTTCTGGAAGTGTAGAATTGCCTGGTGACAGTTTCCAATGGTTCAAGTGATCGGAAAACGTTTTCCGATGACCGGATTCCGGCGATGACATCAGCACTCCGGCGACCCGTTTTGGACCCGAAAATTCCAGAGATATATTTTTCACACATGGGCTTGGTGGACTGATAGATGGACATGGACTTGAAGATTTTGAAGACTTTGACCTATTTTTGGAAAGCAAAGGGCTATAAAAAGAGAGTTTCTACGACAAAGATATAACGTTTTTATTCTATTCTTGGAGCTTTTGCAGAGAACAACTTCTAGGGTTTGCTTTCTTTTATGTTTCATCTTATTTCTTTGAATATTATGATGATGAACTCCATGAATATGAGTAGCTTAATACAATAATTGGTTATGGGATAAAAAGTTGATTTCTTCAAGCATGTTATTCGATTTTATGAATTAGTTTTGTCTCAATTTTATCGTTTGTGATTCATTATTTATATTATCATATGATTTGAATGCTAGTTTGGTTGAGTCCGGAATCAATTGGATTTGTTTTCATCTCTAAAGCTATATTAGGGTTTTCAATACGTAAAAGTTGTTTGTCCCTGATTTCTAGTAGCAACTTGTGGTTAATACTTGTAGTGATACATCTTTTTAATCGCATATGAATCATAACCTTTGTTAAAACGAATTAGTGTTTTTACACGTTTGTTTGCATCGATTAGTCTTATTTCATAGAACTTATTGCTCTTAGGGAGTTAAATCTAATTGTGCTTTTACACTTTAGGTTGCTTTTTAAGAAAATTTCACGATAGCATCTTTTAATGTTGTTTGTGATAAAATCAGGAAATAAACGGGATACTCTTGCGATCAAGATATCCTAGGACTTTTGATAATTGAGAGATTAAATACCAATTCTAATCATAGATGAAAAATACATGCATTTGAATGATACTATCCCTTAACCAATATCTTCTCCTTATTGATTTTTCCAACTATTTACTTTGCTTTATTTAGTATTATTACTTTGATAAAAACAAAAACACACCTTGGGTTATTTGGTTACATAAGAATCTGAAAATTGCATAACAACAATCGCCTCTCTGTGGATACGAACTCTTTCTTATCGAATACTATATTCATATTTAGTTAAGTGATGAAGTGAATTATTTTTGACGCATACGACAAGCGATCAGCAGTGTTTCCCGGGATTTTCCCGGGATTTTCCCGGGATTCTCACGGTATGTGTAGAATATGTGGGCTTGGCTCTGTTTAAGTCAAAATTAATGCCACATAAACAAATTTAAATAGTGAAAACTACTACTAGACCCATTTTAAAGATTTTTTCACCGTGAAACCCACGGGCGAAAATCTTCACGCGCGTACCCATTTTCTGGATTAAAATTTCCCTCACACCCTTATTTTATAAAATTGTTTATTCACTTCTTCTTTCTAGGTTTTTTTTCTTTGTGACTTCCTTTTTCTTTCGTCTTCTTTTTCTTATGATTACCTTTTTTTGCTGAGAGAACATGGTGAAATTAATAGAGGATAATCATGTTGTTGCTGTTAATTGATAATATTTTTAGAAGAAGATTCAAAGTGATTCCATTTTTAGGTTTTAAATCTGTGATGTTATCTTAATTTTCAATGAGTAGAGCTGATTCAATGGTTTTCCAGGTCTAATTCCATATTTTTTCGTGAAGTTGTTATGATTTCGTTGCGTTTCGATTTGGTTTTCCTGAAGTTATTGAGAATAAACCCTATTTCTTTGATACTGTGATTATGATTTGGAGAGTAGAGTTTTATTAGAAATTAAGGATAGGTTTGAAGAAAGGTAATGGTCTTGGTGGGTGTATGGATGCATGTGCGGTGTCCTGAATTTGTGATTTGAGTTACATGGAAGATGGTAAGTAACAAGAAGATGATGTTTTTATGACCAAGAGGAGTTCAAGGAGAAGAAAACGAAGAAGAAGAAGAAGATGATGATGTTTTTATGACTACATAACCTGTCATGTAGTCGAGAAAATGTATGCATAACTTGTTATGCAATCGAGAAAATGGATGCATAACGCATTATCCGACATCTTTTTTATTAACTGTGAAATTCAAAATTGTTGCATAAGCTTTTACGGATCGAGAAAATGGATGCATAACCTGATATGCATCCGAAAATATGGCTGCGTAATGCATTATGCATCAATTTTTTCTGTAGGAACTCAAATCAACCAAAACAATGGCTACACAACTTGTTATAAATGCATAACTTGTTATGTAGTCGAGAAAATGGTTGCATAATTCGTTATGCATATGTTTTTTCTGTTGGATTCAGGCATATGCAACGTTTTAGTGGTTGCATAACCAAAATAATAGATGCATGAACAAAAATATGGTTGCATAACGTGTTATGCATCTTTTATGGTGTATGCTATTGTGTTATGCATCTTTTTGGGAGGCTGCATAACGAATATGCAGTCATTTTACGAATTTTTTGCCTAAAATGATGATCACCTCCGATTTTTTTCGTGAAAAATAAATAAATTGATATTGTTATTTGTACTCGTTGTGTAGATCTCTTTAAAAGATTTCCAACGAGATAAAACTTGTAAAATTCCAAGACGCATATTTTAGAGAGGGAGGATCTATGGACACTCTTAGATGGACACTATCATACATGATTTGCGTCATTTTCACTGCAAAACCCAAACGACAATGAATTTAAATATCATAATTGGATGGTACGTTCCTCTTATAAGGATCTACATTCCTACCAGAAATGGGCGGAATTTGAGATACCAAACCTCATCATTTACCGATCTTAATTTTAACCGTTCATTTTTAAAAGATGATATTCAAAGGGGTAGATGGTGGTTTTATACGTCTCGAAATGTGCTCATTTTTTGGTAGGAATGTAGAGTTTTATAAGAGGAACGTATCACGTAAATATTAGATTCAAATTCATTATTGTCTGTGTTTTGCAGAAAAATGGCGCAAATCATGTCTGATACATCTAGAGTATCCACGGATCCTCCCTCTTTTTAAGATATGTTATATTTTAGTTTCCTTACCAATTATATCCCTGAAAAAATATGATGCATAACGAGTTATGTAACGATTTTGATAATTTCGGATAATTTCGGATGTCACGGAAACTGAAAAATATATTGATTTTTTTTTTTGGAAAATTAAATTAAAGCAAGAACTTCTCAATCCTTAGGCTAGACAGACATTCGAATTGATTATTCCAAGTAGTGGTAACAATCTCTGCAGCATTACAATTAATACAATACATAACTAAACATATAATTATGAGTAAACGAAAGTACAATACATAATAATAGTGAAGATCGTCACAATCATCGGCCGGAATCACAACAAACAAACCCTTATCAATACATAAATAAACAACCACTTCCATATGTGCTACCCCATGAGATAAATCTATCAAGATAAAAAGGTCAACAGACTTCATAGAATTCATATTAACCTGAAGATGATCCCTGGCCTTCCTAAGAAGCCTCCATGACAGATAGTTTAAGCCGCTGGGGATCGAACCAGTCTTCTCAGCAGAAGATCGGTAAATTTGTAACTTTGCAAAGCCATAAACTTGAATAAATTTTTTTTTTTGGTAAAGGTCCAAAGACCCGAACTGAACATGGATAACAACAAAGGACATGTATGTTTAAAAATGTAATTGGGATGAATTTGAAAAACTGTGATACCAAAAAAAGGGCAATATAGTGGGAAGATGATAAGTTTTAATCCCTCTCAATCTTCTACCTCTCCAGCGAATATAGATGTTACCAAGATGAAAACCTTTTAGCTGCTGGGTAGAATCGCTTCCAAATTCAAGCCTAGTGATAGTAAGAACTTCAATTGCTATGAAGCTTATTCTTATAAACCTAATCCTTTTACGAAATATATTACTATATAAATGTTCCTGATATCTTGCAGTTAATATGAAAAATTCAAACATTCTAACTATTAGTCGATCGTGCTCCTCCCTAGCTTTAGTAATATTGCTACCCCTATATGTTGTGAAGAGATAGAAGTCCCATTGAATTTGATGATCCAAAAACAAGAACACTGCAGAGTACCGATGAATACTTACATGGGACTGAAAGAAATTCCCTGTCACACGCGCACCTTCGGACATAGCATAATTCTTGTAGAAATAGAGATCCCTTTGGATTTGCCGGATTAAGAGCATAAACCTGCATGAATATTGTTGAAAAGAATATGCTTCAATACCAACACATAGCTGGACCCTACCTTGAAGCATAGGACCCACAAGAAGGTCCCAATTAGGAATTAGATTCCTCACCGCCTCACTGTATAGAATCGTGAAAGTTTTATAGATCGCTGGAGGTATAAACGCATCACCGGAAAACCTCTTGACTAGCAGGCAAATTCCGTCAGGAACTATGGAACTGATCTTTGGCAAAGGATTATACGGCTAAACCAGCAACCAAAGGAATTTCCATTTTACCGTCGATTGTTAATCGACCAAACATGCAACAAAGAAGATCTTCGTCATCTTGAACTGAACTGTTGACGTTGATCTGACGAAAACGAAAACAAATATCATCCACTTCCATTTCAACTTCTCCCTAAGAACCACCGGTCTCAAGTTTAGCACAACCCACTTGGTATATCAATCTTGATAACCACTATAAGAAACCACTTAATAAGAAGATTCAAACCCAAACCTTGTTGAGAAGGAAGAACTGAAAATTATCTTGCCTCAAGTTTAGTAACAACCGATCCGAAAACAAACCAAGGAGAACCGTTAAAAAAACTAAAACCCAACTCTAAAGAAGATACCTTGAGAACCTAACGATAAATTTGGAGATAAACCTGTGGATCAAACTGATTGATTTTGAAAAAGAGACACGAAGGACCTTTCAATCAAGGTGAACTAAAAGAAAGAAGAGACTCTGTCCAATCAAAAAGAAGGGAAAAAAATTTGTTTACTGAATTAACTCAGTATTTTCTCCGATCCGCAAAGCGGAGAGGAGAGAGATTCTCTAATCTTGTTGAGAATCATTGACTTGGTTTTGAAAAATATAAATAATATATTTTTGGGTAAAAGCCTAATTTCTCCAACGGTGAAAACCATCTGATAAAAGGGAAAATAGCATTTTTTTTGAACTAGCAGCGTTTGCGGCCATTGGATGGAAGAAATGTGATGTCAGCAAAAGACAAAAAACATGCAATGACGTCACATTCACAAGATCTAATGGTTAGAATCGCTGCTAGAGCAAATGTTGCTAGAGCAAACTCGTTACCTGATAAAAGTGATGTGTGTGGTTGAGAAGTTTTGTTTGAATTTGTTGATTTTTTTTTTGTTCAAGTTTATGCGCCAGATCCCCACCCTTTGAAAACTGTGAAACGGGTAAATGTTTAATTTTTATATCTATTTCTAATCATATTATCATTTTTCCGACCAAGAAAATGATAATTCAAGCAGACGCACCACTCTATGTATACAATAATTTTTTGGGACCGACAAGTTTACGATTAAAAACATATTTTCTCTCTCCTCTCTCTCACTCCTTCTTCTTCTCCAACAAAACTATCAAAAACAACTCTTCTCTGCTCAGATTTAGTCCATTTTTGGACTAGATCTGAGCATATTCCTTCATTTTTCCTTGCTTTCTAGGTTAGTTGGTAGCCTAGTTAGCAATTCGGAATTCGGGAAACGTACGGAACGGCAAACGTACGAGTATTATACGGATTCACAAAATCTAAATTCGGTCAAAGAGTCGGTCAACGATTCGTAGTACGGCAGTAGTTCGGAACGGCATACGTACGTGTATCATTCGATTTACTATTTTGAGTTCGGTACTGAAAATTCGGCATATATTAAATTATAAAAACTACTCCCTCCGTCCTAGTTTAGATGCCTAAATATGATTTTTCACAAAGATTAAGAAACACAAAGAGAATTGTTTTTTTCCACAACTCATAGGTTAGTATTAAAACTTCCTAAGGTTCCTGGTTTTTAGATGCCTAGGTTTTTGTTGTTTATTTTGAAAAATTCAAATTAAAGAAAGTATATAGAGAGAAGTATTTAAAAATGTGTCTTGAAAATTGAATTAACAATTCCCCATATTATGACTGATTCCAAGTTAGGGGCAAATCATGATAAAAGGTGGAAAAATATGAAGTATAGCAAGTATTATAAGACAAAAAATATCCTCTATTTTAGCACTAAACTAGGACGGAGGGAGTAATATTTTAACTTAACTAGGGTAGAAAATACTATGATTTATATTTAAATTAGTCTATATATGCAGCATAATAAACCATTAACACCAACAGTGAGGCAGTTCGGTGGTTGCGGGCTAAGTTAAGAAGCCGGAGGTCATGGGTTCGACCCGTTCTTCGCCGAATTGCTAACTAGGGTTGGTAGATTAGTTTGGTTTTTATTATGTTTTTTACTTATCTACATCATTTTGGTGGTTTTATCTACTCTTTTGAGGTTTATCTTCGCTTTAATGGCGATTCTTGGTTATTGGGTGGGGTTTTTAGATCGATAGTGATTCTCTCCAAGCTCTCCAACGACGAAATCTTCATCTTGGTTATCTTCGACGACGGAATCTACATCATCAACTTATCTGGCGACGGAATCTCCATAGATGGTCTTTTTGACGACGGAAGCTTAATCACTAGCTATAAGAGATTTGAGCAAATCACTCCTATTTTTGGAGCATTTCTTTCTATAGAAGAAAAACAAACTAAATGGTTGGAATTTAATTCCGAGAAAAACCACCCTTCTTCCGATTTAATCGGATCTTATTCATACTTGTATTTGACTTACTCCGGTAATCCTTCTCTTTCTCTCGGATTTCTCGGTATTGTACTCTTACGGTATGTTCTTGTTACTTTGTATTCTCTTATCTTCGATCTTAAACTCATTGTAACCTTGAAATCTCATTAATGAAAAAGGTTACTTGTTTATCAAAAAAAATAAAATAATAATAATAATTTTTTGGGACTGCGGCTCCTATAAGCAGTTGATATTATTGGACAGTGTGTATGGGGCGCAGCCCATTATCAACGTACATAAAATATGAGTTGATGTGCGTATAATGTTTTGTTGTTTTACTCTTTGATCCGTGATGTGTATAGGTGATGTCCTTTGACACTATTGGATTAAATAATAAATTAAAACAAAAATAAAATTAAGAAAACATATGGAGAGAAGAAAATTCTTAGAATTCTGGACATACCAAGCAGAATGAATGGCAGACGTTGCATAACTACATTGGTAATGCTTTTAAAAAGAATCCGTTGAGTTGAGGAATGAATCAAATGATCATCGAAACATAATTTCCTTTAAAGTTCGTCCAAATATAATTTCATTTAAAAGATACAAGATGCCTCTGCCCCGTCTTATTAGAGCAGTCTTTTTTTTTTTTTGTATTAGAAAAACCAAGTTACATTAAGAGCATCTCCAACAGCAGGTGTTAAAAATCTTACGTGGAATTTTTTTTTGAGACCCTTATTTAAAATAATTATATACATATATTAAATATAGGACCCCATAACTAGAAAACCATCTCCAGTAGTATAGAGGTTTGACCCTTAGAAAACTTTGTGTGATGAAATCTTAACCATTTAATTATTTTTTAATTAATTATTAAAAATAAAAAATATGACATAGAGGTCATTCTGGAGGTCAAAATATGACTTTCTTCAAAACCTTCAAAATTAGTATTTCATCCCTCCTCTTTTATAGGACCTACTGTTGGAGATGGATTTAGTTAAAATGAAGGTCTAAAATCTTATGTGTCACTAGAAAATAAATCTTCCACCTTCTCTTGGAGATGCTCTAAAAGTGTTGGAATTTTGAGTTAAAATATAGGGTTATTTAGCGTTTGGTACCCAGCAAATGTCCAACACCTAGCTTTGGTACCCAATATTTAAAATATTAAGGGTTAATACCTTGACCAGACGTTGACCGTCAATCACCACTAAATACTGTATTTGACCAAATTATTTTTATTTATTCTAATTTCCATTAAAAATATAAAATTATTTTGACGACTTTACCCTTCACAAAAACCATCTTCTTCCTTGGTCTCTTTCTGTTGCTCGGCCTCAAACCACTGTCCCAAATCCAACTAAATCTTCTAGTCAGCTTCTAATTCTTGTCTTCCACTCATTAAAATACCCACACAACCATGGAAACGGCACCTATCAGAACCATTAGCAACCCTTGTCATTCTTAGCTCAAACCATCCCCACATCACCAACAATGCCTTCTCAACTCGCTGTAGACTCAAATCCATTGACCACTGCCTTCATCCCATATCAACAATAGCTCATATGTTCCCCTGTAAACAACATTAGCTTTCTCTCGATATCAAACCCATTACAAACCTGGTGGAACAAAATTAGTTGTTCAGGCATTTTTTCGATCGCCGGTTGTGCATATTACTAGTTGTGAGGAGATCTGCAACATTCTGTTAATTTCTAATCTATTCCCTATGATTTCCATCCCTGCAATCATTAAATTCATTCTAACCATTCACCCATAATGAATCAACAGGCAACAGTGCTTCGGTGCTAGTAAAAAATCAAATCCATTACGGACATCAATCACACTTACCAACTCAGTCGCTTATTAGCAGAAATTTGTTTTGATGAATAATAGTAAAAGAAAGAAATATTTTATTTCGATTGGAAAATATATATCATGGGTATTAATTGAATTTTGGAGATTTTATTAGCTTTAAGAAAAAACAGTAAAGGGGGAAGAAAAGAAGAAGAATAGGATGAGATCTTAAGAATCAGCCTAGTCTAGCTGAGAGACTCTTATAATTTAACTGATCAATTTTAATCACAAAAGATGAAGGTGCGGACTACGGAGTAGAGAGATGAGGAATAAGAAGAGACAACGAGGAAGATGGGGTTAGAGCATTGGGTACTAAAAGCAGAGTCGGTTATACGGGTTATGGGCAAATATGGAAAATTAAATAAAAATTAATAAAAATGAAATTATAGAATTAAAAAATTAATAAAGTGCTAGGTCAAACCTGGTCTTTGAGGTCGACGTCTAATCAAGGTACCAACCCTTAATATTTTCAATATTGGGTACCAAAGCTAGGTGTTGGACATTTGTTGGGCACTAAACGTTAAATAACCCTAAAACATATTATGTGAGTGAAAATTGTTTTCAAGATTTAAACTCCAAGAGATGTGTTTGAGTTATGGCTTTTCAATAAGGCACCTAGTCATGAATAGGTGTTATGGAGAGTCACCTATTGGTGGAAAGACACCTTGTAGAGTCACCATTGACTATATATAAAGCCATCTCTTAGTTTTTTTCTGTATGATTTTTTAACATGTTTTTGAGAAGTAGAAAACAAATTTTGAAGTCAAGAGTCAGAGTCATTAAGAGCACAATAATTGTCAACATTCGCTAGCCTAACAGTATTGTAGTGCTACTTACTATAAGGCGTGATCGTTGTATCTTGGAAGGCGACATCCGTAGAATCGTGAGCACCATATGCGGGGATGAATTGTCTTTAAGGAAAAAGGATTACCTCGCCTCAATCAACCAATCCGATAAGTCTTTCTAACTCTTTTCTTTGTTTGTATTTTATAGTCGCATGAACGTGATTTCCTAGAAACCGAAACCGCATATTATTTCCAACAAAAAGTTACGAGGAAGGATTGGTTGACAGTCTTGAATTTTACATGGTTTGACAGTCCTATGTAAGCCGTTAAATCATAATTAAAACTGTTAAAAAGACGGTCCAGATTATCCAAATTAAAATGGGTAATCATGGTTTATCCGCGCCCATATTGTGTAAGGTATTTTCTAACTTCGTTTATCTCGTCTATCTCCCGCATGCACTACTTCTAGATCAGAATCATGCAGTTGAAATTTAGGATAAGAAAGACGAAAAGAGTATAAATTATCTTGTAACAGATATTAAAAACAAAATTGAAATCAGTGAAGGTGTAGTTAGGGCTTCGTTTTTTTATACAATCCCTGGAATTTTAAAAGCTCTCAAATGAATCTGAGTACATATATGTCGGAGTCATAGAAGAAATATGATATAGTAGGAGCGAAGAAACGCTAGTAAATGGAATCGTAACAGTCTATAGTTAATTTAATCATGCACTCAAATTATCTACGATGTGAAGAACAAAACTCTCAACCATTTCCGATTTCATTGTATTGAAACCCTCTATTGTATGAATCTAATATTTATACAACTTGATTATATTTATTTCTCTACGATAGAAATAAAGAAAAATTCCCGGAGGAGGGATCCATTGAAAGCAAAGCCAAAAAATCTTCATGAATATCTTTATGTATGTAACCTATCTTAAGTTTTTAATCTATATGTAAGTTAGGTTGCACATGGGCTGGTACAGTCCGGGTTTCTTATAGAACTGGTCCTTGTACATGGTGTTGACTGGTACCTCATTTTGAGGACCGGTACCTGGACCTATACATGTTCCTGTAAGATAGGTCCGGAATAACTCCGGTACCGGCTTTTTACCTGAAACTTTAATACAGAAGTAACACAAAAACTCAAAACTAAATTCCTAACATACATCTATTGAGTATCAAAAATAATTCTCTACAATACAGTAAATAATATACAATCTTCTCAGTTAAGAACTATGTTCAACTCAAGTAACTCTTCATTGCCTCATCCATCTTAGCAAACCCCCTTCCATCATCTCATATATCTGCAATTTCAGCACAAATTAACTAATAACATCACCTCATCATCTTCGGATATAACATCACAGCAAACCCAAAACTAGTCTCCAATATAGTAGCAACAAAATTCTTTGCAGCTCCACCTCCTCTCAGACCACATACTCAATTAACTCTTTGTAAGATCTTCATGTTTGAGCCGGTGCCCTAATTTTTCAGTTAGGAGACAATCATTTGAACAAAATCAATAACTGATTGACAATCAACAAGGTCTTATCAGCGACAATTTAGCGACCATACCATTAAATCTACATCATCAATCGATTCCATGTTCACGATTCAATAGACATATCTTCTAACTCTCAGTATGCGTCCATGAATGAACACCAACTTCAACTAATTTCCTGCATAATCAAAAACCCATATCAGAAACAATCTAAAACCGTTAATTTCATAAGAATCAATCGATTCAATCTCAAACAAAACCCTAATTAAACATGTAATAAAAAATCAGATTTAACAAATTAATCAAACATGAAATTAATAGAAACCCTAAGTTAGTTTATAGCTATACAAATGAATCCGATGAGTTAATTTACTTGTTAGTTTTTGAAATAACTGAAGAAGAATAAGTGAAGATAAGGTGGTGGTGGCTGTGATAGAGAGGTGTTGATATCGCTGTGATAAAGAGATGTTGATTGATTGTGATTAAACAAGACGAAGTGATTTGTACTAGTGGAGTTGCTGAAGAAGAAGAAGTTCTGGATCTCAGAAGACAAAACAGAAGAAGAAGAAGAAGGAATGACCGAGAGATTAACGGAAGTTTCTTTTCATACCTAGCATCAATGGTTATGATTCATGGGAAATCTAAGGCTAAAATAATTCAAGAATTTTGGCCCGGTACACACCGGGAATCTAGCAGAACCGATCCATGTACCTCCATAGACACCGGTTCTTAAAATTGAAATTTTTCCATGTACCGCCTTCGCCGGTTCCGGTTCGGTTCCGGTTATTTTTCTCCGGTTCTGGTGTGGTTCACCTATTCCGGTCCGGTTCCTATGTATCCTTATCTATAAGGGAGAAAAGAAAAATAAGTGTTTGAAGGTCATACAGGTCTCACAAGAAAACACGGATTGTCCATTTAGTTTGGAATAATCTGGACCGTTTGTACACCAGCTTTATTTTGGAATCCAACGGCTTGGATTAGACTGTCAAAAATTGTAAAACAGAAGGCTGTCAACGGATATTATCGGAAAAGATTAAAATAAAAATAAAAATAGAAACCACAAAATCCCTAGAATGATTTGGTGTTGGAAACGCATGGGCTGCTTCTTAAGCAGGGGCGGAGCCGGAAACTTAATATAAAGAGGGATAATCTAAGAAAAATAATTTTAGGGGGGGGGGGGGTAATTATAATTATATTCTCGTAAATAATATAACTTTTAAATAGTTTTTCATTAAATTATCACAGAATAGGGGGGAGGGAGCCACCCTTGGCTTCCACTTAGCTCCGTCACTGCTCTTGAGAAACATTGACAAGAAAAACCAGTTAGAAGAAACCCGTGACGAAGGAAAGAATACAACACAATAAGTTCGAAAGTAAAAATAATAATAAAAAAAAAATCTCAACATAATCCAAATAAAAGTAAATTTTCAGTAAACTAGAAAGTTTCAGTTCTCCTTCGGTACCAATCAGAAGTCTTACAATATCGGGAGTATGTAAGAGTTCACAAACAAGTCGTGGACTATAAACACCCTAGCTCACAATAGAACTATTAAGATGGCTCATGTACCATTTTAGTCACCTCATGAATGATAGAAGTGCCATCACAGTGTATCCAGAAATAGGAGGTTCTACCGCTGATTGGGGATGGCAGGTGCATTATGACAATCGAGGATTCAATTGGTGAATATTGAGGTTATATCTTCGGGGAAAAAAAAACATTCACTGGGATCACCAACCCTTGAGCTTAATCTACTTAAAGAAGAAGATAGATTAACATAGCCAACATTGTCGGTGCAGTTTATTCTGTGTTTAAAGTTGATATTTACCTAAAGATAAAAAAAAAGTCTTATTGGAGTTCGTGCCACTATGCAAAAGTATTTGTAATTTTATTGTTCCAGCAGTTGGATTAACCTAAGCTTTTTAAAAATGTTTTTTATTGTCATTTCTACAAAATCTTCTAAGGGTTGTCAATGGGTCTTGTTCCATCGTGGTACTATTGTGCATGGAATTAAACCCGATGAGAAAAGTCCAAGTCCTAACGGTTTCGAATTCGTGTCCTAATATAGTGGACCCAGGACCGAGTTCGGTAAAAACCCTATATACCCATCCAGTCCAGGTACCTGTTGTGTATTGAAAAACTATCAAATCTTTTATAGAAAGCTTAATATCTTCTTCTTTGGCTTGAATCCAAATTATTTTTATATATATTTATTATTATTATTTTATTAATATGTTGTAAACAAAGATTAAATGTATGATAAAAATGGAAAACGGGAAAAAAAATCAAAGTTAAAACTCGACAAATAACTTGAATTTTAGTAAACCGACTAATAAAACAATGAAATGATTTCAAATATAAATAGGATATACCCGTTGGGTATCTAAATGCCTAATAGGTCAGATCCGATTCTAGGTGGCATCCATTGACGGTCCTAATACTGCTAAATATTTAATGAAGCTTTAATTTCTAATATTCCTTCTCTAGTCTCTATTGAACTCGGTTGGCGAACCGTGGTGAACTGAATTTTATAAGTTGGATAAATAGGCTAGTAGTTGACGAATTGTGGTCAGCTGAGTTCGGTAGTCTAGTAGGGTTGGAGAACCCGGTTCACGAAATGTACCACCCTGACTCGTGAACAAGCACTGCGGTTCACGAACCGTTGTACCAACTGTCCCAGTTTATATTTTAGTATATGCTAAAAGACTTATTTTCATAATATGTTTAGCATTCCCAGAACTTTCTTAAACACTTCTAAGACTTCATTGATTACTTAACACTTATGTGTGTGTATCATGATTAAATTCTTAGGTGTTTAAATGAAGACCAAGTAGCTTTTAGTTCTTTGGCTAACTTTCCAAACCTAACAGTTATTATACATGGTTCTGTAACCGAATCTATGTGTATGCTCTTCTATTGTATTTTGAAGACCTAATATGTTTGCTTGATTCTCAAGTTATCTTAGCTTAAATTCTAAGCTAACCCTAGTCTTTGAAAACTATAAATAAAGATACTCTTTCAACTGGGAAATTCAATCCCTGACACTTTGTGTCCTAGTTGATTCTAGAGTCGTCCTTTGTTAATCTAGGTTTCCTTTATAGAACATTATTAGGTCCACGACTAAAAAAATAGCTTGGGGATTCGTGAATCCAGGTTCGGCTATATTTACCTTGATAGTTAGTGACTCCTGATCTTGCTTGTCTGTTATCGAGGTTTTCGTAATTTATTTCAGGCAAAATAGATAGTAATAGCAAAGTTTTCTTTGTCCCAGACTTTGTGATTCCTCAAGACAGATATCTAAAGAATGATCTTAGTTGATATTTCAAAGATTGTTCTTGAGAGGTGTTTAAAAATATTGGATGCTCTGTTGGAGTCATAAGTTCCGGATTTGTGAGGTTTGATAGATTTATTTATTGCAAACATATTTCCACACCTTGATCTTTGATCTAAACGGAAATCAAATAGGCTTATTTGTTATAGGAAGATTGGTATCAAAAGTATTCACTTTGGCTGAAGAAACTTTTTGGTTGTAAAGGATGTCATCTAAGGAAGTCAAGTGCTAGAGTCTTGCGAGGTTCAAGTGACGTAAGGAGCGCAACTGTAATTGAATCACTTGGAGGGGGTTCGGTCTCAAATACATTCCAGTATGAAGTATGATAGTAGGCTAGTGTCTATAGCGGCTTAATACAGTGTGGTATTCAATCTGGATGAGGTCCCGTTGTTTTTATGCGATTGTGATTTCCTCGTTAACAAAATTTCTGGTGTCTTGTGTTTTTTCTTTTCTGCATTATGTTGTTTATCTTTATAATTAGATTTACACAGGTTAGTACGTGTTCAATCTAAGTGGATACGTCCACTTAATTGTAATCGATTATGAGACTTGTTTCTTGTAGAATTCTTATCTTGAAAGATAGATAACTAGTTTAATCACTTGGCAGAATTCTAATTAGATTATTTGGAAATGACCAGATTGATCTTGGATATTGATTTTTGAGATCGTCCAAGTACTATGCTTAACAATCAGGTTTACGGACCTTGTGTCTATACATACTGATTGAGTATAGGTTGAGATATAAACTCTATATACATATTGTCAAGGATCATTCAGTTGGTCTACTTGCTATTATATTAAGTTTTGACTATAAAAACTTATGAATGAAGTTAAGATAACTAAGGTTGGTCGGAGGATGATTACCTATCCTAATTCTTCGTTGGAAACCATCATTGAACTTAAATACTTCCCTAAGAAGTATTTTGAAAACTGACTCTTGGCTTTGTAAAGGTATTTGTTAGAGCATCGCTCGGTCGAACTCACAAGTTTTTTTGTCTTAAGCTTGTTGTCAATGTTAGATGTACAAAAATATATATTGATTTTTACTATATTAAAGTCAAGCCTTAAACTATGATGACATTATAGTAGTTGGGTATCATACATCAGTGAATAACACTCGTAGATTGAAAACTGAAGAATAAACAAAGACATTTGCGAGAACTTCATCGACAAAGAGGTATGTGAAGACCGACCTATCCTATTTACTCATGAAACTTACCATTCTATCTTATAAGATAATGTCATACGATATTAATAGATTTAATATTCCAAAGAAGAAATTTTGAGTTCAAGCTTATCTTGGTTAAACTATCGAATAAATGATTCAAACAATGGATGCTCGTAGATACTTAGCAATCTTAGTTAGAAAAAATTATTATTCACTAACTATTTTTGTTTCAAGTTGATCATTTGGAAATTTCCCAAGCAACAACGCATACAGTCTATGGCTATTGGGAATGTTGAAAAAGAACTGTTTGGAAATAGGTATATATACTTATATGTTTTACCAAAATCAGTCTAAACTCCGTGAAGTGTATAGGTTTGCAAACCCGGTTTGCGAACCCTTTATATATGAGTTATGGAATGATGTAAATTCGCAAACCCGGTTTGCAAACACCTACCATTTGACTTTCGCGAACGGCCGAGGTTTGGAAACCCGGGTGGCATGACTTTAGCGATTTATCAAGGCTTACAAACCCTTGTGCTATGACTTCGCAAACTGTCAGAGGTTTGCAAACTTGTCCAGTTCTAGTATTAACATAAGTACACGCATTATTCTATATGATTATATTCTCTTTTGCTAAACCCTCTAAGACACTTTTTTGACAACTTTATTCACAAAATCATTTTGTGCTTGGATCATTGGTTAGTCTTAAGTGTTACTGAACATCGCTATGTACTTGTAAGGTCAAAGCCTACTAAGCCGTTATGAACCATCATTGTGCACAGTTCCAAAACCCTGGACCATATTGTATTTTGTACTTGTGGATCATTGGTTAGTTTTAAGTGTTACTGTAGTTGCAGGAATTTCTACACTACACCCCTCACAAGAATTCATAATAATCAACACTTATTTGAAGATTAAGAACAACACTTTTATTGATTAATTCTCAGAAATGTTACAGGAAATGGAGGAAATCAAGAATACAACCGCTCACAAGAATTTTCTCTCTCCTCAAAACTTTCTCAATACTCAAAAATTGATCTCCCTCTTCTGAACCTATTGGTTCTCTTTATATAGGGTAGTTACATAGTGGATGACAGCTAAGCTGTCCTTTATTTTCGGATCTGACTCGCGATACTCTCACAATAGTTGTAGTGTTAATCCTCGCAAGTGTTTGTAATCTTCGCAGAGTCATCACACTCTTCTCATGTTTCAGTTATCGTCATCCGCTATGTCATTCTTTCAATCATTCTGCGACACCCGCAGTGTGTTGTTGTAAATCTCGCAGGAGTATTACTGTAGCGATATTATGATCCTACATCTTGCCTCTTCTCATGCCTTTTCTGTGAAGGGGAAAAGATCATGAGAATTGAAACTTTTTTTAAAATTTCGCAGCTGTTTATATTTTTTTCTGACACGTTTCTGCATTCTTCGTCAAACTTATTACACGTATCTTTTCATCCATTCAATTTCTGACACATTTTTTTCAACCGTTCACGTCTTTTCTTTGCATTGAATGCACTTATCCTCTCGAGAATATTTTCCTTCTATATATATCTTCTTCATTCTTCGATTTTCTTCTTTTTACCTTCTTCTTCCTTCTCTCTGCAATTTTACTGTTCTTCCTTAAATTCTGCTACTGCGTTGTAATCTTTCTTTAACTCTTTTGATCTTCTAACTTCTTTCTCATTCCCATACTTTCTAAAAAAATGGCTCCTGCTGGCCGTAAAAATCTAATTGCTTTGGAAAATATGCAAAATAAATTTGCAAACAGTGGTTTTACTTTATCTTTTATTCCCGATCAACACCCTAAATCCGAACTTTCCATTAAATTATTCTCTGATCATTCATGTAATCGCAAGAAGATCATAGTCTCTCTAGGTCAGCTTGAAGCTGGTCTTCCCATTCCTTTCTATGACCAAGAACTTCCTTTATTCTATAAGATACTTTCTCATGCGAAATTCTCGCAGGCGGTATATCAGTTGAGTGGAGATTGCATTCGTTTGATGCTTGAGTATGCTACTCGCGGTGCTGGTAAGAAATCTCTTTATCCACCTGAAGCGAAGAACCCTAAATTTGTTGTAGTACCAATTATTCCTGCGAATTATGAAGAAGAGTTATTTTCATTGTTATTGTTCGCAACATCTGAGGAAAAGCTTCATTCTACTATTTCTGCTATGAGTGCTGATCTGGCTAAGGTTCGCAAAGAGAATGGTGTTTTTACTACTCATCTTGCTTATTCTCGTGATCTAGCAGAAAGGAAATATGACTACCTTGAATATTTTAAAGATATGGAGATTAGAAACCGTGATAAAGCTTTTCTTCGTCAAATTCATCTTTTTGCACAAGTTCTAATGAATGATATCTTGTTGTCCAACTCTCTTCCTCCTGTGTTAATCAAACCTATAGAAGTAAGTGATGATGAAGTTCCTCGTCCTGCTGACAGTGATTTTGATTGTCAAATTCTTCGCGAATTATGAAGTTACCCATGAGGAAAGATAGTACTTGTTGGGGTGTCCGCTTACAAAAGAAGGATGACATTTATGAAGATAGAGTTCTCATGTTGGATATTGACTGGCATCCGGGTAACAATCAAGGTCCGCGCTACTCTAGTGATGACAAATGGTGTATTTTCCCATTATTTCTGGAAGGTCCATACATATCTGGTTCTCACGCTTTACCTGTGAGCCTCGCAGAGTACCAACCATGGATGTTTAATTGGCCTGAAAGAAATACAGAGGTATGTTCTTGAATTTTTTGCTTAAATTATCTTTATTATTTTTCTCATACTTTCATATATACTCTCTCTGATTGCTCCAATTTTACCAGATCAAAAGGCTAAAAGCTGGCTACAATAAGTTAAGGAAACCCAGTACTCTGTTAGCTCTCAGATCACTCACATATGAAGTAAGAAATATTCCTTTACTATTCTTAACAACATATTGTTGCCTCTATTTCTTATCTTTATCTGTGTTTGAAGGTTATTGAAGAAATTGAACCTGCTAAGCCTGCAAAAACTAAGGGGAAAGGCAGAGGTGTTTCTCTCGAGGGGAAATCTGATGCTCCTCGCAAGAAGAAATCTGGTGCTTCTCTTTCAAAGAAAAGAAAAGTTCAATCCTCTCATCCTTCAACTGTTCACTTCTGCAAAGGAATCCTCCCAACCCGAGTCTTCTATGTCTCAGCTGTCCAGCATATTCTCTGATACCATGTTAGGGATTGGCGATACTCTTCTTGCTAAAACTTGCAAATCTATGGCAGCTATCTGTGATGCCTCTCTTTTGGAGAATAATGAATCCCTTCGCGGGGTTTCAAGATCTATATCTCCAAGTTTCTTACACTCATTCAGCAATCTGGTATGTTCTTGTTTTTTTGCCACATCTATGTATTCTTATTTCCTCGCAAGGTTTTAATTTACATTTGTCTTGACAATTTTTTACTTTTTTTCGTAGGCTGGAAGAGCTTCTTTTTCTGTTGCCTCAGACTTGGAGAAAAGACGTGCAGTCTATGAAAAAAAGAATATTGTTCTTCGCGAAAAGAGTGAAACATTAGAATCTGAGTCTGCTAGCCTTCGCGAGAATAATGGAAAATTGGAAGCTGAAGTTGCTGAGCTTCGCAAGAAAAATAAACATCTAGAAATCGATACTTCAAATGACAATCAAAAGATATCTGATCTTGAAAAAGCTAACCAGCAACTCTATGGTATGAATCCTTCCCTTTTTCTCTTAATTCTTTTACCCTATTTTAGCTTATTCAAGAAACCATTTTTGCAGATGTTTATGGTCTTACTGATGAGGCTACATTCCTCCGCTCTTTTCCTGAACCTGTAGATGAGGATACCCTTCTTGATCGCCTTAATAATTCTTTAAGTAGCCTTTCAGATGATCAAATTAGATCTCTTTCTATAAATGAACTTAGATCCAAATTTATTCTCTTAAAAATAGAACATAGATTCAACTTGGGTTTAACCAATAAGTTTAAGCGCCTCTATATTGATTCAAAATAGGAAACTAATATATTAAGAACCAAGTACAGTGACCTTATTGACGAAAAAGACCTCATTGCTAAAAACGGTGCTCAAGCTTTAAAATATTTCCATAAAACTCTTCTCGATATTCAAATTGAAAGGGACAGACTTATCTGCGATAATAATGCTCTCACGAAGAAGAAAAATCAAGTTCGCTCCCATCTTTTCATTAGTAATGATGATGAGTTTGCCTGGGCTGTACAGATTCTTGATAACGCCAGAAATAATTTAGGTGTAGATGTTAGTCTTGAAACTGATCATTCTGCCTTAATTAAGGATATGATCTTTGAAAGATAAGGTGGTTATTCTTGTTTTTCCACTAATCCATCTTTTAATTGATTCTCCGCTATTTTATTAATATGTTGTCATTTGTTCGCTGCATCTGAAGAAAATTTTCGCCAAAGAATTGGAGAATTAGAAGAAGAGAAAGGGAAACTCGTACAACTTTTCTCTTCTCACAACGAAAAATGCTCCAATTTCAAAAAGCAAATTCAGATTACTTTGGCGAATTTTAGCAATACTCTTGTTGGCGTTCGCAATAATTCTATTAAAATGGTCTGTGATGATCATAAAATTCCCCATTCTGCATATCCTTATCTTGCGAATGAAATTCCAGAGAACGTCCCTAATCTTATCATCTCTGATAGCGAAGCTGAAGAGTCTGAAGAAGATGAAGATGAAATTGAAGAAGAAGAAAAATCTGGCGAAGACAATGATGGATCTAAATACTTTTGTCTTCCTTTTTAATCTTTTTGTAATATTTGTACATTTATCCCTTTCTCCTTGTAATATATTGCTGCGAATTTCTCCTGTTTCTAATGTCCTTTGGTGTATAGATTTCTTTTGTTTCTATCTGCATACATTAGAAAACAATTCTTTTTGCAATATGGTTAATTAATATGATTATTAATTTTTAACTATCTGTGTAAATTTGTCATATAAAGATGAATAACAACTTTATCATTCTGCTCATTCCCATACTTGCCTCTGTTATTCATCTGCAATCATGAAAGATTAAGCAGATTATTTTCTGAATAAGATCTGTTTGTAAATTTTGGCTATAATATCGCAGTCATTTCTTGATCTCTTGTGGTCTTATTTTGCCTTCCTAGTTAAAGGTCTTATTTTGCCACGTCTTTTGTTTTTTGCGACAAAATCGCAGGACGTTCTTACACTCGCATGTAAAGACTCATTGATCTTGCCTCATCCGCGTGTTGTCAATTTCTCTTGCGACAATATGATAGGCCTAAGTTTTCTTGCGAAGACAAAGCCCCATGACATTGCCGTCTTGCGATGAAATCGCAGGACGTCTTTACACTTTCATGTAAAAACCCATTGATCTCATCTTATCTTTTTCTCATGGATTTTTGCCTCTGTATAATTGTTGCACAAATATGACAAGCCTAAATATTCTTGCGAATATAAAGCCTCATGACATTTGCGTCTTAAGACACTTATCAGCTCCCTAATGGAGGGTGCCGCCATTATCTTCCCCTTGGTTGCCCCTTTAAGAAGGCGTACATCGGCCATACAAGACTAGATCCTCCCATCCGGTTTTACCAACAACCAGTTGTTTTCGCAGCCTCTTATCCTTTTTGCCTATATGGCTTATAGTTACGAGACTGCACCCTAGGTGGGGTTTTCTTCGGTCCGAGTGCATCATATCCAAGACTTTCCAATAATAGCCAGGGTAGTTTCATACGCCACGGGCACCCTTGGCTCAACCGTGTACCTCGGCGCCTTGATCATACTTTGCACTCCTTAGAAGAGACCCTCGGTCGTCCAACTGTTAATTTATATATATAGTTGGAAATCCAAGGTACATCTCCTGGATAGGCTTTCATGGGCCCCAAATATCCATGACTTAGGTTCCAGCAGTGGTATAACCTTATCCCTGAGCCATACACAGAGATACCCCCTTATATGACGCACTTTAGGTCTTACATTTGCCTCTTGCGAAATTTTATCCGCGAACTAGGGTGTACGCAATAAAGGTTCGTCCCATTCTAATATGTCTCTGCGAAATTTTCGCGTTTCTTTGATCTTTCTTTTTGCATTTCAGCTCTTGTACAATTCTTCAATTTCATCTTTTTTCATTGAATCAAAACATTCTTTTTGTAACATTTTCTTCAACAAATTATCCATACATCTCTTATGTTTTACGATTTAGAAATTTTACCTTTTCTAATTACTATTTTCTGCTTCTGCTTTTTTGTTTCGCTTTGCTACATTTTCCCCATCTGCGAGACGCTCTCCATCTATTGGTTTCAGCATATGTTGACTTCGCAGTATTCCTTCTTCTCGCCGTTCTATTGTATCAACCATCAACTTATCACTTCTTTGCTTTTGTTTGATGTTATAATTCCAATCTCTGTTCTTCGCAGCTCTTTCTTCGCAAGATTCCATATCAATTTCATAGCACTTTTTCCCCTCAGTCCAATCTCCCTTTATAAATCCAACACCGCTGGGATGAGGAAACTTAATGCACTGGTGGAAAGTTGACGCTACACCTAAAATCCCAGGAAGCCAAGGTCAACCAATCAAGGAATTGTAAGGGGATTCAACATCGACAACACAAAATAAAATTTTAGAAGATATCCCCTTCAATGGAATTCGCATTGTAATTTCCCCTTTGGGCTTGTTGGCAGTACCATTGAAACCATAGATCTTATAAGTTGATGGTATTAGATCTTCGTCTCTTCCTCCCATGGTTTTGTAAGTATGATAAAATAAGATATCCACCGAGCTTCCCATGTCAATTAAAACTCTGTTAATAGCCCAAGAATCTTCAGCCTCATCATCCCCATCTTCCTCTTCCTCTTCCCTTTGTTTTGGATTTATTTCTAATCTTACAACTAGTGGGTTGTCATGCATCTCTCCAGGCTCAGGTACTTCTTGTGTAGTGAAAGAAATTGTCTTCTTTTGCCACTCTTCTAATGGCGAACCTTTCGTAATATTTATTATTTCTCTCCCATCAGCATCTCTCGTGAAAACTCTGCTTAGAACATTATCGTGAAAATCATCTATAGTTTTGTATGAATGTATGATGGAGTTACATAATAGATTCTTCGTTTTTCCCCAACTTCTATCACAAATGTTTCTCCTCCCTTTGTTGTATTCACTCTGCGAATTTCTGGTGGTGGCGGTAATTGCGGAGACTGTGGATGTCCTATTATAAAATGGTTTAATTTTCCCTGATCTATCATCCTCAAGATGATTCTTTTTACATTCCTGCATTCACTTATTGAGTGACCATGAAAATGATGATAAGGGCAAAATTCTTGACTTCGATTATTTGGGTGTGGCTCTTTTCCCATATTCCAGGGTACGGGTATTATTTCATCAAAATTATAGCCTCCCAAATTTTCTCTATGCTAGCATTTAAAGGTAGCATCTTAATTTCTTCCCATATTATCTTCTGACTTCCTTGCCCTCTGTAATAATTTTGTCTTTGACCACCATAAGTCTCTTGCGGCTGATCAAGCCTTGGAATCTTATTATTTCCACTTCGATTAAAGAATTTTCTTTCCCTTTCGAGCTCTTCTTGATCTCTACTTCCCATAGCTACTAATTTTTGTTGATAATCATTCATACTCTTTTCTTGCTTCACCTGCGAAGTGCTCGCTACTGTATTTATTAATCTGGGAAGTAGACTTGCGTTTGCTGCACCTGAACTGGTGTTCGCAATGGGATATGACTCCATCTCATTTTGTTTCTCCTCCAATGCAATGTATTCTTCTTGTAACTCTCGCAACTCCGTCATGGTGATTGTATTTTTTATTCTGAAAATTTGTATATACATCAGATTGGTTGCGAACATAGCATTAATGAAAGATAAAATGAGGTATCTCTCATCCACTCTTCCTGCCATCTCACTACACATTGTCTTCCATCTTATGGTTAGATGATTCAAACTCTCGTCGACCCTCTGTTTTAACCCAAATACATCTTCAATGCCAGGTCGCGAAGAATTGTTACTTATATATGCTCCAAAAAATGTAGTTTGCAAATGATTGAAAGAAGTTATAGTGTTCTTAGGTAAACCTTCGAACCATTTTAGCGCCTCGCCTGTTAAGCTGGATGCGAAATATTTACATAATACAGCATCATGGTTTTCCCATTGTAGCATACACCTAACATAACCTTTGACATGTTGAATAGCACAAGTAGTTCCATCAAAGATACTGGTTAACGTTGGAAAATTGTACTTTGGGGGTATTCCTCCTAATTGTACTTCTTGGGTGAATAGAGTTTTCGCAGCTTCTTCAATGGCCTCATCAAGTTGCCTTCTGCCTCCCTTTCTTATGTTATTTAACATTCCCCTCATTTCTGCTAACTCTCTTAAGATTTGTTCATTCCCAGCTGAATTTCGCTCCATTGGTCTTTTCAGTGCAGCTTCCCTTCTTATGCGCTCATGACTTTCTTGCCTTGCGAGATTTTGTGCTTCTTCTTCAACATCTTCATTCTGCCTTCTTCCGCGATTTTCTTCTTCACCTCCCTCATGAATTTACAAATGATTATGCCTTTCATTTTCTCTTCTGCGATTTTCTTCATTTCTCATCGTTTCTCTTCGCTGTCTTTCTATTCTTCTTTTTATTCTATCATATTCCTCATTGATATTATCATTGTTGCGATTTCTTGCGCATCTCCTTTCTCGAATGTCATGATTGTTCTGACGTATTGCTTCTTGAAACTCTTATTCTTCCACTTCTGCTCTCAATCTTTCTCTTTCGCAAGTTATACGTGCTTGTTCAGCATAATGTCTCTCAATTTCATCCTCAATTATTCTTTGGTTTCTTTGAATTTCTCGCTCATGTAATATTCTTCTTCCATCTTCTCAATTTTCTTCACCATCTTGGTTATTTCCACCCTCTTGATTTCTATTATCACGTATATCATCCACGGTTTCACCACGCGGAATGTAGCGATCATTAATCATCTCTTCTTCTCCGTAATGCTTCTCTTCATTCGAATTTTTCATTTCCTCTCGAATATTATCACTAGCAATTCTCACAGGGGAATTTCGCCTTGCTTTTCCTCTAAATGATCTTGAACTTGATCTTGCAGTACTTCTTGATCTCCTACTTTGTAATCTCAAATTCTCCATTCTTAACTCGTAATTTTGTCTTGTTAAATTTGCACGTTCATCTGCCTCTAATCTCCTTTCCTCTTGTATTCTTTGTCTTAAAGCCTCTACTGCTTCATTTTCATCATCTCCATGAATTAATCCTCCAACCACTTCTTGATCTCTTCCCTCTCGCCTTCCATTTCTTAATTGTTGATTTTCTGCTTCTTCTACTGGATCTGATCGCCAAGTATGCACGCTCACCCTGTCATAATCCACAGTTCTATCTTGTATCGGTGTTTGCTGATTCGGTTGTTGAACTTGATTTTCTCCATTATTCCTTGTTCTGTTGCTCCTAATTCTTAATCTTGAAGATTCTCCTATTTCATTTGTCTCTTCTCCAGCAAGTCTTTTACTCCTCCTTACGGTTGTTGGTTGTTCTGATGTATTTCTTCTTCTAGCCATTCCTTCAAATTTAATGTATCACGTAAAAATCTTCTCCAATTTCTTCAAATTCTTACAAATCACAATTTCAATCTTTGCTCAAAAATAGTTCCCTGTTTCTAGCGCCATTATGTAGTTGCAGGAATTCCTACACTACAACCCTCACAAGAATTCATAATAATCAACACTTATTTGAAGATTAAGAACAACACTTTTATTGATTAATTCTCAGAAATGTTACAGGAAATGGAGGAAATCAAGAATACAACCGCTCACAAGAATTTTCTCTCTCCTCAAAACTTTCTCAACACTCAAAAATTGATCTCCCTCTTCTGAACCTATTGGTTCTCTTTATATAGGGTAGTTACATAGTGGATGACAGCTAAGCTGTCCTTTATTTTCGGATTTGAAGCGCGATACTCTCGTAGTAGTTGTAGTGTTAATCCTCGCAGGCGTTTTTAATCTTCGCAACGTCATCACGCTCTTCTCATGTTTCAGTTATCGTCATCCGCTACGTCATTCTTTCAATCATTCTGCGACCCCCGCAGTGTGTTGTTGTAAATCTCGCAGGAGTATTACTGTGGAGATATTCTGATCCTACAGTTACTGAACACCATTATGTGCTTTTAATCTCAAAGTCTACTAAGACACTATGAACCATCATTGTGTAGGGTTCCAAAACCTTGGATCATAGTGCATATCCTTCTGTGTGATCTTAAGGAAGACTTTTTAACGTGTTTACATTAAATTCCTATTAAGAATTTCATCTAAACTGATAAAGTATTTGCTTGGATCATAAGCTATCTTAGTTTGAATCCAAAGCTACTTAGAGCCTTTGAAAATCTATAAATAAAGAGACTCTTGCAACAGGATTTCTCAATCCCTGGATCTTTTTTCTCCTAGTTGCTAAGATTGAGTCATCCACTAAAACCTAGGTTTCACCTGAGAAACATAAATGGTTACGACTTTGAAGACTTCACTTATGGATTTGTGAAGCCCGGTCAGACTATATTTACCTGATAGTTCTTGAATCTGAATCCTGTTCTTATTGGTCTTTGAGGTTTTCGTAATCTTGGATCAGGAATGAGATAGATAGAAATCATAAATTTTTATTTATCTAGGACTTTGTGATATCTCAAGATATATATCTAAACTCTTCTTTGATTTGTTTGGGTTGTTCTTGAGAGGTGGTTAGTAATCCAAGCTTCTCAGCTAACTGAGTGTAAGTGTTCCAGATCGTGAGATTTGGTGGACTTTGTCTACTGCAAACAGATTTCCAAACCTAAATTGAAACATATCAAAACGGAAACCAAATAGGCTTGTCTGTTAGAGGAAGATCGATATCAAAAGTCTTCACTGAGGTTGAAGCAACTCTTAGGTTGTATAGGACGTCAAATAAGGGAATCAACTGCGTGGAACCTTGCGAGGTTCAAGGGACGTAAGAAACACGATTGCGGCTGAATTTCTTGGAGGGTGAATTCGGTCTCAACTACATTCCAATCCGAATTCTAATAATAGGCTAGTTCTGTAGCGGTTTAATACAGTGTGGTATTTAAAGCTGGACGAGGTCCAATGGTTTTTCTACAGGTGCAGTTTTCTTCATTAACAAAATTTCTGGTGTCTTGTGTTTTTCTTTTTCTACGTTATATTGTTTATCTTTATAATAAAAATAGCACAAGTAGTAAGTAATCGATCTAGGTAGTTTGAGTCCTTATTATTTGAAATAAAAAAAATAAAAAAACAAGACTCGTTCTTGTTAAATTCATATCTTGAAAGATAAATTACAAGTTTCATACTTGTTAGAATTTGGATACAATTAGATTGATCTTGGATATTGATTTCTGAGATCGTCAAAAAAACTCCTTCGCACAATCAGGTTCTCGGACTTTTGTACTATACATTTTCCTTTAAAAAAGTTTACCATTTATTTCAAAAAAATAAAATAAAATAAAAATAAATGGATGATGTTCTAAACCGTGACAGACGACATTTGGAGAATTTTTTTTATTGCATTTTAACATGTCATTTCAGAACATTACCATCGAGTGTAGCCTGTAGGTAGCCAGGTGTTTCATCAACTTATAATACGTACATCAAACACCATTTCTTTACGTTATCTTAGAGATTTCTATTATATTTTCAGTTTGACTCCTCCAATGATTCAATTGAGGCGTGTCACCGCATCCATCTAAACGGGGATGAAATTATTTGACTTACAGACAGGCACACAGGTATAAATAAATAATACTTTGACAGTATAAATAAATAATACTTTGCATGTAAGTTTGCTGGTATAAATAAATAATACTTTGAAAGTTAAGTTTTGTTCCTAAAATAGGTGGTTGATCATAAATATCATCCACCAGAGCATGTAAAGTATTGCTGTGATAATCTCCTAGCTCAACCATTTTCTGCTCATGCTCTTCTCTTTAGGCTGAGTCTTTTCATAGTCCAGGATTCAAGTTTCTGCTTGGATCCACGTCAGCCAAAAACCTCTCTCGGGCATAATGGGAATCCAAGATTTCCAGTTTTCCAGTAGATACGCGTTTTGAACCTGCGCAACACGCATTTTCTAACTGCGTATTATTGGAAACTGTTTTTTTCGGTCACAAGAATCCGTCAATAATCTTACAACCAAACACATAGTCAAACCATAAAATTTCAATCAAAAAGCTAATTCCATGGCCCTTCCTCCTCTTCCGCACATAAAAAAAATATGAACCTACATTTCCTCCTCTTCCATACAGAAAAAAAAATCAACAAAATAAGTATCACAACTTCTCTTCGGGATCCTCTGATTAGCTTTGATCCATGAGAGCCATCTCCCTCCATTAAATTTATTCCTTCAATTTCTGCCTCACATCAACCTTGCAGCAAACATGCAATTACAAACCCTTAGTGACAAAACTAAAATAAAAACATTGAGAATCAATAAAACTCAAATTAAACATAAACCCAGTACACATTACTAACTGAATCGATCTTATTAACCCAAATTTTAAGAAATCCCCGAAAATATTTCAATTTTGTGGAACCTTATTTTCGAATTTGTGAAATTTGAACATATATCATCAAAATCAAAGAAGATTAAGAAGAGAAAATAATATGACATACCTTTTTATAAAGATTTCGATCGAATTTTATCAAGATTGTTGTCTTGATGCACTAATAATTAGTATGTGAACTTGTTATTTTGTTAACTGGAAGAAGAAGGAGGAGGAGGAGGTGAAGGACGTGGTAAACTGGTCATATTAGTTGCAGGTTGGTGGTGCAGGCTTAATCGATTATGGTGGTGGTGTTGACTCTGTTAGTAAGAGAGAACTTTGAGAGAGCGAGTTTGTTTTCTTATTTTGAGCAGTGAGAACGAGTAAGGAAAGAAGATGGTGGATAACTTTCCAGCGTGCTACGCTGTTTGCAACCGCGTGCGGGAGAATAATTCCAAAAAATATTCTTTGATACGCGGTTAGAAACTGCGTTTGATGCTTTTTTTTTTCATAAGCAGTTTCAAACTGCGTCCCTTGGATTCTAACAACTTGGATCCAATCTAAACGCCGCACTCACTCACTCTGGATCTAATCTACTGTACATACATTAACGACACTTCTATAGTTGATAAAGTGGGATCTTGGATCCCATAAGAGCCAGCCTTGGGAAGAGAAAGATGCAGAATACGCAGAAGGGTAAACCCCTTGCAGATCAAGTTGTTCTTCAAATGGAGCAACAAAAAACTCCAAGATATACAGCTGAAACTGAATTTTTCAGTCATCCAAATTCTCCGTCCACACAACAAACACCTAGAACTCTTAGAAGACTGAATTTCTCAAAGCCCAAATCAAGATTTGCTGAAGTGAATTATCCTCACCCAACAAAATAACCAATGTATCGTGAAACCGAAGGTACAGACAGTGCCAACAATTCGTCATCAGATGATGACGACGAAGACGAAATATGGCACCGAGAACATGAAGAAGAAAGAGATCATTTTAGGAAAAATAACAAGAGATGTGGTTGGAAAATTATAGTGGAATGGATACTTTTTGTTGTTATTACAACTGCTTTAGTATGTAGTCTTACAGTTAAATCATTGAAGGATCAAACAAAATGGGGTTTAGAAACTTGGAAATGGTGTTTAATGATTATGGTGATTTTCTCCGGAAGATTATTTTCCGATTGGGTTATTGCGATTATAGTTTTTTTCATTGAGAGAAATTTTCTGTTGAGAGAAAAAGTTCTTTACTTCGTTCATGGTTTAAGGAAAAGTTTTGAAAATTGCATTTGGTTGGCATTAGTTTTATTGTCTTGGTCATTAATGTTTAGCCCGGATGTCCAAAAGAACAATGAGATTTTTAAGAAAGTGTTTAGGGCTTTAATCGCGGTTCTTGTTGGTGCTACAATCTGGTTGATCAAGACTGTTCTAGTGAAAATCTTGGCTTCCTCGTTTCACGTGGCAACTTTCTTTGATAGAATGAAAGAAAGTGTTTTCCACCATTACATTTTGGATTCTTTATCTGGTCCAGCACGAGGTGAGATTGATCAGACCGTGCCGGCCAAGCGTAGATTTTCGGACCCTCAAGGTATCTACAACTTTTAAACTGCTTTCTGATAAGTTTATGTTTTTAGCAAAGTTGGTTTCATGTTCATATTTTTGAATTTCTGGTAATTCAGTTACCTCCGATTATTCTTACACTTATCTTTACGCAAATATATTTTCCTAAGGGCAACTTCTATGAGACCGATGGCTGTTATGGAGAAGTCCATATAAGATCATATGTTCTGTGGATCTTCCCAACAATAATTTGAATTTACAAAGTCGATCTACTTTAACTACTTGCACAAGGTTCAAAGAGCTAAATGGTTCCACAAACTTTTTGTATTCCTGGAAATATGTATTTGGGATCGCTAATTATGAGCACACAGAAATAGCTGATTGACGCTTAACATTCTTACAATATGTGTAATCAGGTCGATGCCAACAAAGTTGAAAGATGGGGAAATGGTGTCCGGAGGAATAGGTGATTCAAGGAAGATAGACATTGAGAGGCTAAGGAAGCTGAGTAGGAAAAGTATTGCTTCAGCTTGGAGCATCCGGAGGCTGGTGAACTACGTGATGTATTCTGGTCTGTCCACAATTTCAAGGACAGTCGATAATTTTGAGACTTCAGAAATCACAAGCGAGTGGGAAGCAAGAGTCACAGCTCAACGGGTTTTCAAGCACGTCGCCAAGCCTGATGCCAAGTAAATATTTCCTGCTCATGATCCTTCTTCATTAATAGAATAAAAATGCAGAAGCTTTAATACAGGGGGGTCAATTTAAGCATCTTTTGGATAAACTTGCTTGTGGTGTTGTAGATACATACTCGAGGAGGATTTGCTTAGGTTCTTAAGAAGAGAAGATATTCGCACGATATTGCCTTTCTTTGATGGAGCTGTTGAAACTGGACAAATCAAAAAATCTGCTTTTCGGAATTAGGTGGTAATTAAGATTATCCTTTCATATATACCTTTTATTTATTTCTTTCTTTTGTCATCAGCAAAAGGAAATACAAAGACAACTTTTTTTTTTGATCGGTCAAAGAGGATAGATTAAGAGGCACACAAGCCGTGTGCGGGCGAGTACAAAAGACAAAAGGCGAGAAGCCCAAAAAAAAAAAAAAAAAAAAAAAAAAAGCTAAAACAAAGTTGCAAACCACAACAAAGGCCATTGCCTATGACAAAACAATAAAGACCCTATTGTCAATTAACATGCTCTTCAACATCTTCTATAACCAGATCAACATGATTTTTTGCAAGATCACTAAATATTTCTTCATGATTAGCTTTTAGAGGTGGAAACTCTAAGCCCATGAAGAACCAAACTCCACTAGTTTATTTGCCGAAATACAAAGACAACTGGTTTAACATCTGCAGGTACAGGCTTACATTGAGAGAAGGGCTCTAGCTCATTCCTTGAATGACACGAAAACAGCGGTTGAGCAACTTCACAAGTTAGCTAGTGCACTTGTGTCGGTTCTTATCGCCGTGGTCATAGTCCTTGTGATGGGGCTTGCGACATCCAAAGTCATCCTCGTGATCACATCTCAGCTACTACTTGTGGGTTTCATGTTCCAGAATACGTGCAAGATAATCTTTGAATCTGTCGTCTTCGTCTTTGTAATGCATCCATTCGATGTAGGTGATCGGTGCAAAATCGATGGCGTCATGGTAAAAATACATTTTCTAGAGCAACTAACATCTCATTACTATATATCATTAGGCATAAAGCTGGGTTACTAATTTGGCGTTTTATTCAGTGTTTCTTTACTTTTGTATCGCGAATTAAATAAAATCTTGACAGCAATGTACCCAATTTGGCAGATGATAGTTGAGGAGATGAATATCTTGACAACAGTGTTCCTCAAAATTGATATGGAGAAGGTCTACTATCCGAATTCTGTTTTAAGCACAAAACCAATCAGCAATTACTATAGAAGTCCCGATATGCTTGACTATGTTGACTTCATGATAAACTCCTCCACATCTTCGGAAAAGATCAATCTTCTTAAAAAGGACATACAAACGTAAGCAACACAAAACACATTTCTCATTTACTCTTTTTACAAACGCATTATATGCACCTTTTGAGTTCATGTTGTGTTAGGCCATGATCTGTTTTTTATTGCAGATTTATAGAGAACAAACCAAAGCATTGGACCCCTAAACACGCATTGTTGGTGAAAGAAATTTCGACTTTGAACAAGTTGGATATGAGTCTCCTTGTGACACACACACAAAACCATCAAAATTTCTTAGAGAGAAACTTACGCCGGACTGAACTCATTCTTGAACTGAAGAAAATCTTTGAAACCTTAGGAATCAAGTACCAACTTCTTCCACAGCAAGTTCATCTCCCTCATGTTTCCACGGCTAATGGAGGGCCATCAACACAACTTTGATGTGGTTCCTACTGCACTTGATGAAGTCATAATTCCCATGTTATCATGCTTTCAGGAGCTATACATTAAAAAAATATTTCCGATAATCAAATGTATATCCCCTATCTTACATAGTCTTATGCTCCTATTTGTGTATAAGTGTATATGATATTGCACCTTGAGTGATCTGTGTTGCTGCAGGCAGAATATTTTTTATAAGATTCCCCTACATTTCAGGTGTTGCTAAAAGATGAATGAGTGTTTACTGTGTAATAGAGATTACTAGGAAGTTGATTTGGAACTTCTCTTGGAGTCCCATATCCATATGCGATTATACAAGTCATATCCATATACGGATAATAAATAGCTTATATAAGTTCTATAAATTCTCTTATTACAGTTTGATTTTATGTTGTTGATAATTGAAAAGGAAACTCTAGTGCCTCTAATTATTTCTTGTTCGAACAGAGAGGAGAAAAGAACAGAAGAGAGGCAAGACAACGTGAGTCAAGGCCGGAGGCACATTTGAGTCTTGACCCTAGTAAGCAATTCGGAAGTCGGCATACGTGCGGAACGGCATACGTACGTGTATTATTCGGATTTGTAAAAACTAAATTCGGTCAAAAATCCGGTCAACAGTTCGTGATTCGACAATAATCCGGAACGGCATACGTACGTGTATAACTCGTTTTAGAGATAAGAATTCAGGATGCAAAGTTCGGCATGTATTAAATACGAAGCAATGGTTAAATATGCAAAAAATGTCCTTATAATGGGTGGGGATCTAATATATATGAAATATATGCAACATAAACAACAAAGAGTTGTTGCCTGTTGGCTTAGTGGAGTTCAGCCGTGTTTAGGGAGTTAGGGGTCACTACTTCGAATCTCTCTGTGAACAATTTTTAGAAAAAGAAGGGGAACCGTCAGTTGGGCCTTTGAAAATGCTAAAAAAGAAGGGGAACCAGTTGGGCCTGTGAAAATGCTATTAAATAGGCCCAATAGTAACTTGGTCAGTGATTAATGGGCCGAATTGAGACGTCCGATTCTATTTCGGTACGTCAGAAACGCGAATAATCCGGGATGATCAGGAAAACGCACGTACTGGGTTCGGAGTTTGAATTGAACGGCCGAATAAGTCGGTAACGTTTGGTACGTAAAAGTTCGCGAATAATTCGCGTACAATTCGGCGAATTGCTAACTAGGGTCTTGACCTCTCCTTGATATGTCAACATAGTTTTTGTGAATGCAGTTTAACTCAAAAAAAAAAAAAAAAAAAAAAAAAAAAAACTCTAGGGATAACATTCTTGAAAGACTAGATAGAGCATTGGCGAATCAACATTGGCGAACTATGAATCCACATGCAGCAGTTACTCATCTTCCAAGAATTGCATCTAATCATGGTCCATTACTACTACAAGAGAAAGCAATGGATTGGCAAGGAACAAAAAAATTACAAATTTGAACACTTAGGCTCTCTCATCCCCAACTCAAACAAGTAGTTGAAAAAGCTTGGGAACAACAACAAGACATTGAACCTACCCTTGATCTCCAACTAAAACTCATAACAACTGGGCAGACACTCTTGGAATGGAACAAACAAACTTTTGGACACCTTCCAATCATGATCAAGAAATCAACAGCCAAGATAAAGAACGCTCAACATCAATGTGCGACACAATCAGGAGGCGACCTAGATTTTTGGATGATCCAAGAAAACAACTAAGAATCGAACACGATGAATTACTACAATGCCATGCGACATACTAGAAACAAAGATCCAGAATTCAATGGATGCAATCAGGTGATCTCAACACAACCTTTTTCCATACCAAAGCCACCATTCACAGAGCCTGCAACAATATACAACAATTACAAGACCCACAAAACAACTGGGTTAACAAAAAAGAAGACATTGTTCAACTCATTCTAGATCATTATTCTCAACAATATACGGCTACGCCTACGGTGATAAATGAATATCTTTTTACAAACATCAGACCAAGATTAACTCCCAGACAATCAGACTTACTTACGGAGGAAGTAACTATAGCAGAAATCAAACAAGCACTCTTCTCCATCAACTCTGAAAGTGCTCCGGGACAAGATGGTTACACAAGTAAGTTTTTCAAAGTCTTCTGGGAAACAACTCATTCCCAATTGATAGAAATGGTTCGAAGTTTCTTTAATAATCTAACCATGCATCCTCTCATGAACCACACAAACTTAACACTAATTCCTAAAATAAATCATCCTTCAAAACCTTCACAATTTAGACCCATAGCACTCTGTAACGTCACTTATAAAATCATTTCAAAAACAATAGTCAACCGACTTAGACCCCTGCTTCCTTTCTTAATAAGTCCCTACCAAAGTGCTTTTGTGCCACAAAGATCGATCCACGATAACATAGCAATTGCAGGAGAACTCTTTCATCATATCAGAACCTCAAATCTCACAAAATACCCAAAAATATCTCTCAAACTGGACATCCAGAAAGCATATGATAGCTTAGATTGGGGATTCATCAAAACCTCATTCACAAAACTTGGATTCCCATCCACCTTTACAGATTACATTATGCTATGTGTCACAACAGTTACATATTCGGTCAACATAAATGGTACACCTCACGGCTACATCAATCCAACCAGAGGCATTAGACAAGGAGACCCGCTATCCTCCTATATTTTCATCATATGTGCTGAAATCCTATCTACCAATTTAGGAAACCTTGAAATCCAAAAGTCTGTAAAAGGACTCAACATTCCCATAAAAGCTCCACCCATTACTCATTTAATGTATGCTGATGATTTACTAATCACCTACAAAACCTCGAACCAGAGTAACCAACACCTAAAGAACTTGCTCCAATCATATGGTACTTCTGCAGGACAGATAATAAACACTTCCAAATCGGTAATAATTCATCACCCGAGACTAAATCCAATCAAGATAAATGAACTGCAACAATTTTTTGATATGCCAACAACATCGAAACCTCCAATTTATCTAGGCATTCAATTCAAACAAGGAAGAGCTTCCAATCAAACCTTCGCTCCCCCTCCTATAAAGATTAGACAGGAAAGCTAAAGGATGGATGACAAAATGCTTAACCCCAGCTGGAAGACTCACACTCATAAAATCTTCCCTTACCCCCACATCAAACCACATTATGCAAACACAAAACTTACCCAGTACTATTCACAAACAAATAGATCGTATTACTAGGAATTTTTCTGGGGACATGATTCAACAACTAAGAGGCTTCACCCTATAGGCTGGGATAAAGTAACAAAACCAATATCCGAAGGAGGGTTAGGCATACGAAAAAGCAGTGATCATAACAAGGCCCTTCTCATGAAAATAATTTGGGATTTGCATGAACAACCTAACTCCATCTGCGGAAGTCTCTTCACTGCAAAATATCTTGATCAACAACCTATTCTAAAAGGCACTCATACCATACCTTCCTCTTCCAGCCCTCAATGGAGACAACTGGCTTCAATTGTACCCTCCATGCAACAAATGATTTTCCGTAGTATTGGGAATGGGTTATCAACTCCACTATAATCCAATTGGATTCCACACTTACCACCTTTAGACCCAACACAATGTTACCCATTCCGAACGGTAGCAGATATCATTGACCCTATATTTCATACCTGGAATCAAGAAAAATTAAGCACCTTTCCCAATCTTATAGCTCAAAAAATCATAAACATCCACCTTCCCCAAAATAATTCACATGATAAGGTTATCTAGCCACATTCAAAATCTGGAAAATACACTACATCTTCGGGATACAAATGCCTAACCCATGGTCAACCAACTCAACCTCCTCTTCCACCTACCAAATTCCTATGGACCTTACCTTGTCCACCAAAAATTCGGCTTTTCTTGTGGAAAGCAATTAATGAAGGATTACCAACCTTCTCTATCCTTCATCATATCCATTTGACCAACTCTGACATATGCCTGAGATGCAATATTGATCCAGAATCGGCAAGTCATCTTCTAAATCACTGTCCGATGGCGATTACTACCTGGAATAACTTAATCACTCATCTCACAAACACATCAAACTCAAACCCCCCCCCCCCCCACCACCACCACCACTCTCACCTTAACACCTCATACAACCATCTCCCAAATCCTACAACAATCCGCTCCAATCAATGTAATCTCCACCTTTTGCTTTCTTTTTTGGACCTTATGGTTAGCCAGGAATGACCTAATCTATCGCCAAAAACAAACAACCTCAGCCAAAATCTTAATATGGGCCCAAAAACAGCAACAAGAATTCACTGCAGCTTTAGATTCCTTACCACCAGTACTACCAGGAGATGCACCGATATATAACCACCAAAGAGGAGACAAAAGAATATCTACAATATCGGTAGGATGGTCAACTCCAAACATCAATTGGATTAAAATCAACACAGATGGGGCAGCAAGAGGTCACCCAGGTTTTGCAGGAGCAGGATTCATTTGCAGAGATTTCGAAGCTCGAAACTTAATGGCTCCATCTCAACTAAAATATGGGACCAGGCAATCCCGCTTTTCATTGGTCAAATTATATTTCATGACTCCGTGGGTACCACATACCCACGACAAATTGTAACGTAACTTCTCTTAATAAATTCCATGCTTAAAAAAAACATGAGAAAAGGAACGCGCGATTGGGGGATACAAATTACTTCCCCCAACCAATAGTGTCTACCAAGGGGTATTTTTTGGGGTAAAAATACTAGAATACCCTTCCCTCAAAATAAAAATCAAAAAACAAAATCATATCCCTCATTTCCATCTTCACTTCTTATTAATCTTTTTAGGTTAGGGCTTTGAAACCTAAATATTCCCCACTCCCTTTCAAATTCTAAATTTTCCCCACTCCCTTTCAAATTCTCTTCTCCTTCTCTGCCGGCTCCTCACTTTGAAAACGATTTTTTTTTTTAAATTCGGAAGTGATGAAGACCATGCCGGTATAGATGAAGACCGTGCCGGAAGTGATGAAGACCATGCCGGTAGTGATGAAGACCATGACGGAAGTGATGAAGACCATGTCGGAAGTGATGAAGACCATGCCGGTAGTGATGAAGACCATCTCGGAAATTAATTTTTTTACATCGCCGGAAGTGATAAAGACCATGCCGGAATTGATGAAGACCATGCCGTCACTAATTTTCGGCATGCATGATAGAAATCTATCAATGTCGGTAGTCAAGTGCAAAAAAAATTAATTTTCTGGATACTTTACATCATGTGCCTGCAAAGAAATTTAAGCAACATACTATGTCGTTTGTAGTACCGGCATGCTCAAGAATTAACTGACTGTTCCGGCAGTGGACTTTTCAAAACCAAGAAAAAATAAATCAAAACGGAATAGGTCGAACACAGCATAGAGGCAAACATTTATGAAAATTTCCAACAAATGCCGGCATGGATGGACGTCCGACAACAACGCCGGCACACTGTGTTGGTTGAATATTCCCTGGTACCTGAAAAACATCCTACCGGCATTGATATAACTATGAATACCATGCTGGTTTAGGTTGTTCCGGCATGGTATTCATAGTTATATCAATGCCGGCAGGATGTTTTTCAGGTGCAGCCATGATGAATCCAAAGTTACATCTGGAGAAGATTCAACATAAAAGACATATTTGTTGCTAACGTGAAGACTCAGAGACATCTCTCTGGTCATTATGGTCACTCATCTCAACCAAAAATTTCGAACCCAACATTCATACTTCTAATCTCTCCAAAATGATAAAGATTTCTATAAATCATTTTCAAACTAATCAACTAACACAACTAATTATTATTAACCACTAAAGCTGATTAATGAGGGGTAGATTAGCAATTAGTTAAAATACATGGATATGGGGGTGACCTTGATTTACTATTTAAATCACGTTTTTGTCTTTTTCCTATATCTCCTAATTAATATAAGTATCCCCCAATCGCACGTTCGAGAAAAGGCCACCAGAGTAATCCATACTTTCAGGTCTAAGGGAAATTCCTATGGCAATATACAAAACAAATTTTTATTGAGCCAGGTTGATGGCCAAACGTTTCTCCATTAAGGGAAAAGAAGTGGACGGCTGATCATCAAATACGCGTGTCAAAGAAACACGCTGGCGGTTTAAGCAAAAACTGGCGTTCTATCTAAAAACGATGGCGTGTGATGCACAACCGCCAACAACTAGTTTTTCAAATTTAAAAATCGATCATTTTTTTATCTCTATAAATTACCACCATCTTCAAACAATTCACTCACACCAAAATTCACTTCTCTTGAATTTTCGCTTCTAAATTTATTTTAATTTTTTAGTTTTATTATTGGTGAAATGGCTGAAAAGGCGATCACACTTTTTTGCGATACAAAACTTGAAGCTGATGTTTCTAAGATATGTGGAAGTTTTAAAAAGATTGAAAATTGTAAGAGGGAAGTACAAGTTTTTGAAGTTGCTCCAAGAAAGTGTTCCGCTAAAAGGCAGAGAAGAGCTCCAGTTTTGAATGTTAGCAACAAAAAATTCAAAAACAAAGGTGAAACTGTCAAAGAGCGCGTTGAATGGAAGATACGTCATATGAAAATAAACATGAGGCCAAAGCTTTTACTTGATTTTTATTGAAGTTGTTTAGTACTTTTTATTATTGTCTAAGTTTTTATCTTGTAAAAGATTCGCATTAATATTAATGAATGAAAATATTTAAATTTTAAAATAGATTTCCACTTCAGATTAAGCGATATTTATTACATTTTATACTTGCATACAACACCAAACTACATTTTAATAAACGAAATAATATCATCAAAGTACATCAAATCCAGCGACATTATCTCTATAGAGTTCATAGCATTCAAAATGCTTAAACTCTCTTCTGGTTTTTTTAGTAAACTTGGTCTGAGCGATCGTTCTGTAAAACAGATAAAAAACAAGTTAAGATATTTATGATGCAGTTGATCAGTAAGGATAAAGGTAAGATGCTCACCAGTTATTCGTTGGATAATCTAGAATTGCTACGGTGAACCATCCACAAAACTTATGTATAATGTTTGACATCATTAGTGATGAATGAAAATCTTAGTTTTAGGCTCTTACTATTTCTTATGGTTTCGTTCCGCGACACTACAAAATATTCCAATACTCTTTCCGAGAAATAGTCACTGTTCATTTGTCTCATCATAGGATGTAACTAACATCAAACAAGAGTAACATCTTCTGTCATTGTAAAGACCGGGAGAGGTATTAGAGTGCAGTAAATATGTGCTTGAGATTGACCATCTTTAATAATGTTGAAACATGATTCGTAAAGAAAAGGTTTACCGTGAGCTTCCTCACAATTATCAAGAGCTGTTTGGATCACTTCAGCTTAAATTACACCGATGAACTTGAAAAAGCGGGGGTTTAACAACCTCACCCAATATTTTGCTTAGCAGTCTGTCTGGACTAACTCCAATATACTTTCAAGAGAATCAACTAGACAGTTAGACTCAATCTTAAGAAAAGTATATCAAAGAGTTATATTTCAATTTCTCAATTCAATCCGTAATCAAACAAATAAGAATTTTCGAGGCTAATTGAATACAAGAGAAATAACTTGAACGGTACCAAAAACCAATGTTCAAGGATCAATCAATTTCAATCGACAACCAAAGATTGGATTTACCAATTGATCGATTCAACGCACAACCTGTGATATTTCAATTATATAACAAAATATAATGCGGAAAAGAATTAACACAGACACCAGAAGTTTTGTTAACGAGGAAACCGCAAATGCATAAAAATCTCGGGACCTTGTCTAGATTTGAACACCAGACTATATGAATCCGCTACAGACACTAGCCTACTACAAAGATAACTTCGGTATGGAATGTAGTTGAACCCTAATCAATCTTACACTGATTCAAGGTACAGTCATGCTCCTTACGTCTCTGATCCCAACATGATACTACGCACTTGATTCTCTTAGCTGATCTCACCCACAACTAAGAGTTGCTACGACCCAAAGTGGAAGACTTGAGAAACAAATCTGTATCATACAGAAAAGTCTATTGAATAGATAAATCTGTCTCCCACAGATATACCTACGAGTTTTTTTTTCCGTCTTTTGATAAATCAAAGTGAACAGGAACCAATCGATAACCCAGACTTATATTCCCGAAAAACAGCCTAGAATTATCAATCATCTCACAATAATCTTAATAGATTAACGAAACAAGATATTGTGGAATCACAAATGATGATACGAAGGTGTTTGTGACTACTTTTCTATCTTGCCTATCAGAGATATAAATCTCAAGCCAATCTTACGATTGCACTCAATCACGATAGAAATAGTAAGAACAGATCAAGCAACTACATATAAAATATTTGGGGCTGGCTTCACAATCCCAATGAAGTCTTTAAGTTGTTAACTGATAAGTGCATAATTCATATGATTTTAATGTCATTTCCATACTTGTTTTAGCTATTATTCTTGCATATTTTCGTATTATTACTCTTGTTTTCTCTTATTTGACTCTAATAGGTGAATCATCCAAAAAGGAGATACAAAGTTCTAAAAAGAGCTATGAAGAGAAATATTCCAAGTATCCAAGTTCCCAAGTCCAAGAGAAGTGGAAGAAGTGCGACGAAAAGGAGCAAAACGCTCAAAATCAAGAGAAAGGCCAAAGACCGATCTTAACTCATTCAAATTACGTATTTCTTATCACCATATTTAATAGAATTGAAATATAAAAATAATGAAAAAATAATGAGGTCATTCCGAGTTCGGATGAAGAAGTTGTGGCCAAAACAAGCTTTTATTGAATACCGAAGACAGTAAGGTACGCATACCTTAGTTCCGAAAATTTCTGCTGGAATTTGAGGTACGCATACTGATATGCATACTTAACAAGTATGAAAACGTGTATGCACACCTTGGAAGGCCTAAGGGTACATTTGGGGTCGTTATTTCATTATTTCGGGTCGGGTTCTTGAACCAAACTAAATACTTGATGATGACCAAGCAATGTAAACCTATAAAAAGGTATTAGGTCATGTAAAATAATATCATCGATAATCTCATATCACAAGTTTTATATCAAAACCTAGGGTTTACCCCTTTAGGGGAAAACCACCATGATTCATCTTCTTTGTAATATGAGTAGTTAAATCCTTTGTTGATTAAGGATGAATTCAATGTTCTAAGCGTGAAGATTTATTAATAATACAAATCTATTGAGAGTTTTTATCATCATCGTTTGTCTTTGCCATATCTAGGGTTTATGAGTGATTCTTAGATTGATTTGGGATGCATACTAGATTAGTCTATTGATTGTTCTGTAGCTAGTAGAAGTTATGAGATAGGTAATCGTCGATTAACTCTCTACACAAGTAGAAATCGTGAGACCTTACAGAGGGATTCTATGGAGCTATTGCGAGTAAAGACAACACCAGCAAGTAAACCTTGATCTAAGAGTTTACCTACTGGGATCAACCTAAATTCACAAAGTTTAAGGCGTTCGATTGGATTACACCTTGAGTGATCTATTACTTGGTGGTTCGTTGGATATAATTTGGTAGTAGATAACTTTCATATCCAGTGATTGAAGGAGTTTTGGGAATAGCACTGAGCTAGCTGTTATTATACGGTTGGTGATGAATGGTTCTTATGAACGATAGATAAGTATACTAATCCAGCTATCGCTTGGTAACGGCGAAGGATTCCTTGATCATCTCTTTTATTTATTATTGTCTCTATATTTATCTTACAACCAAAACCCCCTTTTTGTTATTTACTTTATCTTGCTGATCAAATAACCTATCAATTACACAGCTCTCTGTCGGAACGATCTCTTATTACTGCTATATTACTTGTTAATTAGTGGGAAATATATTTATTAATTTGTTGAGCCTACGACATCCCATACATTAACCTACATGGTTACGTGAAAAAACTAAGGTTAAAGGAGAATCGAATCTAGCTTATACAACTAGTATCACACAGGAGGTATGGGTATTAGGTTTCCCAGTTGCTAAAGTTAACTTTATATTGTCTTCAAATCAACGTTTGCAATCTAAGTTACCTTGGTAACAAAGCATTCAATATTTACCGTTAGATGAAACCTGGTTAGATTCAAGCTAATATCTTTCAACCGTTAGATCGAACTTAGCTTGTTATACACAAATGAAATGTAACTTCATTTAGGTTTGAGTAATCGTACCTAAACGCGTACACTTAGTCGTTTCAACAATAGTTAACCAATGGTTAGCCACATTATCACTTTTATATCAACCTTATTCATCTTTACCATAACTAGTTCAAATGACTCAAATGAACTAGTTACAGAGTTGCTCAATTGCTTAGATCTTATAGAAGTATACAAGACACAATCGAAGCAAAATCGGTTTTGATTCACTTGAATCGATTCATGAACATTATAGCCACAGTTTGCAAAGATTGCATTCCTTATTATATAAATGTTTTAGTTCACGAACAAACCGATTTTAGAAAGTAACCTACTTAGTATGCAAATGGGTCCGCGTACTTAAGTAATCAGATTGAGTTTGTTTTTCACTTTCAAACTCCATCAGAAATTCACGGACGTGAACTTTCCGCCAGTATGCGTACAAGTACGCATACTTACCCAGATTTCCAACAACCGCCAGTACGCGTACATGTACGCATACTTTGGGTTCACAGTTTTGGACTTTTACACAGATGTGAGAACACACTATGTTTATATCCAAAAATGGTTACATGTTCTAAACTCTCATTTCAATCATTGAAACTTTCTTAGAGGATGTTAAAATAGTAGTTATTCACAAACTATTTTCATCAAAGCGATTTTCAAGTTATTGAAATAATCAACATGACTTTCATCACGAGTAAAGATGAACTTGGATAAAGCGAAAGCTTACCAACACATATTTCGAGAAATAGATAAGCGAGATAAACTCAGCTCGAAATAACAAATGTGTATAGATGAAGTCTATATAGCAATACGACTTTTGTCTCAAATTAGGAGATAGAATAGATAGACTTTTGAGTGATAGATAAGTTCAAGTCTCCACATACCTCTTTGTTGATGAAGTTCCAAAAGTTCCCTTGAGTAGTTCTTCTTATTCATTTGATGAACGTCGTGGAGTCTAGAGCTCAACTACACTTACTATCCTAGTCGGATACTTAGCTATAAGTAGACTAGAATCAAGACTTATAGTTTTGGAAACTAAACTTGACAAAAAAGCTTGAGATAGCAACGCTTGCGAGTTCGACCGAGCAATGCTCTAACAATATCCCCCTTTGTCAATTTTAGTGACAAAACTATCAATACATATGGAATACAAAATAAATAAACTTTGTAGCTTCTCATCCAAATGCTTGATCTCCTTGGTTCTTCAACATTACTCGAAATCTTCGTCACTTCCAAGTACTCCAATGATTCTAAAGGTATTCAATTCAGCATCATCGTTGTTGAAGATCTGTAGCTATAACAATGAGAAAACAATAGCTTTCAATCATTATTATACAGTTTCATAGTATTATTACACAGCATCAAAGTTCAATTATACCACAACTTCGACAACAATACTATGGTGATATGTATCACTCCCCCTTAGTCAATACTTCATCTCACATGAAAACCACTCCCCCTTACATAATGATCCAAAAAACAATATGTATTTGTAGTGTGAACTACACATTAATTCTCCCCCTTTTGTCAATAAAATTGGCAAAGGTATGAAAATTAGTGGGATCCTAATGAAATTTCCATAGAGACACTTCATGACCAAAATAAAAGCAGCATTAAACAATTATAGAAAGGAAGAAGAAGATGTGAATGTAGAGATGGGAAGAATGGAATTTATAGGGAGAGAAAGAAAATCGAGCAGTTGGAAATTTAATCGTTGGCATTCAAAGTAAAACTGTGAGGCTTTACCATGACCGCCCGTTTGAATTACCAACTGCTATTTTTTTTTGTTATAAATACATCACTTGGTTTGATTCTCAACCAAACCAACAGATTTCTCAACATCCACCATGTTTTCTAAAGGCAAATCGAAGCAAATATTATGTGTCGAGGCAAAAGAGGTTTGTCCATTATGTTTCATGGATAACCACAGTCTTATGCAATGCCATTGGATGTATTCAAAGTGTCCGCGGGAAAGTTGTTCACGAATCAGAATGGTGAACGAATCACAACTGTAAACGCTCAGGTATTTGCAATGTCAAGATGCCAACTGTCCAGAGGAACCACATATGCTAGATGATGATATGAAGAATAAACAATAACAAGAAAAGTTTGCAACACTCTGCGAAAACTTTAAAATTAAAGCTAAATTAAAGAAGAAGTTATTACACTGTTGTTGATGGTGGTTTTTAGATTAGGGTTAAAATCGTAAAACCCTAGTCAAGACAGTGACGTCATAGGGTTCGAGTAATAATGTCTCCAATGAATGCATTTATTGTACCCTTTAATATGTCTACGAGGAAACACCAGGGTACCTTTTTTTTTAATGCTAATTAGGGTTTCGATATACCAAACCTTAATTCCCGCACCACTGTGCCAATGGAAAACCATGCCAGCCACAACTACCTTACCAAGGCATGCCAACCATGCTAGACGCACCCCTGTGCCAATGGCAAGCCGTGCCAGCCACACCTACCGTGCCAAGGAATGCCAACCATGATAGTCACACCACTGTTCCAATGGCAAACCATGGCAGCCACAACTACCGCGCCAAGGCATGCCAACCATGCTAGCCGCACCACTGTGCCAATGGAAAGCCGTGCCAGCCACACCTACCGCGCCAAGGTATGCCAACCATGCTAGCCGCACCACTGTGCCAATGGAAAACCATGCCAGCCACAGCTACCGCGCCAAGGCATGCCAACCATGCTAGCCACACCCCTGTGCCAATGGTAAGCCGTGCCAGCCACACCTACCGCGCTAAGGCATGCCAACCATACTAGCCGCACCACTGTGTCAATGGCAAAATATGTCAGCCACAACTACCGTGCCAAGGCATGCAAACCATGCCAGCCACAACTACCGCGCCAAGGCATGCAAACCATGCCAGCCACAACTACCGCGCCAAGGCATGCCAACCATGCTAGCCGCACCACTGTGCCAATAGCAAACCATGCCAGCCACATCCCCACGCTAAAACATGCCAAACCCTTGGCCCCACCATGCCAATCCAAACCGCAATTTGCATTGGCCCTAGCCATGCTAGCCGCACCATATGCCAACGGCATGCCAAACCCTTGGCCCCACCATGCCAACCCAAACCGCACCTTACCTTGTCCCTAGCCATGCTAGCCGCACCATGTGACGACAGCATGCCAAGCCCTTGGCCCCACCATACCAAACGCACCTCGCCATGGCCCCATGCCAACCTAGCCGCGCCACCATGCTGGCCTTCCTTATGCGGCTACCAAAGCGAAGAAGCACCATAATCAACAGTTTCCCTTCAATCACAAGAGCAAATCCTAGCCGTCCAAGGTTATCAGACAACACATGGTAACATTTGACCCAAAACCCTAGTTTGGCCACGTTAAACAACGCCAATCATGCCATCCCAATGGCATGCCAACCTAGCCGCGCTACCATGATGTCCTTCCCTATGCAGCTACCAAAGCGAAGGCGTGCGACAATCAATGGTCGCCCTTTAATCATAGGAGAAAATCCTAGCCGTCCAAGGTTACCAGACAACACATGGTAACCTTTGACCCAAAACCCTAGTTTGTCCACGCCAATGGCATGCCAACCTAGACCGCTCCACCATGCTGGCCTTCCCTACGCGGCAACCAAAACGAAGGCGTGCGACAATCAACGATCCCCCTTCAATCCCACGAGCAAATCCTAGCCGTCCAAGGTTACCATACAACAACACGGTAACCTTTGACCCAAAACCCTAGTTTGGCCACGCCAAAACGCGCCAATGGCATGCCGACCTAACCGCGCCATGATAGACACATTTTTGTGTCTGAATTGTCCTCAGTGTCTCTATTGTTAGTGCTTGATTTTGTACTTATTATGGTATTTTTATGTTTGTGTAGGTGTTTTTGGAGAAATACACTTGTGTGGAAAAAATTGCTCAAAAAGTGCTATTTGGACCTCCGGAGGACATTTGCTAAAGGTACCTAATTATGGATAAGGGCACCCCCATCTGCTAAAGGCGCCAGCATTTTTGTTAAGGGCACCTCACCTTCTTCATTTGAAAAATAAAAATTGGCGGGAAAATATTTCACTTACTGCGTATTATTCTGTTGGATTTTTAAAGCTGTTTTTGAGAGATTTAATGGTTAAGATTCATTGGGATGACTTGAGTGAGCGTAACAGGAGTGGTAATGTTGTTGGAATCGAAGAAATTGGGCTATAATCACGGTGGGACGAATACAGGGGAGTTCGTGTATAGAAAGAGAGATTCTCGGGATTTCTGACTATTCTTGGAGAAATGAACGAGTCTACAACGTTGTCTACTCATTCTGGAACGTATTTCAGTCAATTTAGAGTGTGTCAGTTGAAGGTTTTCGCGAGCAGAGTTATGAAAAGGAAGAAAAATTATGTATCTTGCATAGGAGTAAAAGAAAATATTTTTTATTGATTGCCGAGATTAAATGGAGTATTGGGGATTTATTCTCGGTCCAAAGGAGTTTAAATAGAGTTCTAGAGGTGCGGAGAGGGGGACGGAGAGTTTGGAGAAGAAAGGGGTGATAATCAAAGTTGCGGGAAATATTTTTCTGCTGCTGCATAGTTGAAGAACATGAAGAACATAGACCATCCAAAACAGTTATTTATCAACAGTGATAACGACATAGGCTAGTGGGTCGTAGAGCTACATCGTCAGCAACAGCTTATTTTTATCGTTCTTTGTAACATCCGAGTTTGTAACAAATACAAGTGTTATAAACCTGGTTTAATCATTATTTTCTCTCATTTAATCATTTGTGAACACCATTTGAGCAATGAAATCAACTTTTGAGCGTGTTTCCATCAAGATGAGCTAAACCCAATCTTTGGGGCTATGAAGGAATTTTTTGTTTCGGTAAAAGTGATACATTTCTATATTTAATTAATTATAACAACTCTATTATGATTTTCTGCATTGAACTAAAAAACTGATTATATGATTTTGATTAGTTAGGTGTATTTTCTCTTGATAGAATATGCTTGCTTTAGGGTTTTGATATTCTATGCTTGGATTAACATCTATTCTTTAGAAAATCTACTTGTCTAGGCAATACTATTATAATCAATTTGAATGTTGAGTTGTATAATTATTGTTTTATTAAATCATTAATATCGACCAATGGTGGACTCCTAGCCCCAGCCTCTCCATAATTTTTACAAAACTTTATTTTGAGTTTGTTATATTTTTACTTTAAAAAATTAAGTCTAAAACATCTGCTTTCACAAGTCTCAACGAACCTTTTACTACAACATCATTGAAAATACCCATCACGCCACCATGATGGCCTTACCTATGCGGCCACCAAAAATGAAAGCGTGCGACGATCAACGACTACCTTTCGTCTTAAGATGCAAAATCTCGACCGTCGAAGGTTACCAAGCTAGCAAGTCTCCCAAGTATGACTTTCCAGACAACAATAATATGCTACATGTTTTCCACAAAAACATTCGAGACATCAACACAAACTGGGGGTTCCTCTTTGGGTATTGGTTTGGCGGTTTACAGCGTGCGGCGTATACTACACCCGTCATAAGGAAGTTTCATAAGGATGAGGCGGTTAGTAAATACAGGGAGTTAATGGTGAAACGCTCTTTTATGGGACATCAATTCCATGCATTAATGGTTTTATGGAACATCAATTCCATGCGTTAACTGTGACCACCTCCTCCCATTTACTCACCCATTTTCCATTCCTTAATGAGACCAGAGTACGTTTCACTTCGACTTGTATAAATAGGTCTTACCTATTTTCACCGAACAACAAGTTCATTCAAGGAAACATACACCACTCAGAAAATGTTTGCTATCTTTCTATCTGTTAGCTTCCCACTTTCTGATACAAGTCGTAACACAACTACTCTTCCAGAATCAACTATTCTGGTCTCATCACCTTCCTTGCTTCCCTCCCCAAAACCAACCCATTCTCCTTTACTTTGTGACCGAAGCAAGTCTAGAACGGCCATTTCTTGGTTTAGGCTGGACTTGTACATATTGATCTCTCGAATCTAAAAGTACTCCCTTGCAGTACATTGTTTAGGGTTTAAATTCATTTCTCACCGGAACACCCGAAATTACCGAAATCAGCATAAACCATTTTCACCCAAAAACAACTGCAAGCATTGTGGAGATGGATATCATGAATACAAACACTTCCCACTGAGAATCAGTGGATGCTCAAAGCCCGGTTACATGACTTTTATGCATTTGTGCACTTCTACTGAAGAAGATACACATGAAAGGCATTTATGGAAATGTCCATGGTGTTTTTTAGTGGAGTGGGATGATTAAAGTTGAAGGACAAATCGATTCACTATGGTATTATGTTATGTAGTTTGGTGTTTATTTTGTGTTATTATGATTATCTAAACCAAACATGTGGATGTCTTCACATTTGCACCATCAATATCATAACTAATTTAAAGCTTTCTTGGATTAAACATTTCACTATCAATATCATAAATAAAAATATACTACATTGGATTAAACAACTACATCATACATGAGAATAAACGAAATACAATAGATTAAAATAACTACTACATATGCGTCAATTCTCGTCGGGTGGTGGAATTCCTAAGTAGATGTAGGGATCGAATCTGTTGAGCGCCCTAAGAATGTTCAAACAAGCTTGGAAGTCGAAAGGACGTCTGTCGTGGATTAAACAACTATATCATAAGCTTGGAAGTCAATATTGTTTATTTTGTCTTATTAATATTAGAAAAATGCGACAATCCTCCAGAATCACTCCCATAAATGTTCCCCGTTTCAACGGCGAACGTTCTATAAACTTTCTCCCTGAAACACATCGTCAACTCAACTACATTCCTATAGATGTGTGTGAAAAACAAAAGCTCTACAAATAGCTAAATCCTCTTGTTGAGTGAATCTATTACCACGAAATCTTGGAGGCATTTTTGTAGATGATTTGTGAGCGAAAAGATTCAGATTGTGTAGAATGTGTGAATTTGGAGTTGAAATGAGTAGTATTTATAGAACTCAAAATTCTAGCCGTCAAATGACAAGATTTTTCAGCCGTCCAAATTTAGTCGTTAGCTGTTTTGGATCACACAATGAAGGATTCACTACATATACTGGCGTGTGGAGGAAAAACTGGCGGTTTTGGTTTACATGCCAGTGTTTCTAGGTCACATACCGGCGTGTTTGGTGCAGTGGATCAGTTTTTTTATCAAGTGCGTGTTTATTCTACTGCCGCACTCAACAAGCCCTCAAATTTGTTGGTTTTCCCATCTGTTTTTCATGTTTGTTGAGTTCATAGTGGGAGAAAAATGAACAAACTTCATATTTGTTGAGTCCATAGGAACTGCTCTAAGAAGTGTTTCGAACGAATTGCATACTGAGTGAGATAGAAGGACTGATTGAACTTGTGTGTTGGTGTTTGGATCGGATTCGTGGTGTCCCTGGGCCTAAATCCCTTACTTAACCAAAACAGAAAGGGAAATTTAGGATAAGGCCCAAAAAGATTATTTCTCTTACTGTCGGGCCCAAAATATTTTTTAGTATCTATGACACCCCTAATTATTTGAAATTATGAAAATAGAATAACAAGATACAATTACCTTATTTTTCCTACTCGTATAACAAAGGAATATAGGATTTTCTCTCTTCTCTTTAAAATGATGCACAACTCACTTATGCATCCTATTTTTTCAGGGGTATAATTTTCAAGCAAACTTGAATATAAATGTTCTAAGGAAAGGTGGTGTATATGTACATGGGTCAAAGAGCAACCGAGATCGTCCGGAATTTTGGACGGTAGAGCAAAGTGGAAACCTTTTTCATTTTCCAACTAAATTATGTTACTTTGTTCGGATGATTAGTATGTATTGTGTTAGACAGTAACTTTGATTATAGGGATTAATTGGAGTCATCAAGATAGGAAGATTGTTTTATATTTAATCCAGATTACATGATATTTTCTAAGTAGTAGGTAGAACAAGTCTACTATGATGATTGTACAACGAGTTAGGACTTAGGAGCTTACTCCGTTACAGGTTAAGATTGACCAATCGTTACTTTGTTATATATATATGTTGTTGTTTTCCCATTGCATCGGCCATAAAAATTGGTTTAACTCATTTTCTTCAAGGTGGAGTAGTGTTGCCTCCAAAATTATAAATATCGGGAAAACAAATAGCAAAAAAAATATGATGGCATATACCTCTCAAGGAAATTCTTTCACAAGTTTAATTTGCTCAAAAAGAGAGGAAATCGAGTGGTCAATCCTGGGCACTGAGTATAATCTAGAGGATATAACATCCATAAGCATCACAATGGTTATTTTCTTTGCTAATTTCTTGCTTCGTTTGTGGCTGGATGTATATAGGAATGATGTTTTTATAGTTCTGTAGCTCGATCTATTCTCCAGTGGGACGAAGTGTTAAGAAAGTAATTATGCATTATCCCGCTAATGGTGTTAATAGTATCAGGAGTTCTAATCACCATATTGGTGAATATAATTAGACATTGTCCCTCTTAGGCTCTTACTTGGTTGCCTAATTAATATACTTGGTTGCAATAACAAATAAGGGTTTTTTTTCACTATATCACCTTTTCCTTAAATCATAAACTTAATTTTTTTTAATTTAAGTAATTAATCATTTCTGTATAGTGCATGTTGGAATAGATGGATCTGGCAAGACCATCCTTGCTCAATCTTTGTATAACCATTAGAAAATACAATCTAAATTGATACTGGAATTTGGGTGTATGTACCCCTAAGTGTGCCTTATATTGAAGTCACTATTATGAAAGTTGTCAAACGCCTCTCACTATTATGAGAGTCACTATTATTGAAGTCACAACAGAAAAATCATGTTAATTTTCTTTTCTATGGTATTCTTTTGTTGCTAACTACATCATTAACATTTCATAATCTCATTCAAAAAAATATGATTTCCAGCAACTTATTTCTCCCCTCTGCTATCACAACATCAATTGATATAAGAGCAGATATTACAAGCGAACAATAAAGTCATTTAAAAAGAGTAAACGTTACCATGGCTATAATTAATAATTTATACATATTAAATAGATTGCATCAATTACATTAGGCACATACAGACCAACTAATAAAAAACTCAGGATACCAATTAAATCACACTTCTTTCACTTTAGCAAACTTAGTGTTGGACATCATGTCAAAGAATTGTGAGCGGACATAGTTTACCTTTAGAATCGCAACAGTAAGAAACAAACCAAACAATGAATATTGGAAGTCTGGAATAGGAAGGTGTATAACTTGTTAGCATTCATAGACAATGATGTGCACTTCCATGTAAGTGAGAAGAGTTCTTTAGTCCAATGTGGGTGCTGACAGAGAGAATTGAACATTAACAACACAGTGCCGAAACTTATAATAATGTAGGGTAATATGAATTGGGCAATTGCATTATAGTGCCTTCATAACATTAACCTAATTATATTATTTTTTTGTAAATTTGATTCCAACTTTGTTGCATGTTTAATCGGGAGGTAAGAAATGATCAATCCGAGGAGGCTTCTTGAAAAAGAAAAGGTGAAATCAGTTTGGGAATGCATCATCAGAATGGAAGTTAATATTTATGTTGTTCAAGAGGAGTGTGTACTTTCCCTTGCAGTACTACGTCCTTCCATTTCTATACGGTAGGCTGAGTTAGAAACTTGGCATGAAACAATTGGATACTGTTATAGGAGATATCATATTAAATCTCGATTGAATCTAAATAGGTATACAATTTTCGTTTTTTCCAACACGTAGGCAAGTATTCTACCTTCCCAGGAGCAAAAACCTATTTCAAGAGTTATTAGTAAATGCTTGGGAATCGACCGAATATATCTCATGAGAATCCAAGATATACTGCCCGATGATTGTTATGTTGCTGCAAAAAAAACTGGCGGGCGATGGGATGAAACCCAAAGAAGAAGGTAATCCATGTCATGTCATGTCATTGTCGTTCATTGGTAGTGACAAACATATTATTGAAATATATCAAGATTAATGGCTATTACATTAGGAACATACAGACCAACTAAGAAAAAACACAGGCTACCAATTAAATCACACTACTTTCACTCTAGTAAACTTAATGCTGGATATCATGTCAAAGAATTGTGCGTGGACATAGTTTACCTTCGGAGTCACAACAGTAGGAAAAAAACCATACAATGAATGCTGGAAGTATGGAATATGAAGGTGTATAGCTTGTTAGCATTCATAGACAATGATTTGCACTTCCCTGTAAGTGAGAAGAGTTCCTTAGTCTAATGTGGGTTCCATGTTTTCCCATTAAAAAAATCAGTAAAAGTCAAGAGTAAAAAGCAGGCGACTAAACTCACAATATCTTCACAAAAGTCGAGTGAACTGCAACTCTGATAGCCAATATTCACGTACTCTTCAACATTACATTCGAAGTAAACAGTGTTCCCAAAGGGTAAAAATATTTAGCAGTTTCTACACAATTAACCAAGGTAAGTTCATCAATGATCTGTCATCACAATTTGCAGCCCAAACGCAGCTTTTGATTTCTTCATGGAAATATTGAATTTGGAAAGCGAAAAAATAGAACCTTCATGGATCAAGGGTTAAAGCATCCAAATAAGGTTCTTGGGGATGACACTGTGAAGCCCGTCTTCTTGCACATGGAGTCAACCAATATTAACCCACAAACTGTTGCACAAAATCATTGTATTTCTCAGCAAAGGTGGGTTATATCAAACGATGAATTAAAGGAAGAATCAAATGTATAACAAAACTAATTTTTATTTTATTTTATTTTCTTAATCACATATTTTTATTAAAATTGAAGAGCCAAAAGATTAAAAGTTAAGAGTCAAAATAAAACTCCCAATAGATAAATAAAATTACAGATAATAACTACACAAATCTGTAGTAAGCAATCTATGGCATTTCAATGCGTTTTAAAAAGTTTGGTCTTCCACTATGAATGATTCTTACTCCAGCTCCCACATCAGTACCTTTTTTAGCCAATGTATCCGCTGAGAAATTTATTTCTCGATAAGCATGCTGAAAGATGATGCACTCCAAGTTGTTTTTTGCATTTAACCATCTAGATTTGAATATCCAAGGAATGTTTCCACTGCAAAAATCTCCTATAACTGCTTTGGAGCCTGACCTTATAATTATTTTCCTGGCACCCAAAGTGAAAGCCCTCTCCAAAGCACAGATAACTGCAAGCACTTCAGCTATGTAATTGGTAGCAATTCCAATTCCACCTGACATTGCACCTACTACCTGATAAATGTGATCTCTTAACATTATCCCAAAGCCTGCAGTTACTGGATTTCCAAAATAGGAACCATCATAACAAAACATCATAAATCCTTCCTCAGGAGCTTCCCAAAAACATTCTTTGATGCAGCTAAACTTAGTTTGTCTGATCCCCATTTTAAACAGGTCAATGATGCTCTAATCATAAGCTTGTCCCCATTTATCGCTCTTCATCCTATAACCTCCTTCATGAATAGTTTTCCATATCTGTATCTTGAATTCAGTGAGTTGAGGTACTTTTTCTTCAAAGAATACTTTATTTTTTTGAAACCATAGCTTCTTCATTATTTCACAAGTAGCTGTCATCCATATTTCTTGAATTAAAGGACTTTTTTGTTGAGCAGCTTTACACACATCACTAAAGGATGTTGCCTTGAAAAATCCAAAGATATTGCATATCCCAGACCAAATGTTTAAACTGAAGTTACACTGCCAGAGAGTGTGTGTCACATTGTCTTGTTCTAACTTGCAAACACAACATCTAGAAACTATTTCAAACCAATTATGCCTCATTACTTCATCATCCACATAAAGTTTATGTTGAAGTTTCTATATATTACTGGCTATGCTAGGGTGAAAAAAGGTTTCCAAATAAAAGAAGGCCAACTCACCTTTGGTTCTCTTAACCTGATTTTTTCAACAACAACAGAAGTTGAAAATTTGCCTTTTTGATCACCACTCCACACTCTGAGATCTTCTCCTCCACTAACTTCAGGTAGATTAATAAGAGAAAAATATTCTTAAAGTTCTTCAAGAATGAACCAAACTTTCTCATGAAGCAGATCTTTGACTTTCAAATCAATATTTTTCTTCTTCACAAAATCAGTTAGACCAATGTCATCTATAATTGGATTTTCTCCAATCCATGTATCAAAACACACTGATATTTAAGAACCATCACCAATACACCACCTTACATCATCTTTTAATGATTGCCAAGCCCATTTTAGTCTAGGACAAACAAAGGATTGCTCCCAGTTTGCTTTCCATTGCCCATTTCTATCTATATATTTTGCCAGAAAAAATAAAGCTCATTCTTCTTTAGAAATTATCACTTTCCACATCATTTTCATCAGAAGAGCCTTATTTACAGTTTCTAGCCTTCTAATACCCAAACCCCCTTCACTAAATGGAGTGCACACTTTCTTCCATGATAATGTTTTGAACTTTCTTACTTCACTATCTCCAGACCACAAAAAATTCCTGATGATTTTCTCACATACTTTGATTACTGAGGATGGCCATTTATAGATTGCCATATTATATAATGGCACACTGCGTAGAACTGATTTAATTAAGACCAATCTATCTTGAAAAGATAAAAGTTTTCCTTTCCATACATCTAATTTACTTTGAAGCATTTCCACTATTGGCTAGACCATAGAAGTAATGACTCTACCAGGAGCTACAAGGACACCAAGATACTTAACTGGAAATTTAGTTACTTCCATGTTCAGTCTTTGACCAATTACTTGCTTTTGATTCTATGAGACTCCATCAACAAAACATTTACTTTTTATTTTGTTAATGATCTGCCCTAAATTAGATTGTTAAGCATCAAGTAAATCCATTAAGTTATCCAAACTTTTCTTAGCACCGTTACAGAAGATAAAAACATCATCTGCAGAGAATAAATGTGAAGGATGAATACCTCTTTTGATCACCATAGGTGTAATTTTATCATCTTGCACCAGTTGAGATATGTTTCTGCTGAGAACAAAGAGTAATGGTGATAAAGGATCACCTTGCCTTAATCCCCGGCCAACTGAGAAAAAACCACATGGTCCCCCATTTACCATCACATAAATTTTAGCTGATTGAAGTATTGTTAATATCCAGTTGCACCAAGAAGTAGAGAAGCCATATTTGATTAGGACTTTGGTTAAAAACTCCCAAACTTACAGAGTCATATGCCTGAGAGATATATAACTTAAGACCCACATTACCTCCTCTTCTTTTCTTTTTAATTTAATTTACCAATTCTGAAGCTAAAATCACCTGTCCATGGATGCTTCTCCCTTTGATGTATGCAGTTTGCTTGGGAGATATGAGCTTTTCCATTAAAGTACTCATTCTTGTTGTAATCAGCTTTGTGATGATTTTGAAGCTAACATTGCTTAATCCAATAGGCCTATATTGAGAGGCGGTTTTTGCATTTTGAGATTTTGGTAATAAAACTAAAAAGTTAGAGTTTAAAACTTTTGAGATAAACTGTCTTTTCCAGCAAAATTGAATTGCAGCAACTAAATCCTTCTGAATGATGTCCCAGCAAGTTTTATAATAAAAATCCTGAAAACCCATCAGGACCTGGAGAGCTTTCTGGGTCCATGTCAAGTAAAACTTCTTTAATTTCAACTTCAGTTGGGATTTCCTCAAGCATCTTCTGATCTTCATTTGATATTGAATGAGGAATCATATCTAGTAGCTTGTCCACCATATTAATTTCCTTAAATTCAAATCTCTTTTCAACGAAACTTACTAGTTCAGTTAAAAAAAAATCTTGATCTGCAATAATATTATTACCTTCAAAATCTTCTAACTCAAATATTTGATTATTTGCTTGTCTTATTTTCATGTTTATATGAAAAAAGCCAGTGTTGGCAGCTCCCTCCTTTACCCATTTGATTCTAGACTTCTGTCTCATTAGAGTATTATATTGAACTTCTCTGCTAGAATATTCATTTTGAGCTTGAACTAAAGAATTTAAAGCATCTTCATCCTGAGGATTACTATCAGATATTTTTATTGCTTCTTTAACTCTTATTTCTGCTTCTTTTATTTTGGTCTGCACATTGCCAAAAACATTCCAGTTCCAATCATTTAAATATTGCTTGAGCTTCTTTAGTTTTTGCATAAAGACAAAAGCTGGATCACCATTTATTTTAGCTGACCAACAATCATTAACTACTTGAGGAAATTTTGGATGTTGTATCCACATCTTCTGAAATTTCTTGGGAGCATTTTTGGGCTTAGGAATACTTGCACAACCTCCTAAAATAGGAGCATGATCAGAAACCAGTCTTAGACCCACCTTATAACCCCAATCACCATACTTTTGAAACCATTTCTGATTAATACTACTCTATCTAAGTTGCATAATATCATGTTTTTTCCATGCTGACAATTTGACCAAGAATGATCTAACCCAGTTTTAGGAGCTTGAATTAACTCACAATTATTTAAGCAATTAGTAAAATCCAACATTGCAGTTTTATTTGGAGACCTGCCACTAATTTTCTCTTCTTGTGATATTACTGCATTGAAGTCACCTAAAATAATCCATGGCTTTTGCAAGTAACTTATCAGTTCCATTTAAAACCATAGAAATCTTCTCTGAATAATTCCAACATGAGCATGAGCACCATAAATTAAAACATCACCAATACTGATTGTTTTCATCTGGCTTGACATTGATACAACTTGTGGGGTTGTAATATTCTTATTCCAAAACAACCAGATGTTTCCCTTTTTATTTGTAGAAGAAGAATTATGAATAACTATGCTTTGCATCCCTGGTAGTTTTAGTTTATTACAAAAAGAAGCACTACAAACTATTTTTGGTTCAGCTATCCACACTAATGAAGGACTAAATTGATTAACTAAAGAACATAACTTGTCTTGAGTCCTAGTACTTTTAAGGCCCCTTATGTTCCAAAAAAGTATTTTCATTGTTTGGATTGAGGGTGTTTTCCACCCCCTTTCCCAGGATTTTTCCTAAAATTGCATTTAACATTGTTTGGAACTTGCTTACTAACCTTGTTTTGCTCAATGATACTTTTGGGAGATGAAATACTTTCTTTACCAGATAAACTTGTTGTAGCAGAGGGTTTTACCATTTCCTTTTCAACCATTTTGGACCATGATGTAATAGGAACTAATTCATCAGTAACTTTACCTAATTTTCCATCAACATATTTTATCTGACTATTCTGTAAATAATTTTGGTCTGCAATTAGTTGCATTGCTGGTGCTTCCATGATGATAGATTCCTCATCTAATGCATTGTCTTCAGTAAGAGCAGTAAATTTTCCACTAGTTGGTATAATTTCCTCCATAATAGTTTGAAAACAAGGCTTATCAAGAATTGTGTCCACAATAGAATCTTCTTCTATTTCTGAGGTACCACATATATATCAAAAGGAATAGGCTTAATTTTCTGACTGCTTGAAGTTTTACTTGAAGAACTAGACTCTGAAGTTTTGTTATCCTGAGCTTTGCTTAGATAAATACGAATTGTTGTTTTCCTGAACTTTGCCTTTATTCTGCTCCACTCTACATTCATTAATAAAATGCCCAACAATGTGACAACATGAGAAAAAAATTGGAGGATCAGGAATCACCACATCTTGAAAGAAACCCCCATATTTTGTGCCAATCCATATCTTGCTGGGAATGAAATTTGCAAAATCCACTTCAACCAAGACATTTGCATAATATCCAACATCACACTTCGATGTAGCTGCATCATTTTTAACATGAGATCATATTTCTTCACAGATGGTAAACAAAATTTTCTCCCTCCAAAATTCTAAAACTAAACCAGGAAATCTAACCCATACAAGAGCTTTCGAAGTTCTTTGATTAGATGGACGAAAAATTGAAACCCAATTTCTGTTACTTAAAACCTTATCATTAACTTCCCAAAGACCATATTTGATATAATTACGATCAATTTCATTATCTAATTTTATTGTGAAAAAACTTTTTCCTAAAGGGATAAGTTTAACATCCCAAACCAGTTTCCATTGTCTTCTTAAGATTATGCAGGCATCAACAAACTTTATTTTTTGTAAACTTAATATACCAATGAGTGAGGATTTCCAAGGATGTAGACTCTCCTCAAAAATATCATCTGGTAAATTGATAGTAGGAGTTTTTGGATAAACAAAAGTTTCAGCTTTATTGTTGTCAATACTAGTGGTTTTCGGACGAGAATCCATTGAAAAAACCACTGAATTAACTACAAGAGAGCATTAAACTTGAAAGAGGGTAACAATATAATTAAAACAGCAACTGAATCAATGATTTTAGTTCTTGAGAAAATGGATCTGAGAAAAAATTTCACCTGAGTCGTTGCCTGATTCACAGACAATGAAACTATTTATTTTAGGTGCACACTGAAAATTGTAACATAAATTTTGCTTTACAAACCCAAGCGAAAGCATTACATCGACGCCTTAACACTATAATGCGTGCATTTGAGGCCGTAAACATAAGTATACACAAAAAATGTCATAGTATAATATAATCATAATTAGTGTGTAAAGAATCACTATGGGTGAGAAAATACCTTGAAGAATTAATAAAGTTTCAAAATCAATCCTACAAAAAATACTTGAAGCATTGACTTCAACGAATGAAGAGTACATCAGTCTCCTGTTGAAATTGTGATGTAGACCTTGAGGTTCCGCCAATATCCATATTAAAATTACAACTTTTTGCACATTTATAAACAAACAAGTATCGATTCCCAAATAATTAATTGCCAATAGAAGCATAGATGTCCAATTAACCTTCTGTAATTCCCATTTCACTCCTCTAATTTTTTTTTGTAAAGATGCAGTGACAAATCAAACACTTTGGTGTTAAATAAATCAATACATTTCAATAAAAAAATGGATAGAGAAGAAAAATCCAATAATGGTCGGACTCTGTAGAACTAAAATAGAAACAAATTATATAAATTAGATTAATTACAGGTAGATTACCCACTTGATCAAGGTAATTCACATCCATCCTTTGCAAATCGAAATCATGTGTTTTATTACCCTGGATGGATGGTGATGGATGTAGCAATTTACATGTACAGGCCTCACTCAATTCATTGACGAAGATTATCTAAAACTTTAGGTTCTATCTGTGCAACTCTAAAAACATGGGATATGGTTTCACATTATTCAAATACAAAATACTACTTTTTTCACATAGATGAGAAACTTTATTAATCAATTTCAGCACTCCAAATACGAAATCCATCTTGATCTCTATTTCCTATGATGGCAATTATGCTATATCTTCACCAGTATACAACTTAAGTTATTCATCAGTACCATAACCATAAAACAGAAAAACAATGTTAGAATACAAAAACACTGCAAATACCATAATTAGATTGACCCTCACCACCACTATGCAACAAATTAAACCGGAAGAATAAAAAACAGCCTAAAATAAATAAAAAACCAATAAACAAATTGTTATTACCAATATGTATTTTGATCATATAATTCTTGAAAAACAAAATAAATTTGGTGGAAAGTTAAACATCAAATCTAATTTCTTATGAAAATCTGTAATACGTGAAAGAAAGGGAGCATACTTGGTAATATGTGAATGAGACTGACGTTGGTAATGTTCATTACTCTCACCGGTTTTTTCACACCTCTCTCTCTAGCCCGACGTTGCGTTTGAGATGTCGAAACTTTATTATTAAGGTTGATATAATCATGATTGGGCGGCATATCTGCTAACACGATGTAAAGAAGGCAAAAAATGTACCAAGGGTTCGACCGATGATCACACTATCTCTGAAAATTTATTTTGAATATTAGTGAATAAACTTAAAGTAGTCGACATCTATAAGTGGCAATAATCCCTTTTATGGTAAACATCGTAATGATTTCTATATACGAAACAAATTGGTATTACTTCTGAATACCGTGAGTCATTCCCAACCGTCCAAACAAAAACTCCATCCGGAGCTTCTCGACCGCCGGATCGGGGTCCCCGTTAAACGTCGTCTGTATGATAGCCCTAGCTATCATGGAGACAAACTTCATGCCTTTTTATAACAATGATAAAAAAAAAATCACTCATTTGTGTCACCTTCTTCTCTTCTTAACTATTCGAGAACCTAAGAAGGAAAACCTAACGTTCGCCTAACATCACCTCTTTCTCCTTCTCTTCTTAACCATTTTGCATTTTGTTAGAATCTTTGGAATCAGGAGAAGTTTTTATACAACGGGTCAAGAATAGTTTTCGTGTTGGTCATCGTTTTGGAACTTCACCATCTTTAACAGTTCGGCTACCCAATTCAAAGACCAAATAAGCACCAGTTGTGTGAACTGCTCTTAAGAAAGGATGTGCCATAGAAAGAAATAAAACTGCCTGTGGATAATATAAGCTTTCATTTGAAGATTTTTGGTAAGCTGGTTATGGATAACTTAATTCTCAGTACGCTCGACAAAAATCTCTAGAGCAGAATTCTGGCTGAGTTGGTTCACCATCTTGTTTCTGGTGAATAAGTTGATTACTGTGGATTAATTATTTGACAAATGATACACATGGTTTCACAGAAGAAAAACCCTGGTTTCATATGTCTTATTAGCCGAATCTGTAGTCAATTTAATATTGTTCAGTTTGGAACATGTGTTGGTACTCCATCTTCCTTGTGCCAGACAGACATTAACAAGATGAAGAAACATGCCAATCCTGAAGTTGCTCTTCTTCAAAAAAGAATTGAGTGCTTGGAAAGGAAGTTGACTTATGATGTGACGTCTCATCCAGACCTAGTTGAACCAATATCAAAGATTTCTGAGGATTATTATCGTGATCTGGCTTAGAGTTATTTTCTTCATGTTTGTTATGTCTATTTTATGTTCCCTTATGATATTTCTGCGGAACTTCTTATGTCGAACTTATTAATACTGTTATCTTTTAATGGTTGTAATAACTTTGATGGTATTTTAGCCTTGAATGATTTTATCTTTCAATTAAATTGCTATATGTGTTAAATCCATAAGAAGTTTAACTGAATATGCTCAAAAGTTATGTCTATCATGTCTGTATGCAAATATTAATAAAAGATAGAATGAACTTGTTGAGGAAAATTCCGCAGTATTGATCTTTCCCTGATCCACTATTATGTGAAAGTATTGTATTGACTCTGTAAGTTTTCTTATGTTGAGTGATTTCCGGCTAAATTAATCTATAACATTTTTTTGTGATTAATTTACTCGAGTTTACTGGATACAAATCCATGTGATTTGTTAACGTCCAAATAAATCCTTATTTTCTAGTAAAAGTTAGGTCGCTCATTTTGTTCTCTTGGGAATGACATCAAATGTGGGAGAGTTCTTAAATGAACTTGTGCTTAATTGCCATATCTTTGTGGGGAGAGCGGTTATGGAATTTTGTAGGAGTTAAATTGTATATTTATAAACTCCTTGATGAATACACTAAGTTTCGACTATGTAAAATCATCAAAACAGAGTTGATATGTTCTCTTTTAGTCATGAATTAGATTTTGAGATTTCATTATGATCCCATAGTTTTTGTGCCTTTTCCATTTATATTGACAAAAATGGGAAGAATTATTTGGTAGTTCACACTACATACATATGGTTTACAGATCATTATGTAAGGGGGAGTGGTTTTCATTATAAGATGAAAGTATTGACTGAGGGGGAGTGATACATATCACCATAGTATTATTTCAAAGTTGTGATGCAATTGGACTTTAATTTTATATAATAATACTATGACACTTATATGTTTCTCCAAGTGATTTTTTGGGCACACACATCGAATTGTTATCACCGCTGGAATGAAGTAGAGTGATAAGTAGAAACGTGTTCAATGAATAAATCGACCACTGGTTCCCTTGTATATGTCATTTATGTTGATCTAGAATTAGGATTATCGACCACTGGTTCCCTTGTATATGTCAGTTGTGCTGATATTAGTTTATACCAGTATCTCAGTCCATTAGGAAAGGTTCATCTTGGCAGCATATTTCAAACATATATGGGAAACAACGTTCACCTTAGTCAACATCGTAAAACATCTATGTTTTTCTCTATATCCATCTTCTTAATTTATTCATGTGAGTTGTTTGATTATGGATATTGATGCGACAATCTGAGTAGAGCTCTATGACTTATATATGAATTTGATTCGTATCAGGGTACTTCCTCTTGTAGTCAATTAGACTATGCCAACCAAGGAGATAGTTTAATGCCGTTTCAAATACTGCATAGGTAGCTAAAGCTTGGAGTCAATTAGAGTATTCCAAATATATATTCCTCAATGATAATGTTTCATAACCAGTCTCAGATTCTACCATTTGCGGTATACCTGGCAAAGAAAAATTGTCCTTTGTACATGCCTTATTCAAATCACTAAAATCTATGCAGATTTTTATACCCTTATTTTTCTTTGGAACTATTACCATGTTATCTATCCACTTCTGATACTTTGCAGGTCAGGTAATTCCTGACTCGCACATTATCTTAAGTTCAACTTCTATTGCCTCGTGGTACATTTCCGCCACTATTCAAATTTGTTGTTTGATTGGATTTATTGTTGGACTGATGTCGATTCGATGACATGCCACTTCTGGATCTATGCCGGGCATGTCGTCCATTTTCTATGCGAATACATTAAAGTATTCTCGTAATAAGTTATCTAACATCTCTTTTTCCTTTGGATCCATCTTGGTGCCAATCTTGACCATCTTTGTTTCTTCGTCTGTTCCCAAATTTATGTCTTTAATGGGCTCAACTGCAGTAAATTTTATCACCGGATCTCCGAGAGGGGTTGGATCCTTTAATTGCTATAATGTATCTCTTTCATCATCTGGGGTTTCACTAGGAATACCCTTTCCCTCGGTTGCCTTGGTCGCGTAGACCTTGAAATCCCCCACCTTTTTATTTTCCTTGGCCTGCTATTTTTGCTGCTTTTTCTTTTCTGCTCGCCCCTCATACTGATGAACATCCACATCATTATAAGTTCTTGCTTCTGAGGGATCTCCCGTAATCTCCGGCATAGGCAAGAGAATGCACTGATGATATGTTGACACCGCCCCTTTAACTCCATGTACCCAAGGTCTTCCAATGAGAGCACTATATGGTGATTCCACATCGACAACACAAAAGAGTTACCCACATATCTTTTTTTTAATAGGTATAACGAGAATAATCTTTCCATTGGATTTTCAAGCGACGCCATTAAATCCATAAATATTATAAGTAGAAGGGATGAGCATGTCGTTAGATAACTTCATTCTCTTGAATGTCTCATAAAATAATATATCCATTGAACTTCCAGGGTCGACGAGTATCATATCCATTGCCCATTTTCTGAGATTTAAAGTTACCACGAGAGGGTGTGTCTGTATTCTCCCATCATTTGGTGCATCTAAAGCTGAGAATGTAATAGGCTGCATTTGTCATTTCTCTGGAGGTGGGGCTTTAGCTACACTGAGGATCTCCCTTCCATTTCGATCTCGTTTGTGCAATCGGCTCATAATATTATTATGGAAGTTAGAGGTTGTCCTCGCAGAAATAATTATAGAGTTGCATCTCAAGTTTTGAGTTCCTCTCTCTATTTCGATATGATAAATATGATCCGATTATGAGGGATTGGCTTTTACCTGGGCTAGTGGCAGCGGTGTAGCTAGAAACTAATTGAGCTTTTCACTTCCCAATATTCCTTGTATTAATTGATGAACATTCCTGTAATTATTTGTAGTATGGGAATGAAAATTATGGTATTCGCAATATTCATGGCAAAACTTTGAGTGCGGGGGCTCTACTCCTCTGTTTGGCGGAGCTGGGATATTCTCCATTTACTCGATAGATTATCGGATTTCTCAATTGATGTGTTAAACTTCAGAAGCTTCCACTCTTCAAACTTTGGAGCGTTTGGTTTTCTCTCACCGAACTTATGATCATTGTATCTTCGTCGTTATGACTGGTACATGTTGTGATCATTATTGAACCATTTATTTTGTGGTAAAGGAGGTTGTTGTTGTTGTCGATCTGGGTAGATGTTTCTGTAATCTATTTGTGGCACTTTGCCACATTTTTTGCTCGTTGACTCTACGCTTGAGCTCTTAGGATAATAGCCTTCGTAGCTGAAATAACGAGGATACCCAAATACACCACATTTTTTTGTTTCAACGCATAAGTCTGATACCAAGTATGATCATGATACGGGACGTATCCAAATACGGTAATGTGGCTGATAAGAATTTTCCAAACTTTGGGTTATATGCATATCTTCCCTGTTTTAGCAGGAGGCCAATAAAAGGAGGAATATATTAGTATTTCTCTTAAGCATTAGATACCAAAAGATCTTTTATGTTTAGTCAGTCTTAAGCTTAAGGGTTTTCTAGGGTTTAGGTAGTAGTATAAGAGTCAGTTAAATCGTTCTTGTAAAACAACTTTTGCTCGTTTATCTTGATATTAATACTGATTTGTTTATCGGTTATAAACCATTATCTTTAACTCTTGGATTAGAGTTGTCGTAGCTCCTGGAATGGATTGACTTTATTGTTCTAAGGAGTGGATTCTCTTTGTGTTACTAACCTGTTTTCGATTGCTTCCGTTGTCCTATATCAGGTGTTACCAGAGCTACAGTTCTTTCCTACTGCCCATCTTTGCCTAGAAGACTGATTTCATGACTAAGACAACAAAAACAACTAATGAAGGTGGTGCAAAACCTAATGAGAGAAATACCGAGAAACCTATTGAGGAGAGTGCCAACAAAGATCCGATGTTGGTGATGATTGAACTCAAGATACTACTATTGCTTCTCTTGGTGAATCCATAACTGCCCACACAAAGATCTTAAAGGAACTACAAGATTCGTTGAAGTTTTTGAAACTGGAGCGAGTTGAGAAAGGAGAACATAATATCGTGAAGAATGACGACCATATCAGCAACTACCTCATAGATTCAATCGAGATCGAGATGCACGTGGACCGTATCAACATCCACTTCAACGATTCAACCCCAAAACTCCTGAAGGTAACATTTTTCATTCTAGAGGTACTATAATTTGAAACCCTGACTGTGACAATTACCGACAAAGGGATGGGCGTGATGTTCATGGATTTTCTGAATATGATTTTGTGCCTCATAATTTTGGTGATTTTGAAGAGTTTGAATCAAACCCAAGGAATTTTTTGTTGGAAAAGACAGTTCCAAAGAAGGAGTTTCCAGGGTTTAGAGGAGATTCTCATCGTATTCCTCCTATTGAGTACGAGGATGAATCAAGTTCTGAAATTTTTCTTGATGACGCGTATCAAAATAATACTTTTCGCGAAGTAGGTGATCCAAGCTATTCCTACAAGATGAAATTGGATGTTCCAAGTTACGACGGAACGATTGATATGGAAGGATTTCTTGATTATATTGCATATGTTGAGATTTTTTTTGAGTGTATGAGAATTCTAGAATCGCAGCGAGTGAAACTAGTCGCTTACAAGCTTAAAGGCGGGTCTGGCACTTAGTGGAGACAAACCGAACACAATAGGAGGCTTAAAGGAGAACCTGCAATCACCTCATGGCCCCAAATGTGACGTATGATGAAGGTTCGTTTCCTCCCTCGGGATTTTTCGCAGAAACGCTTTTGAAGCTACCAACAATGCTCGCAAGGAAGGAGATCAGTTAACGAATATGTTTGTACCATAAGTAAAAATGCACATAATGGGCCAAAGTAATACTTGAATCATCTTTTGGCCCTCATCCAAGCCCGCTAACCAGTAGACTGAAGTAGCTCACCAGCCTGCCCAGTATTACATAAATAAAATAACCGGTCAATGGTAAAAATCAACGCTCGGTCAATGGTCAAAGTCAACAACCGGACAATGGTCAAAGTAAATAACCGATCAACGGTCAAAAGCAACCATCAGTCAATGTCAAGGTCATGCGTGTTGCCATGCGTTTTCCACTCCTGTTGCCAGCGATGCTGCCAACCAATTCACAGCTAAGTATTATATCACACTGCCAGCCAGTTTCTACCAGTACAGCCAATCCAGTCTGCCAGCCAGCATCCATCCAGACTGTCAGCCATTATGCCTATCAACTACTAGTCCAGTTTTCCAGCATGCAGAATTTATCATGGAGGCATGAATGAACAGTTTCATGCAGAATTAAAGATGGAGGCATGCAGTGTTAATTCCTGCAGTTTCATGCAGAATTGAAGATAGAGGCATTAATGTGCAGTTTCATGCATGGAGGCATGAATGAGCATTTAATGCCAATTAAGTTTATGTTGAAATTAGATATTGAACTGTATAAATAGGCAGGGGCAGAAATCAAATAGAGTGGCCAATACAAGAAAAGAGCATTGTAATTCTATTATCAATAAAATCACTCCCCAAGGGGATTCGCCCGTGGACATAGGAAAACAATGCCGAACCACGTAAAACCTGTGTCAATTTTATTTGCTCTTCAATTCATCTCTTAGCCCTAAATAACACACCAAATCATCTATTCATCGTGTTTCGTGCCTAGAATTTATGTTGGGTACAAACATTGGCGCCGACTAAGGGGAATTACAAGAAAAGGAATCGTGTTTTTCCATTGAGAAAAGCTGAACAGAATGCTTTAAAATCATGTCCGTGAAAAAGGTGTCTGAACGTCGTGAAAAATCATTGTTGCAACCCAGTTTGATCGCAATAGTCACAGTCCAGTTGATCGCAGCTGCTACTGACCATATAATCGCACATACTGCAGTCCAGTTGATCGGAACTGCTGCAATCAAGATTCTTTGTTTCAGATTTGCTGAAGCTATTACCTTCTGATACCGCTGAAAAACTACATCACAACAAAGACCGATGAAACCGCTCTCAGGACGTTCGGTCCACAGTAAAAGACGGCGTAAAAACATCATCAAAATTATTTCTGGATATTCGATCTACAACATTGAAGGGTCAAGTTTTGATTTTAATCACTGCAGTCCAGCTAATCACAGCTACTGTAGTCTAGTTAATCACAGTTGCTGCAGTCCAGCATCGCAGTCGGAAGCCACCAAAGCTGACTTACTGCAAAAATCACCATGACTGTTGTCAGGATGTTCGATCCGCATCATGTTCAAGTCCAAGGTTTAAAAAAATAAAAATAAATCGCTTCTCGAATAACGCATTATCCACCTGTTCGAGTTTGATGTATGACAAAATCGCTACTGTCATGATCGCATGGTGGTCAAGTTGCCTACATCTCTAAGCGCTTGAAAATCCTAGAGAAGACCTCCGGAAAAGCATTTCAAAAAAGTTCCATATAAGGCCAAAAACGGTGGTGGAAAGTCCATGAGAAACGCCAACAGTTGGGCATGAACCGTTGCAGAAAACTGTTGCAGAGAAGGTCTAAAGAAAGGGCAACAAATCACATAAAACTGTTGCAAAATGGCAAATGAAAAGACAACAGTTAGGAGGACTGTTACAAAAGTTCAAAAGCAACGACAATAATTCAGAAGAACCGTGGCGAAAGGTTTTTTTTAAAAAAATAAAATAAAAAATTTGCAGCAGCAGAAGCCGGCGGCAATGCCTGCAGCAACCAGTTCACCCATTTCAACAAAGGTTTTGTTCACCCACTTCCGTCAGCACTAAGGAAAAATTCGATGCTTCGAGTTCCATCAAACTTCGATGATCGGCGTATATCAACCGTAGATGCTCTGTGGTACATCAAACTTCGATGCTCTTGGCTACATCAAAATTCAATTCTCAACAAAACTTCAATGCTTCTAGTTGCATCAAACTTCGATGATCGGCGTATATCGACCGTTGATGCTCTGTGGTACATCAAACTTCGATGCACTCTGCTACATCAAATTTAAGCAAGGGATCCACGTTAGCGATGCCACGTCAGCAGCGCCACGTCAGCAAAGTGAGATCCAATCAGTGTGACACGTCAGCTACATGGTGCCACGTCAGCAAGTCACTCAGCATGCCATGTCAGCAAGTCGCTACATCAGCATGCCACATTAGCATCCCAGTTAGCACCCTAGTGTTGCATCAGCTTGCCACATCATCCACCCAGCGCCACGTCAGCGAATAACAACCATCCATTGAATTCCACGTCAGCACTACTAACAGTTAGGATGCCACGTCAGCTTAACCGACAAGATTTCCTACAAAAAACTTGATGCCCGACTGGCAAGCAGCTATTTCCAGCAAAGAAGGTCCCAAGAAGAAATTCGTTTCTTTCCAAAGTGTTTTTATGGACAACTTAATAATATAGTCCTGATTCAGTATGACGCATCATAACTTAATAATGTATTCCCGGATTTTTAAGCCCCATGTTGTTAGCTTGACGGATTTATACGCCCCACTTGGGCTTGGTCTAAAAATTTGTTTCGTTGATATCTTATTCGTCTCGCGTCCGAATTGGATGATTTTTTGGCTCGTTGTGATCGCATTTCAATATGTTACGACATGAAGGTAAAATTTTTCAATTGGAGAATAATATTTTTTGGGTACAATCGCGTCATCAACATGTTTGGAGAAAGGCTCTAACCAACCAATTTTGTTTCTTCGATAACTTCTTCTTCGTGCATTCAAACTGAGTGATTTTCGGCCCGATGAGATCGTATGTCAATTCCCAACATCGTGAGGGAGAAATTTCAATTTTCGGAGAAAAATGAATTTTTAGAAATATAAAATGACAACACCAGAAATGGTCATATTCAATCACCATCGAAACTGCTACAGTCCAATTGATCGAGCTGCTGTAGTCCAGTGCCTCAGCAAGTACTGTAGTCCAGTTGATCGAACTGCTGCAGTACTTTTTCGCATAATTACTACAGTCCAGTTGATCGAGCTGTTGTAGTCCAGTGCCTTAGCAAGTACTGCATTCCAGTTGATCGAACTGCTGCAGTCCTTTTCCACATAACTACTACAGTCAGTTGATCGAACTGTTGTAATCCAGTTTCACAGCAACATCTGCTGGCCAGTTGATCGGACTGCCACAGTCCTTTTTAATTCCTACAATCCAGTTAGTCGAACTGCTGTAGTCCGATTTTCCCCAAAACTGTTTCAATATAGTTTTCCTCACAAATGCTTCAGTTCAGTTTTATATATAACTGTTACAGTACAGCTGATTGCTGCTGCTGAAATACAGTTCTGTGGCAACTGTCTTCAATCCAGTTTTGATTTAACTGGTGCATTCCAGTCCCACAGACAAATCTAGTTACTAAGTCGAGACGAGATGCTAAGGAAACTATACTAGTCATCGTTGCTGGAAAACATCAACATAGCCAGTGGGCATCCTAATCACTTCATAAACGAAGTCGCAATAACACTTTCAATGCGGTACGTATACAATTTACATATTTTCGCATCTTTTTATATTCATGCATACTTTTGTTCAGTGAGACACCTATAATGTTGCGAGCATTTTCTCACGAGGAGATGCGCACATTTCAATTCTGATCGCATCTGAAATAGTGGGATTGCCCCCCCCGCGCGAATTCTAGATAGCAGACATCTTCAAAATTTCATACGCGAGCAAAATGAGCAAGGCAGTGCACCCTTGTGCGAGCATTGAGCAACATGACAAGCACTATCTTTTGGGGACGAGTTGCATATCACTTCAATGTGACTGAGTAGCACTTGGGGGCGAGATATGTAACACCTCATGGTCTGAAATAACTCTTTTGGGGCGAGTTGGGTAACACTCCATACGCTTGGGGGCAAGTTACATAACACCTAATTGCAATGCGGAATTCAGCTTCTGAAAATCGAAACTTCAGGTAACCCGAACTTCTTAATCCTCCAACGAGTTACAAGATTAAGAGGGGGCGAGCATACACCCTAATATTTTGACGCAATTATTACAATTAGTAATGTTAAACTGCTATAGTTAAGTTGATCAAATTATTGTAGTCCAATTCAAAAGCAACTGTCGCACTCAGTTGGACGTAACTGATGCAGTCCAATTTTTCTCATGAATTCCGTACTCAGTTGGATGCAACTGATGAAGTGTGGTTGCACTCAGTTGGACGCAAATGATGCAGTCCAGTTTTGCTCATGAATTTTGTACTCAGTTGGACGCAACTGATGCAGTCCAGTTTTGCTCATCAATTCTGTACTTAGTTGAACGCAACTGATGCAGTCTAGTTTTATTTGTAACTATTACACCTAGGTTTATCGAACTGTTTAAGTACAGTCCCTCAGCAGCTGCTGCAGTGCAGCTGATCGAAGCTTCTACAGTCCAGCTGATCGCAGCTGCTGCAGTGCAGCTTTGTTCTTTGCTGCTGCATTACAGCTGATCGCAACTGCTGCAGTATAGATCTGTTCACAACTCCTGCAGTTCAGTTGATCGCAGCTGCTGCAGTGCAGTTTTGCTCGTTGCTACTGCATTCTAGCTAATCGCAGCTAATGCAGTCCAACTATGCTCGCAGTTCCTGCAGTCCAGCTGACCGCAGCTGCTGCAGTACAACTTTGCTCGTTTCTGCAGTCCATCTTACCGCAGCTGCTGCAGTGAGGCTTGTCGTTCTTGCATTCCAGTTGACCGCAGCTGCTGCAATGCAACTTTGCTCGTTCCTGCAGTCCAGCTGATCGCAGCTGCTGCAGTGAGGCTCATTGTTCCTGCATTCCAGCTGATCGCAGCTGTTGCAGTGAGGCTCGTCGTTCCTGCAGTCCAGCTGATCGCAACTGCTGCAGTTTATCTCTGTTCGCAGCTCCTGCAGTCCATCTAATCACAGCTTCTACAGTGCAGCTTTGCTCATTGTTGTTGCAGTTCAGCTGATCGAAACTGCTGCAGTCCAGCTCTATTCACAGCTCCTGCAGTCCAGCTGATCGCAGCTGCTGCAGACCAGCTTTGCATAATGCTGTTACGACCCAATTTTTCTCATTACTGTAGTGGACAGCTTTTGTGACCGTCGCAGTCCAGTTTACCGCAATCATTGCAATCCAGATCCGCATCAACTATTGCGATCTAGTCTACATCGTCGCTGCTTCATATAACTGGAGACGGCATGTAAAGACCAATATCACATCCAATAGCACAACCAAGTCCATTGGAGGTCCAAAAACACACAAAGTCTGTTACCATCTCAACTGTTGAAGGACCCGACCTTTTCGCTCGAAACATCCGCAGCTGCTACTACCTAGTTTGGTCTAAAATTACTGACAGTCTGTAAATTCAAGTTTCGTTACAACAACAGCTCACACAGATTCCAACCGAGTGACGTCAAATATAGCTCAACTTTTCTAAACAACAATTATTATTCAAGTTCTATGCAACCACCGCAGTTCAGTTTTACATCAACAATTACAACTCACTTTCAACACTCCGCTCCAGCATCACGCTTCCGATGCAGACCAGATTAGCCTTCAGTCATGTTTGTTTTTCATAAATCAATGGTTCATACTCAACTATTTCCCGCCAAACACAATAGCCTCACTTGGGGGCGTCTTGACTTCCGTAAACATCAAGAGAAGTTTGCCAATCACCTCAACATTAATAATCCACATTTGGGGGCGAGTTTTGTCATTAACTAAGGAAAACGAAAATTTCTTAACCCCCAACAAGTTGGAGATTAAGAGGGGGCGATGTTTGTACCATAAGTAAAAATGCCACATAATGGGCCAAAGTGATACTTGAATCATCTTTTGGCCCTCATCCAATCCCCCTAACCAGTCGACTGAAGTAGCTCACCAGCCTTCTCAGTATTACATAAATCAAATGACCGATCAATGGTCAAAGTCAACGCCCAGTCAATTGTCAAAGTCAACGCTTGGTCAGTGGTCAAAGTTACTAACGGGACAATGGTCAAAGTAAACAACCGGTCAACGGTCAAAATCAACCATCAGTCAATGTCAAGTCTGTGTTTCCGATAGTGCTGCCATGCAGTTTTCATCCATGTTGCCGATGGTGCTGCCATGCGTTTTTCACTCTTGTTGCCAGTGATGTTGCCAACCAATTCCCAGCTAAGTACTCTATCACACTGCCAGCCAGTTTCTACCTGTGCAGCCAATCCAATCTGCCAGCCAGCATCCATCCAGATTGTCATCCATTATTCCTGTCAACCACCAGTCCAGTTTGCCAGCATGCAGAATTTATCATGGAGGCATGAATGAACAGTTTCATGCAGAATTGAAGATGGAGGCATGCAGTGTTAACTCCAACAGTTTCATGCAGAATTGAAGATGGAGGCATGCAGTGTTAATTCCAGCAGTTTCATGCATAATTAAAGATGGAGACATGCAATGTTAATTCCAGCAGTTTCATGCAGAATTGAAGATGGAGGCATTAATGTGCAGTTTCATGCATGGGGGCATGAATGAGCAGTTAATGCCAATTAAGTTTATGTTGAAATCAGATACTGAACTGTATAAATAGGCAGGGCAGAAATCAAATAGAGTGTCCAATACAAGAAAAAAGCATTATAATTCTATTATTAATAAAATCACTCCCCAAGGTGATTCGCCCGTGGACGTAGGCAAACAATGCCGAACCACGTAAAACCTGTGTCAATTTTATTTGCTCTTCAATTCGTCTCTTACCCCTAAATAACACACCAAATCATCTATTCATCGTGTTTCGTGTCTAGAATTTATTTTGGGTACAAACAGAATACACCGAGGAATTTTATCGGATTGGTGCAAGAGCTAACCTCCCCGAAACAGAAGACCAACTAGTTTATAGGTACATAAGTGGTTTGAAGCCTGAGATTAGTGAAGGGATGTTTGCAGACGATATACATCGTAGCAGAAGGTGTGGCTCTTGCTCAAAAGATCGAGCGAAAGCACAAGATAGGGGTATAAGCCGAATATAATAAGAACCCGAACTACAAGGATGGTGTAGAACCAACGATTAAGGGGTCTACATGGCCTTTTAATAACAACCAGCAGTCTTTCTCTGACAGAAAGGGTCTGTCTATCGAGTCATCTACTGCATCAACAATAATGAGGAACAACAATCCTTATACCAAACCAATAGTAGATGTTTGCTACCGTTGTAGACTACCGGGACACCACTCGAATGAGTGTCCTAAACGACGACAAACATCTTTAGTTGATGGAGACAACAAGATGGCCGAGTCCAAGTTAACGGAAGAAGATGAAGAAATTGATAATGTTTATGCTAATTACGTTGGAGCAACTATTCTAATAGTAAGAAAAGTGCTACAACGTGATAACACAAAAAGAAAGGTCATACTGACTCCAAAAATTGATGAAGTTACTCAAAGAAATAAGCTTTTTGAATTCAAAGGGATCATTCTAGAAAAGGTATGTGACTTTATTATTGATAGGGGTAGTATGGAAAATCTTATATCGTGGAAGCTATTCCGAGGGCTCGGTTTACCGACGGAACAACACTCCAGTCCTTATCGTGTCGGGTGAATTAAAACCGGTTAGAAGCCAGAATTGAACGAGCTTGAAAGGTTCCAATTTCCTTTGGAAAGGTTTATCGTGATGTTATTGTCTGTGAAGTGATAGACATGGATTCTTGCCATGTTTATTTAGGACGACCTTGGCAGTATGATTTGGAATGTGGATGCTCTATTCCGAGAAAAGGCCAATACCTATGAGTTCTATTAGAGGGGAGTGAAGGTGACATTACTACCAACCAAGCGACAGCCAATCAGAGAGGAAAAGGGAATGCTTCCTAATCAACTTGTAGGAGTTAGTGATGCTGGCAGTTGTGGAGGTAAGGTGGCTTTCAGTAATGGAGGTAAACCCGGGGTGATTTTAGTTGCAGTGGGGAAGCTTGATACGGGACGTATCCAAATGTGGCAAGGTGGCTGATAAGAAGTTTCCAAACTTTGGGTTATATGCATATCTTCCATGTTTTAGTAGGAGTCCAATAAAAGGGAAGAATATATTAGTAATTATGTTAAGCATTAGATACCGAAAGATCTTTTATGTTTAGTAAGTCTTAAGCTTAAGGGTTTGCTAGGGTTTAGGTAATAGTATAATAGTCAGTTAAATCGTTCTTGTAAAATAGCTTTTGCTCGCTTATCTTGATAATAATACTGATTCGTTTATCGGTTATAAACCATTGTCTTTAACTCTTAGATTAGAGTTTTCATAGCTCCTGGATTGGAGAGAGTTTATTGTTCTAAGGAGTGGATTTGCCTTGTGTTACTAACCTTTTTTCGATTGCTTCCGCTGTCCTATATCAGATAGTCTATGGAGCGCGTGTTTTTCTCGGACGATTTTTGTATATCAATCGTCTCAAATACTCATTTCTATTAGCTATCGACCTTTTATAAATTTATCAAAAACCAGTGTATACTTGAGACAAACTGTATTGTTATGTATACTAAAAGGAGAGGTTGAGCCGGGACTATAAGATCCGGTGATACCAAGTAAAAATAAATGATAACGGATTTGAAACTGATACTGTGTTCCACTAACAAAATGGGGTATTTAAGTCAATTTATATTTATATTTAATAATTAACAATGACTACTTCTGTAGTTATGTTATATAGAGATAACAAACCTTTCAACCGACCTACCCTCTCACTACCTTCCTTCCTTTGCTTCATTTAGGCTGCAAACAGCTGGACTGCTATTTCGTATCTGTGGCGCCATCGCATTAAGCATATCTTTTCCACCTCCTCACCTTCCATACATCACACAACATTACTTATCACCCCCCATTATAAATAAAATACTGTTGTAGTAAATCATATAGAGAAGAAGACAAAGAGGCAGAGAAGGAGAGGGTTTCTTATTGATCACCATCCTGGTTACATGGATACAATAACATATATATACATATAAGGGAAACCCTAGGTATAGCTAGTTGGGCCACACATCCAAGGGCCGTAGGCCCTAAAACACTCCCCCTTGTACGGTCCAATAAAACTTCATAAGCAGTGCTTTACATTTAGTGCTTCGAATGTAGTTCTTCAATTGTCTTCCTCTCCTTGATGACTTGTGTCGAAATCAATTGCCTCAATAAAACTTTGACAAGGAAAAACCCAGTGGGATAAAACCTTGGTACAATTCTTCACATGTAGTTCATCACATGCAATACAATCTTCAAAGACCGACGAGTCTAATTTAATTGCCTCGTTAAAACTTCGTCAGGGAAACCCAAAGGTACAAAACCTGAACTAAAGAAAAAGAGTACAATATTACGCAAACATAGAACATAGTTAGACTCGAATATGTTGCCTCATTAAAACCTTGACAAGGAAAACCAGTGGGATAAAACCTTGATGAAGGGAAAAGAGTATAACGTGACAGATGTAAGTAAAGTTGATCCGCTGCAGATGATCACTTTGCTCCGTTGAAGTTGGCTAGTTGCATCACAACTCTTAAGGAAGAAAATCCTTGTGGGAAAAATAATAGCCTTAGTTTGGAAATTAAATTCCTGGTGTTTGTTGTTGTCTCATTAAAAACCTTGCCGAGTAACAAAACCCTGTGGGAAAAAGTAACCTCGGTGAAGGAAAATAGTTCAATACACCATTAGATTCCCTCCCTAATATCAGACAATTTTCATTAGTCTAATGCATTCAAAAGGAGTTTATCACACTTTAATTTTGTGACTTGAATGTTTATAAGACCATGTTATTGATTCTAGAAGTTACGTTGCTTAACAGACTATCGCATTTCATTTCTTTGATTCAGATATTTTTGGTAATATCAACGCAATCTTTATGTCTTCAACGTTCAACATACTTGATGCTTTTAGTGTTGTCTCGCTAAAAACCTTGTCGAGTGACAAAACCCTTTGGGAAAAACTATTCTCGATCGACGAGAAAAAGAGCTCAACACATCTTCAATTTCGAAGTAAAATATGTCGACATCATATCCTTGGATCCTCCCCCTGATGTCGGAATCTCACCCTGATGGCTTTCAGAGTTGTTCCAGACAGTTCCTTTAGTCATGTACTATTCGAAATTGAATATCAGTAATAACTTAGAAAATAATCTACCATATCTCCCTCTGATTACTTTCGTTATAGAAGAGATTATTGTTCCTTCATAGTCAACAACTTTTGGGTTGCAATTTCATTGGAATTCCTTTTTAATGTCTTTGTAGGGATAAAACAAATTTATGTCAATGGTTACTTTTAAGTAATGATTACATTCACTATACCATTCAAATGACATTGCGTAGGCGCTGAGCTATATCTAGCTAACAAATTCCTTGAGGATGCAAAATTTTATCGAGTACATTATTATACTAAGTACAACAATGCGTCTATTGTACTTAGATATGGGAATTTCATCTCCCAACATATCTTCGTCATTTTCCTTTAGACGAAATGGTCACTTACTTACATTTGAACCTCGACTAATCATGGGAGTGCTATCAGGATGCATGTCTTTGTTAAATTTCCTGACAACTTTAGACAAATGCAAACTGGTGGGATAATATACCACAAGCTCACTATTCAGTCGAGCTTTCCCCAGATTTTTCATCTCAAATTCGGATTTCAAATACCTTTTAAGGTCTCTTATTACATCAAGCCTACCCATCATGTCCGTACCATCGACATAGATAGCTACAATTCGAAATCAGGAACTTTCTTGTGAATACGCAAGCAAAAATAACTTACTTGTCTATCCCCTCCAAATCAAATAGTCACTTGGACGGGTATACCACATCCGCCTGATTGCTTGAATCTATAAGTGAGCGTTCTATCTAACTGTAAACGCACTCTGTGGTTTAGAGTCATTTGATTTGGGAAACAAAAGTCTATCAAGTACTTTTGTAAATATCTTCTATCTCTTGATTCTTTCAGAGATACGTAACAACCACATACATATGCTGCATTTCAAGTCCTTTTGAAATTACTAAGCTAACTAAGTAGCAAAATGCTATAATGCTCATTACAACAAAGTAAACAATTCCAGGGCTTTGTGAGATACCTCGCGCCACAAGGAGAGTCTTTATACCATTAAGACTTCATTATTTTCACTGTGCTTTTTGATAAATAATCATGTATGTCCACAGGCTTTACACTTGGTTGGTTAGCACTACCACACCAAATACCTATATATTTGTCAAAGAATCAAATTCTACCTGGATTGTGTAGGCCAAATATGTTCTTTATTATTGATATTCAAACAATAAGAAGCATGGTTCGATCTCACCGTGCTCGATTTCCTTTAGAAACTGTATATGAAAATAATAATCATTAATATGCTCACACGATCTTTCCATTGACTCGTGTGTATTCTCATAATCCACTTGGGATGTCATTGTTCTCTGGAATCGTTAAACTTCAGATCGTCCTCCAGTATTGATTCATGGACATAGTCAAAGACAATCAAATGAGATAATTTCATTAATGATACAAATTAGGTTGTGCCTTACTCATCTTCTTCCTTTCTAGGTGAGTATGATCGAACCTAGTGGCATCTCCATCTTCCTTTATGGAGCCACGGCCTTAACTACACTTCCACCAAGTGTAGTTGCAACACCTTAGTCTATGGTGTACCCCATACTGAGGATTTCTAACCTTGCAGGAATATTTGCAGCTGGTATGTGTGATCTTGTCACTTTAGCGACATCAGTGTACATTCTTAAAATCGATTATTCTTTGTCACTTCACATTTACATTTGTGGAGTACAAGAATCAACATGAGACATAGTGGGAACACACCACGACAATTCCTGTCGTTCCCTTAGAAAATACTTTTTCTTATCGCCCCCTAACGACGGGAAGAATGTATCATTAAAATGACAACCCGCAAATCTAGCGGTAAGAGATCTCCTGTCAAAAGTTTTAAAATGCGGATAATTGTTGGGAACTCATTTCCAACATAACTACTTAACAGTTTTGAAGACCCATCATAGTACGATGTGGATTCGTAATGGCACATATATATTGTAACCAAAAATGCGTAAAAACACAAATGTCAGGCTTAAATCCAGTTACCAACTGGTACGCATGAAAGGTTGACTAATATTGGGTTCTAAAAACAAATTAAGTAAGATGCGTGTAATATTGCATATCCCCAAAGCTATAAAAGATAGGTTGGTACGCATAACCTATTCCTTAGACACCATCTGTAACCTTTGATGGTAGCCTCTGCGAGACCATTGGGTATAAGATGTTCTATATTGATCTTATTAAACATGCAATATTCATCAAGTCCTTTTTTATGTAAATTCTCTAGCATTAACAAGGGTGGTTAGCCTTTGCACTGTGCATTGTGTAATATGTGCTAAGAGTTTTCAAACGCAAATTTCTTCGGAACTATAACTAGTCCAAAATGTCAAAACATTCACCAGATCCATCAGTCACTTTAATGGTCCGCATTTTGCATGAATATTTTTCTAAAGTTCACCTTGTTTTCTTTATAATATGGAATTTTTACCATTTGCATCTTAGGATGGTCTCGATCCTGTTTTACTGAAGACTTTGTAAAAATGAGTGATATGCTTTCTTACCTAAAAGCATAATGGAAAGGGGGGGTTGTGCATCTAGTAATTTAGAAAACACTTATTGAGAGATATGTCGCCACTTTGCATTCTGTCAATCTTTTTCCCATTTTCGTTCACTCAAATAAAGTGATATTTGTATGAGTTCTTTCAAAACAATCTTCATGTCACAACCAAAGTTTCTTTATGGTTATGCCCAAAGCCTGTATGAGTCAGTTTACAACATTTCATCATCGGAGTCAATATGATTCAATAATCTAAATGTTATAGTGAATTACATTGCACTAGATTGACTCATTAGTTTCTCTAAAATATACTTCCTTCCAAATATATTAGAGACTATAAAAGATGCAATCAATTACATTCTTATCATTTTGATGTTCCACATGATATCCATTTGCACGGGTTACTTGGGAATTTAACAAGGTGTGATTATCTCTTGGTACATCTAGAGATTTTGTTACGTCTTTGTTCTATCTTGAAAGAAAAATGAGCAGTGCTGCGCTCGATAAGATAGTCAATTGGCGAGGAAAAGTTCTTGTTGCCATTAAAGTTGATGTGAAAATTGGTTGTTACTATGATACACATTATATTGTATATACCAACACCTATGACCAGGTGTATTTCCAACTCTTTTATTTATGATGAGAGATAGAATTACATTTTAGCTTCATCCCATATTCTTTTGATACCCGTACTTTGGTGTCATTACTAATGGGAAAAATAATAATAATATTTTTTTTCTCATGATATATATGTCCCTTTTCACATGCTTTATATGAGTCGGTACGTCTAATCGTCATTACTTCGGGGTTCTTTCCATTTTCAATTTCTCTAAATTTTTCTTAATTTGAGAATATTCATTATCTCAACATGCCAAGAGAAATTCACTAAACATGTACCGGTTCGTTAGTATCATGGATGAAGTAGAGAAATGGAAATTTTTTGACTCATTTCACCTTTTGTGAGTTCTTCCACAAAAATTGGAATACATGTGATTTTATTTCCAACGTATCTTTTGAAAATACTGACTCTTTAATAGTCGAGCAAATGAATCGATCACATCCCACAAATCATTCAAATTTAGGGGAAAATAATGGTGCTCAAGTATTTCTAAATTTCAAATGAATACATTGGAATAGAGTTGGTACGACAAATTATACAAAATACACCATTCAACTATAGCCAATATCATTTTCAAGGGAACAAAATAACATTAAGACCAAAATTCTTAATGTTCGAGATTAACAGTCATAATTTAAGTTGACCGTTTATATGCTATGGACTTATCCTAAAACAAATAAAAAACAGAACTAGCATGTTCTATAAAAATAGATAAAAAAATAAGCCAGCATGCCAAGTTAGTTACATACCTTAAGTAAGCCCTGGTTCCCACAGTATGAGTATATCCAGAACAACTTTAGTCACAATCCAGAACCAAGCTGGAATGGAACAGGATGGGATAACCAGAACCAAGATGGAATGGAACAGGACAGAGTTCCAGGACAGGAAAAGGACCGATCGGGAACGGGACCGAGTTGGATCGGTAGAAGGGACCGAGTTGGATCGCTTAAAGGGTTCATGTATGAACCAAGGTAGTTAATATCGATTTTTGGTGAACACGGTACAACTTTGTATCGGGAATTTCGTTTCAAATTTGGTGTAATTTAGGATTGAAATTTTACATTAATATTATATTTATGGTGAAAATTACACGTTGGATATGAAATAGGGAATAAAATAATATAAAAGAACAATTCCGGCCGAAATACACCGATTTTGACCGGAATTTATTGATTCCGGCCGAAAAAACCGGCGACTTTTCGTTTGGCCGAAATTTCGATTTTCGTTTTCCAAAACCCGAAATCCGAAATTCCGCCGAAATTTCGGCCGAAATGGCCGAAATTGACTACTTTGGTATGAACACGATCATGTTCTTTTTCCCAGAAAACTTTGTTCCCCTATTTTTCCTTCGTTTTCCTCTTTACATGCGAACGCATTCTTTTCCCAAGGGATTTCGTTCCTATTTTTCTATTTCCTCTATACTCACATGATCACAACCGACCTATGGAGCAAATCTAAATCGACCAACCCTTAATTACAGGGAGAAAATATAAATCTAAAAACCCCTAAATCCATTTCAACATATACTGGATGAGACGGTCGTTCTTTCCCACAACAGACGGTAAAGGATGAAGATTCTCTTTCTCCTCCACGAACGCCTCCCACCAAACAGAAGAAATGGACGGAGATTTAATATGACAAATTAGTACACAAATCAAATCAAATCAAATCAACCCCCACTAAAACATATACCACACAGTTTCAAAACAATTTTTAATTCCTGATTAAATTAATTTTCACCCAGATTTAATAAACCCAATTAATTTGGATATATCAATATAAAAAATAGGGAAAGGGAAAAAAAATAAAAAAGAGAAAATTGATCCAACTTATCTGATTTGACGATAACGATTCCATCGATCCCAACGTAGTGTATTTGATAGAAACCCAAAGAAAGAAAAAAAAATCAAAATCCATTGCCGCAGGGTTAGAGCTCGTGTTAATAACGTGTTGTAGTAAATCATATAGAGAAGAATACAAAGAGGCAGAGAAGGAGAGGGTTTCTTATTGATCAGCAGCCTAGTTACATGGATACAATAACATATATATACATATAAGGGAAACCCTAGGTATAGCTAGTTGGGCCGCACATCCAAGGGTCGTAGGCCCTAAAACAAATACTCTAAAAAGACAAAACTCCAGAAATATCACATTCTATATACATCTTCACCTACCATATTAAGTCACTTTAAGCCAATGGTACTCTATGTTGACGCAATTTCAATCGAATATCAAAAAATGTGAAACACCAAATACATGGATCTCTCTTTGGTTTAGCCCAACTCTGTCCACATAATAAGGTCTTGTGATCAAACATAGATGATGCTTATCTTGGTTTTGGACTTGGTATCCTGTAATTTTGTCCATAATAAGCTTGTATATACAATTAGAGCGATTTGTATGTATGAGTATGGTGTCATGAAGTGAGATTGTATTCCACTCGATCCCTTCTGGTTCCGAACGAGTCCAGAAGCACTGAAGCCGGCATTCTGCATTCCAGCTGGTATTGGTGGTTAGGACTTAGAGCATCTGCAGTGGTGCGACTAAAACTAAAGAGTAAAAAAAAAGAGTAAATTTGGGTTTAGTCCGTTGAGCGACGCAGTGGGAGGAATACTAAATTTTGGTGGAGCGTAAACTATACCAACGCCTAGTGTGGGGCGTGAAGTATACTTTCGCCTGATGTGGGGCGGAGGGTATACGTTCGCCTGGTGCCGAAAATGTAATAATAATAATAATAATAATAATAATAATAATAATAATGGGGCGTTGGTATAATCCACGCCCCATATAAACTATGCAATTTTTTGAGTGGGGCGGAGGTATAAACCACGCCCCACAATAAATTAAAATTAAAATTAAAATAAATATATATGGGGCGGGGTATAAACCACGCCTACTGTGGGGCTAGACTTTACGTCCGCCTGGTGTGGGGCGAATACTATATCAACGGCTGGTGTGGGGTGAACACTATATCAACGCTCGAATAAAATTTGGGTATAGTCTTGGTCGCGGACCAAATTTAGTCTGGGATTTAGGTTTAGTCTGGGATTTAATCGATAGTCCATCCCACTACGTCTCATTCTCAACCCAAATTTTTGGTCTTAGTCGCCCACTGCGGATGCTCTTAGGAGACTACTTCCGGGAGTCTGAGAGCTTACGAGGAACTTGTTGGATATTTTCAATAACATGGAAAATAAAACAGTTTTTCGTTTTTGGTTTGCCGCTATGACGGGGGGGCTTCCTGTGTTGAATAGACACAATGGATGTTAGTTGGAGATGAAGAGACACCTCTAATAGGTGTGATGGTTCATAAAAGACACAACCATTCCAAATAGACACCTTATGTGTCTTTTGGAAGTGAAGAGGCATATCCAATAGGCATGAGTTCCCTATAAATAGTGATGATTTGTTTTCATTCATATAATGGAAAAACACATCTGATTTTTTTTTCTCTCTAAGCATCATCAAAAACTTAATACTGTGTGTTCTTAGTTGGGTCAAGGGAAGTACAACTCTTGAATCCAATTACGTTGTTAGGGCTTCATTGTATCCTGAAAGCAATATTTCGCTGACCGGTTGTACTCGCCAATTATTTGGGAATGGTCGAAATAATTGCTGAAAAGAATCGCAAGGCCTTGAAGCTCCAGTGATACAACATTCTTTTAGTTTTTTTTATTGTTTCTCATCCTCTGTTTTAGCCCAATTTTCCAACAGTTTTCAGCAATTATCTTTTGATGATGGAGGATGAAGGTATAATTGATCCCGCAGTAACAGAGACACTTTCAACTGTTCTGTTAAGCAAATTCAAGAAAATCAATTGGGTTTCAATATTGATCTAAACGAGCGAAGATTGAAATAAGTTCACACTGTTTTAACTTTTGGTTGGTCGTGTGCACACCCGGACGTTTGGAGTTTCTGGAACATACCATTCAAATATTTTCTTTCCTTTAATGCATGGGAATTATATCCATAACTCATGAAGGTTCTTCTTATTAATCGGTTTGATTTTTTGTTTTCATTTGGTTGCCGGAGGAAATTAAACTAGAAGAATCAGAAAGGGAAAACATGAAGAGTGCCGCTGTGACTCCTTCCGGTGATGTCAACGATACATCCTAAGAGATTGGAAAATTTCTAATCAAAGTGTTGGGATTCTTTGGAAGACAAAGGAAACGGTTATTACTAGCGGCAACTGCCATCAAATCAGATAAGTAAATTAGTCTCTGTTCACAATTCTCATACCTTGTGATGATATATTTTAAAATTTACTAGTCATAACTTATAACGTATAATTGATGCATGCATTTTTCTGTCTCGTAGTGAGTACACAATTGAAAATTCTCATGTACTAATGCCATGATTACTGTGTGATTGCCTTGCATAAGTACGTTTGATTATATATCAGGTGTTTGAATAAATGTTTCAAGTGGTAGTATAACCAAACCTGGTATACAGATTAGGGGTGGGACTTGGGTTGGGTCAACCCACCCAACCCATGCCCAACCCGAACGTTGGGCGGACATGGGCAACGTATTTCAAAACTTTGGGCAAGCTTGGGCATAAATTTTATGAACCCGAGTTAAATTTGGGCAAGCATGGGCACAAATATTTCTAACCCAAACAACCCGCCCAACCCGAAGAACTATATATAAGACATTTTTTATAATTAGTAAATCATCTATTTAGAGAAATTTTAGATATTCTCTTCAAATCTATTAATGAAAATATAAATTATATATATCTCATTAATCATTCGATATGAAAAGAGTTTATATTATTGTAAATAATCTTTAGTTATTTGGAAATTTAAAATAAATGGAGCAATTAAATCTTATTATTACTAAATTTATTATTATCACATTAACAAACTTGTATGTCTAGTGGAACTTGGGCCAACCCGAGGAACCCGGGGAACCCGAGAAACATAACTTGGGAGGACTTGGGCAACACCTCAATGGGTTCCACGGGTTCGATGGGCAATCTGGGCAAAGAATTCCTAGCTCGGGTCTGCCTCGTCCAAGCCTTCTAACCCGCCCAACCAACCCAAGTCCCACCCCTAATACAGATGCATTATTATTTTAGTGGGAGAAAATTTGAAGATGAATCATGCGACGACTTTCTATGGTTCCATCAAGAGTGGACAACGCAAACAAAATGGTTAGTACAAATTGATTTTTTACATCAATCGTAATAACATGATGTTGTATATGGGAAGTTGTTTCGATGATTGGCGCACAAATTCTCGAGGGTTGTGGTTAAGGAAACTTCCATGGAAACAGATAAGTACCTATTTCTCTTTGATTTTCTGTTCTATTCCTTGCTGTGAGTACATGAATCATGACTTTTAATTGTCTAATTAAATTTGGCTTGGACGATTGAGTTTCTACAACTCAAAAGTCAAACCCCTGATAATTTATGATTCATAAAATTTACAAATCCGCTTGTTTGGATTTTGAAGAAAGGAAACCTAACTGAAAAATGGAAGTGCCTCTTAGAGAAACTAAACGTTTCATTCCAGTATGCATGTTGGAGTCATGATAATAACGTTTTAGTGTTTTTCATAAACATCAGATAGTGCCGAAGGAGATACAGATCCAATGAATAGTAATTGTAGTAATATATCGAGTTTTCCTTTTTATAGGGAAAATATATGTTGGACATGGATTGGTGTAATTGTGGCCTTTTGGTAGTGTGGTTGAATTTTTACCCATGTTCTGAAATTAACAAATGAAATGAGATTTCTTATATATTCTCAGTCGTTGTGAATGGGTGTTTTCTCAGGTGATGTTAATGCTTTCTTGTGCCTGTATCACATGAATACTAGTAATTAGTATTTGCTTTTAACCACACGTTATGACATGTTAGTACTTGGGCTCCTATCTAATGGTGGATTTAAATATCCCAAAGATTTTGCATGAATTTTTGTCGTCTAATTGAACATGCTTGATTCAATTGATCCAATTTGAAAGTCTAATCCCTGCACTTCCCGGATTTTGAAATACGGATGGTTAGAACTTGTAGTGATTTCATGGTTAATAATCATGAAATACGGGGGAGAAGAAATGCTTTCTTATTACAATCACTTGGATCTCTTTAAGTGTGTGGATTGTGTATTTCTCAGAGAAAAATTCAATAACTGGTTCCTTGAATACGCCCAGAAAGAGAAATAAAATTCGGATATTCCTATTTGTACTGTATACTAGTATTGGCATGTTTAGTTCCTAGTTCAAATTTGTCCTCTGCGTGTACAGTAAGTGTGTATCATTTATGTGGTTGATTTCTATTGTAACCACAAAAAAAAGCCAAATCCAAGAAGATGTATGCATACCGGTCTTTGGATTTGAAGTGTTTTCCTTTTGGAAATGTGAGTGACATGTATGGTGGAAACTAATACTAATATAAGTCTGTAAGCCCGTTCCATGACATTTAATGCAACTTGGACATTGTCATGAAATGGAAGGGAAATATACTATATGAGAGTATCATGTATTCTTTTATTGTGGTTGGTAATTCATCGATAATTGTTGAGAAAACAATTTTACGACATGAACATAATTCTTGAGATAAGAATTATATGTTCCAGAATCTGGAGACCGGAATGCCTTAAATGACATCGAAAGGAAAGTGGAATACCGGTGAACATGTTAACATATTGGAAAATTTGGCGGCCGACCAAATATCCAACAATGAGGTGTTACGATGTTACCGATGAATAAATTATGAACATTTGCATTACCTAATGTAAAATGTTAAATAGACATTGTCTATGTTTTTGGGTATAAATTTGTAGAAGATTGGGTATGAGTAGAGGAGTTACTCATCATAAATAATGTGCTTGTTGAAATAGCAAGTAAGTTGCCTACAAATTTTCTATGCCTCTAGTGTATGCAAGTCTATAATGACTTCTTGTGAATTAACCGTAAATGTTAATTAGGATCACTAGAGAAGTTACAATTATTTTGTAAAATCAAATAGGAACATTTTTTAATGTTTTCAGAATTGGTTGCATAAGTAGATGCAATTAATGAGGAGGAATGGCTTAGAACCTAACTTGTAGAGATCCCATTTTTTTGGAAGAAGCCATCTCAAGCAGTCTTGATTAATTGTGAATCAAGCTATGATATATAACGTCTCTAACAAAGACTTATAATGAAAAGTCAAGACATACAAGTCTTGTACATTGAACGGTAAGTCAATTACTCAAGAAAGGAGTAATTGCAGTTATCCATTGAAACAGAGAAAAGCTTGGCAGACTTATCATGAAGAGTCTCCCAAAGGAATTATTTTCAATGAAGTATACAGAAATGGGACTAAGGTATGTGAATGAAAGTTCGATTACCCATAACAGAAACCCAACCTATGTTTTGAAAAAGATAAACAAGGTTCAATGTGGTACCAACAAGTTATGGAAGTGATTATGGTGCACTAATTAAAAACTTCTCATTTCTGTTTAGTGCAGTGGTTCTACAAGAAAAATTAGGATGGATGAAAATCCTTAATAAGTCTAACTTTGTATTACAAGGTGTCTCGCAGAAACACCTTCGAGACTTACCTATATGAGTATGGAAATCAGGCCGTTTCCTAAGAGAAAAAGACCGCTCTCTGAGTGACTCATGAATTCAGGATAAGCACAGGGCCATTAATGTGCTGGCTACAGAACACACAATCCCTGAAAATCAGTATGTGTGGAGATTTCGGTTTTATCACATGGGGTACTTGGTTCAAGACTGGTTTCACCACTGAACCCCGATAAGGCTTTGAATTTCTTACACTAAGTGAAGGTTCAAATACAAAAGATACCTATCATTTATGTATTGGTTTCAACGATAATGCTTATTTCCCAACTAAGCTTGAACTACGTAGGCAGTCACTTGAGTGATGCAGCCACTCTGATTTAAAAGTTTTTTACTTTGTTTTCATGTTTTTTTTTGTTATTGAAAATAGGGGGAGATTGTTGGATATTTTCAATAACATGGAAAATAAAACTGTTTTTCGTTTTTTGTTTGCCGCTATGACAGGGGAGCTTCCTGTGTTGAATAGACACAATGGATGTTAGTTGGAGAAGAAGAGACACCTCTAATAGGTGTGATGGTTCATAAAAGACACAACCATTCCCAATAGACACCTTATGTGTCTTTTGGAAGTGAAGAGGCATCTCCAATAGGAATGAGTTCCCTATAAGTAGTGATGATTTGTTTCCATTCATATAATGGAAAAACACATCTGATTTTTTTTTTCTCTCTAAGCATCATCAGAAACTTAATACCGTGCGTTCTTGGTTGGGTCAAGGGAAGTACAACTCTTGAATCCAATTACGTTGTTAGGGCTTCATTGTATCCTGAAAGCAATGTACTCGCCAATTATTTGGGAATGGTCGAAATAATTGCTGAAAAGAATCGCAAGGCCTTGAAGCTCCAGTGATATAACATTCTTTTCGTTTTTGTATTGTTTCTCATCCTCTGTTTTAGCCCAATTTTCCAACAGAACTATAATACATCTTCTCTTTCGATTAAAAAAAAAAAAAAAAGCTTATGAGGAACTAGTGGATTGAGAATCGTCTCATGGAAAACAACTAGTCACTTGGCGGGTTTTCCTATTAGCGATCTTTAATTATGTTTAATATATGTGGGCGTGTAATTCAACTTAAACAACTAGTCCCTTCTCCAACCAAATTATTAAGAGTTGATGTAATATTCTCAGAATCAAACAAAACAAAAACTAATCTCATATTTAATCTAACGGTTAACAGCTTATGCATTCTTTCTTTTTTAATAGGAAATTTGATTAAAACAAACTGCAGTCTACATGAGAGATTTATCCTGATCAATTAGAGTTTTAATCCAATCAGGGAAAGAAAGAAGATACTGAAAGCAAATAGACTGGGACCTTGCAAACTTTGCTAAACTGTTAGCCAAATGATTTGCATCCCTATGCACATGTGTGCATGACCAAACTGAAAAGGAATTTAAGATGTCTACTGCATCGTTTATTAAGTTTTGAGAAGTCCAATTCACTGCTGTTTGTGAGACATTCACTGCATTGATCATATTCAGTCAGTCTCCTTCTAAATACAACTTTGTCCACCCTTGCTATTTTTCCCATAAGACTGCATTCAGCACAGCTTGAGCCTCAGCTTGTTCATGGTCTACTGCACAATCTGCACCTCCTCGCAATACATTGCATTCTCCTGCAAAATTTCTAGCCATTAGTCTCCATCCTGAGCAGCTATTACTGTCTACAAAAGAAGCATCAAAATTAATTTTTATCATGTCAGCAGTAGGTGGTGTCCAATAATGCTGTGTTTGTCTAGCTATCTGTTTTTGATTAGACTGAGTAGAGTTGTGGTTTCTCCATTCATTCATCTGCAGTGAAACTGTGTTAGCTACAGAATCAATGTTAGGATTAATATCATCAAAGCATTTAGCACATCTAGATTTCCAAATAGACCACAAACAGAAAGCCACTTTTTCATATTGTCTGAAATCCAGTATTATGGAAGTGTTACCTGCTAGAAAAAATTGAGCTATCCATTGATGTAAATATGAGGATAAGAGTATATTTAGCAAAGTTGCATCAACCCTATTCCAGATATCTATAGCAGTAGCACATGAGACAAACATATATTGTATAGTTTCCACATTTTGACTACACATATGACACAGATTACATTGGTACTTAGTCATTCTAGCAAGCTTATGTTTAGTTGGTAGACATTTATGCAAGAACTTCCACATGAAGTGATGAATTATAGGTGGGAGCTTATGTTTCCAGAAAGAACTCCAGTTTATGCTCATATTATTCTTGCTAGGTTTGAGTAAAAGCCTATCAGTCAAAATCATTTTATAAGCAGATTTTACTGAAAATCTCCCATTCCTGTTAGGCTCCCATCTAATTTTATCTTCACCATTGAAAGGAATTCTAAGTTTTAAGATTTCAGACACAGTATTTCTATCAAACAAAGCATTGATAATATCTAACTTCCAACATTTTCTATCATGATCAATTAGCTGACAAACATACACCATATTAGAAGAGTAGAAATGGGTTGGGGGTGGACTGTGCATACTTGGAATCCAATTGTCTTTCCAGATATGCACAGAATTACCATTACCAATTTCCCAGACATAAAATTTCTTAATTATGTCCAAGCCAGTGCATATACCTTTCCATATCCAAGATCCCTGTTTAGAAACACTATCACATAAAGGATTAGAATTCATGAAATATTTACCCCTCAAAATACAAGTCCAAGTATCATCAGGATTCTCAACCATTCTCCAAGCTAATTTAGCTAGGAGAGCAAGATTCAAAATATCAGTTTGTCTGATATTTAGACCACCTAAATGTTTTGGAAGAGCTATGTCTGACCAGCCCTTAGGAAAACATCCCTTTTCTCCATATTTTTTCCCCCACCAAAATCTCATTTGAATACTATCTAGCTTCTCAGTAAGCTCTTTAGGCATTGGGAAGACAGCTAGGTGATGGTTATCTAAGGTTCCTAAAACAGATTGATTCATAATTGTTCTACCTGGAGCAGCAAGATAAGAAGGTTTCCAATGAGCAAGTCTACTCTTAGAGTTATCAATCAGATGTTTAAAGGAATCAAACTTTCTTTTCTGCAAAAGAAGAGGGACACCTAAGTATTTCTCATTTAAAGACATTCTTCTAATTCTAAGAATATTAACAATTTCATTTTTCACATTATTGGGAACTTTTTTGCTGAAGGCAAGAGCAGATTTGTCAAAATTGACAGCTTGCCCAGAAAACTTACTAAACTGATCAATGATGGTAGCTAAGTTTCTAGCATCTTTATTTCTTTCCTTAATGAATATAAGGCAATCATCAGCAAAGAAAAGATGGGAAATAGAAGGGAAATGTTTATTAGCCTTAAACCCATGAATGATATTATCATGTTCAGCTTGAATTAAACTTCTTGACAAAGCTTCCATACACAAAATGAAGAGATAAGGAGACAAGGGATCTCCTTGTCTCAAACCTCTTTGAGGATAGTAAACTTTACCTGGGGCACCATTGAGCAAGATGGAGGTAGAAACAGTGGAGATGCATTGGTTGATCATACTGCACCAATCTTGAGAAAAGCCTAGTTTTTTTAGACTGTCAAGGAGGAAGGACCATTCTATTCTGTCAAAAGCTTTTGACATATCAAGTTTGATAGCAACACAACCATCTTTTGCTTTAGTTTTCTTCATAGAGTGGATTAATTCATGAGCAATAACAATATTATCATGGATTAGTCTACCTGAGATAAAAGCAGTCTGAGCAGGAGAAATAACCTTGTGCAAAGTTTTCTTAAGTCTAGAAGCCAATAACTTAGATATAATTTTGTAAGAAACATTGCATAAGCTTATAGGTCTGAAATCAGCCGCATTTCTAGGACAATTACTCTTAGGGATTAGAGTGGTAAAATTATGGTTTAATTGTTTCATGATATACTTAGAATGGAAAAAATATTTCACCATGTTGATAACTTCAGGACCCACTGTCTCCCACATTAACTGGTAGAAACCAGGTGGAAAGCCATCAGGTCCAGGAGTTGTCCAAGGCTTCATATCAAAAACAATTTGCTTGATTTCCTCATTGGAAGGCATAGCAATTAACATAAGGTTCTCTTCATCAGTTATGATTTTGTCTATGTTGGCAAGGTAAGAATCAAAATTAGCAGGTTTAGTGGTTCTACTCATGTCACTAAAGTGCCTGAGCAGCTCAGTTTCAATAGCATTTCTATCATCAAGCCAGATACCCATATTGTTTTGAAGAGAATCTATTTGAGTTTTTTGTTTTCTAAAGTTTGCCTTTTGATGAAAATAAGCAGTGTTTCTGTCATCTAAGAGAACAGCATCATCCTTACCTTTTTGCCTCCATAAATCTTCTTCAACATCATACCAATGTTTAAGTTTCTTTGTCAGCTTCAAAATCCTGCTGTCATTAGGATTTCTAACAGTTCTAGTAATATTAGAAAGCTGGAATTCCAGGTTAGTAATCTGAGAAGTAATATTACCAAAGTGTTGATAATTCCAATTTCTAAGGCAGGATTTGGTATTATAAAGACAATTAGCAAGGATGAAACTAGCTGAGCCATTAGTATTACCTTTCCATTCAGCTTTGATAAGATCAGAACAAGTGGGATCTCTAAACCAAGCTTTGTTCACCCTAAAGGGTTTTTTAGTGTTGCACTCCATTTTGCTGGTAATGAGCATTATGGGACAGTGATCACTCCCTAAGACAGTAAGGTGATATAAAGCAGCATTTGGATAACAGTTAAACCAGTCATAGGAAATGATTGCTCTATCAAGTCTTTCTAAAATAAGATCAGAATCATCCCTTCTATTGGTCCAAGTAAAGGGGTTTCCTATATATGGCATGCTAAACAGATTGAAAGAATCCAAAAGAAGATTGTTTGCATCAATATCATTCTGACTATGAACATTACCACCCTCCTTTTTATTTTGATGCAAGATAAAATTGAAGTCCCCTATTACAATCCAAGGATTATTATAAGAAGTCCTTAGGCATCTAAGGTGATTCCATTGGTTTTCTTTCTCCCTAACATTTAGAGAACCATAAATACAGGTTAAAAAAGAACTGTAATTTTGACCATCCAGCTTAACAATACAGTTAATCATATTCATTTGAGCATCAATAACCTGCAAATCAATACCATCTTTCCATAACACAGCTAAGCCACCTGAGAGTCCTATAGGATTTAAGAGGGTTATGTTTGGGTATTTGAATCTTTTCAGTAGGTAGTTCATTCTTTTTGATTGATTTTTTGTTTCAGAAAGGAAGATTATGTCAGGGTTTTGAGTTCTGATCAGCATATTAAGATGATTTCTTGTATCCTTGTTACCAAATCCACACACATTCCATGATATGATTTCATAGTTGCAGGAATAAAGTAGTAATGAATGAGAAGAATGACAATAAGAGTTTGAAATATAAAGTTAATATGCAATCTATAAAACTTATGCAGAGAATTGAAAGTCTTATGAGTTTTTTTTGAAAATTACCTTCTGCATTCCCTTAGTGTTGTCAGAAAGTTTCTCCTTTGTTGTGAGTCCATCTGGTGCTTGTGACTCCAATTGTCCTCCATCATGAGAATTTGAGTTTGGGCCATCTTCAGTTGTATCTTGAGGAGAATTGAGCCTTGATCTTTTCCCCAATCTTGTTGAGTTATTTTCATCTTCTAGTTGAACTAAAGTGTCTTTCCTTGGTACTAGAACAATACCATATTTAGGTGGGATGAAACTGGTTTTCTTAATCTCTTTATTCTTTGGGCAGATTGGAATATTGTGATCCTGTTTTCCACCAACTAGAATTTTCTTATTAGCAGTGTTACTGATTCCAAAGAAATATGGCTTGCTGTGAGCTTTTTCTAAAAAGTCTTCTGCTGCCTTGCAAGCTCCTTTAGTATGTTTGATGATGTAGCATTTTGGATAGATGTTGTGAGGTTGTTTTTCAAAGAATAATTTAATCCATCTAGTACACCCTGCATTAGTCTTAGCCATAACTCCTCTCCTTAATGGGAAGTTTATGTCAATATTAACACAAACTTTGACTCCTTCCTTATCCACTGGGATTGCATCTTTGGGCTCAATTGCAATGACCTCACCCACCAGTTTTCCAATCTTAGTGACAGAGAGTATATTGATATGCTCAGGTAGTAGTTTCTTAAGTTGCATCCAGAAACATTGGTGATTCCAGTCTAGCTCCTTGTAGATGATTTCAGAGTTATAGTGATGCAAGATCACCAAATTTTTGTTTAAACTCCATGGCCTGGTTATGAAGATATTATGTTTTGTTTCTTCATCCTTGAATTTGAAGACCATAATATTTTTATCAATTTCCACTACCTTAACTTCACCTTCTGGGAGATGAGACCAGGCATACTTGATATGGTGTTCTACTGCTTTAAAACCCATAAAGCCTTCTTCCATGATAATCATTCCAATGAGACAGTTATCCCAGTTGCCTATTTCTTCAGTGATGACTTCAACCACTTCATCCTCCTCCTTATCAAGGTCCAGTGCTGCTTGTTTGAATTCGCAGTGACGCAAAAAGCGCAATCACTTATTTGAATAATAATAATCACCAACTGTGTTGGTTCAATTAAACTATTTTAGACGATTGTCAATTTCTTTTGAATAATTTTGTTTTCTCGAGAGTAGATTACGTTAATAGAATTTTTATCTCCATGGTCGATAAGGCGGCTAAGTATTGTAGGAGAAACAATGTAACGGGGGAATGGTCAGATGAAAAACCTACCTTCCTCCTAGATTTGTAATCTCTTTCCGGAATGAAATTTATCTTAGCAATAAAAATAAAAAAAATAATCTAACGGTCAAAAAAACCAAATCTGATGGAATTTTAAGAAGTGGGAATGTTATTTATGCCCCTACTATCTATGGGCCTTGCACAAACACCCTTATGGGTCTTTACAAATACCCCTAATGGCAGAAGTGAAATTATGAACATAAAAATTATTCATATAATCCCATTTTTAACCTTTACATTTTATTCTTCATCTTTCTCTTTCTCACCCAGGAAAAGTCAATGGATCTCTCCACCACTGCCACCACCATCTTCATCTCCGTCTCCGTCGCCACCGTAACGCCACCAACACCAGAACCAGAATCATCTCCATCACCATCACCTTGTAAAGATTAATATCAAAACCACTACTACCATCAGCACCGTTTAAGATCGGAGATTTCTCCATCTCTCCATCTCTCTACTTTTCTCTCCTCCACCATCACCCAGCACCACTACTACCATCAGCACCGTTTCTTCACCTCCGTAACCACTATCAACGTCGCCATATCTCCGCCGTCGTTCATACTTACTTTATGTTCATTTGAGTGAGACGGAGATTTTTCAGAGACGATATACAATTTTGAGAGAGATAATAGATTTCTTCATATAGAATCAATCAAATTTTCGAATCGAACTTCATAGTCACCAATCTACAGTTCGTATTCTTCTCATTTTAAGAAGTATTTCAATGTCAATTGAAGATCCAGTCAATCGAGATAGAAATTTAGGTTTTCGAGTGATTTAGAGTTAGAAGTTGGGTTTATGGCTCTAGGTTGAAAATTGAGAGAGGGGTTTCATTTAATTGGGTTTATGGAGGAATTACAGGAGAGTATCTCTTTTCTGAATGTATTGAGAACGGAATAAAAGAAGGATTTTATTTTGATTTGTGAATTGAGGAATGAGAAGATGGGTGATTCAAACATATTTTGATGGTTTGATTTCAAACCCTTGAAATCAGGAAAAGAGAGGAAATGTTGGTGGTTGTCCGCAGTGAAGTAAATGACTGAATTTGAGAATGAGTCAAGATTTGGCTGAAGTACTGGGAATGGAATTGCATATGGGATTGAAGCTACAGATTACAATGTGGTTGAGGAGGAGATTCAAGGGTATGGAGTTGTTGATGTGTTGATATGGAATTAGTGTTGTTGGATGGTGATTAAATGGATTTGAAAACAACTGATAATCTGTTTCGATATACAAGGGTTGTGTTACAGAGTACTCAACAACTCATGGGTTGCAAAGCTGGACATGCTTCTAAGGTAATTAAAATAGTACTCGTGAATTTTTTTAGTTTCATATTTTCGGTTGATTGAATTTCAGTTAATTACTTTTGATTGAAGAAGAAAGATTGAATGAATTTCATCCTGTTCAATTTGTTTCTAAGTGTTTTTTTGTTTTCAAATTTGTGAACATTGAAGTATGTTTAAGACTCCTAATTGTCTAGTTCTCTGTGTTGCACTTATCCTTGTGAAGCAAAGAAGTTATTTGGTCTTTAGGAATAACAAATTGTAATTTTAGGATACGCTTTTTCCTTCCTTTTCACATGATGTTTCTCTTGGTTTTCACATTGATTTGATGGTTTTCAAAGTAAGTTTTATCTTACTTTGAATGAGGTTACTCTAATTTTATTTGGATGCCGACTAACCTCGTGAAGTTACAGCCATTTCCGATCCTGAAAACAGTAAAGGAAAATTCATCACGGAGACGCGTTCAGTTGTCCACTGACCTAGCTAAGCAAGTGAAAGTGTTGCTTGAAGATTTTCAAAATAGCATTTCTGGACAGGTATTACTCTAGGAAATGTTTCTCTGACTTACTCTAGGAAATGTTTGGTTTACGCGTGATTGCTTTATCTTTATGCTCCATCGTTGTTAAGTGTATCTTATGGAGTTTGCAATGGTGATTGGTGAATGCTCTCCTCATTTTCTTGTTTATGTTGGTTTATTTTCCTCTCTATCATTCTCGATACAGTTGAAACAGCATATATAAAGGTACTAGGAACTTTTTGCTTATAAATTTTAGAAAAATTTGATCAATCTACACTATGATCTTGCTTAGAGATTCATTCTTATGTGTGTTCACACGTGTCTCTTTTTCAGTCCTTGGTTAATTCTTATGTGTGTTCAGTTCAGATTACCTGACTAGTATTCAAATTTGGATTGTAATCAGCTTGGCTCAATAGGGAAGCTGGTAGCAATTATGCCAGTGAAGACTGTTGGTCCCGCCAAAGGTGTTGCAAGCAACGGGATCTTTTGGAAAAATTGCATTTTCCTTGTCCTTGTGGGCTAGTCAACTGATGGGAATTTGGTACGTATTTGTTATGTTGTTAATGACTATATGTCAGAATATGTGTGTTCGACTCACACTAGGTTCACTCATTTGTGTGCAATTTTTATTTTCCGGAGACAACTTGTGATAGTTGCCTCCATATTTGGAGACAACTTGGGCTAGTTGCCTTCACTTTTGAAGACAACTTTGTGCTAGTTGCCTTCACTTTTGAGGACAACTTGAGCTAGTTGCCTCAGATTCGGAGACAACTTGTGATAGTTGCCTCCATATTTGGAGACAACTTGGGCTAGTTGCCTCCATATTTGGAGACAACTTGGGCTAGTTGCCTTCACTTTTGAAGACAACTTTGTGCTAGTTGCCTTCACTTTTGAGGACAACTTGAGCTAGTTGCCTCAGATTCGGAGACAACTTGAGCTAGTCGCCTCCATTTTGTTTTGCAACTTATTCATGTACACTATTTTATTGGAGACAACTTGAACTAGTTGCCTCCGATATTGACATTATTTATTAGAGACAACTTGAGCTAGTTGCCTCCATTTTTGGAGACAACTTGAGCTAGTTGTCTCCGATATGGACACAACTTCAGCAAGTTGACTCCACATGGTAGTGGTGGTCGTCGGTGGCGGTGGTTGGCGACGGTGATGGCGGCGGTGTTGGTGGATAGTGGTGGTGGTTGGCAGCGGCGGTGGTGGACAGTGGTGGTCGTCGGTGGTTGGCGGCGGCGGTGACGGTGGGTAGCGGCGGTGTTGGTGGACAGTGGTGGCGGTTGGCGGCGGTGGTGGCGACGGTTGGAGTTGGTGGTGAACAGTGGTGGTGGCGGTTGGCGGTGGTGGACAGTGGTGGTGGTGGTTGGCGGTGGTGCTGGTCAGTGGTGGTGGTCGTTGGTGGTGGTCGGCGGCGGTGGTCGTTGGTGGTGGTTGGTGGCGTTGGTCAGTGGTGATGGCCGACTTTTTATTTTTTTAGTGGTTAGTGGTAATGGTTTTGTATATACATTACACAAAAGAGGGTATTTTAGTAATGTATTATGCTTAGGGGTATTTGTATAAGTTGATAAGGGTATTTTGGAAGGGGCCCTATAGTAAGGGTATTTAAATAATGTCCCCTTTTAATAATGTGGGACCCAATTTAGAATTAGGTACCTTGCGTAGTAATGAATCGGAGTATTAGGTGTATAAAATGAAAAATAAAAAAAGAGTGGGTATTGAAAATTCCATTTTGGTGATATATATTCGGTTTTCATAGTTTGCTTGTTCTCGAGTTCTCTTTGTTGGTTGTTTTTGTTTTAGGAAGAGTGAGCGTTTTTCTATTTAGTTTAGTCCTAAATAAAGGAAAGGTATAATTTTAGGTTTTTAGCTCTGGATTCGGCCATTCTTCGTTCGAGCAGAGGAAGGTTATGCCGGAAGGCGTAAAGGTAAACCCTAAGTCCAGACTTCTCTTTTTTCTTTATCTATATATGTAGATCTGAAAAACCTGATTAGATTAGATTTGATATAGGAATTATCGGATTTGATTGATTTTAGACGAGTTGCTATTGAATCTATTTGATTTTTTATTTTGAAATTGAGATAAAATTATCACTTATATTGGGATTCAGACTGGGTTTTGATTTGTATTTTGTCTTTCTATGTGAATCTACTCGATCTATCATTGAAATTTAAGGTAATTGAAGGTTTTGATTCGGATTTATATTTTTATGATAGTTTGGGCCCGATTTTGGGTTGAATTAATTTCATGTTCCAATTAATTTTAGATCTGAATTCTAAGTGATGATTGTTTTAGTTTGGTTGATTTTGTTGTTTTGATTGATAATTTTGGGGATACTTTTGGTTTTATTGGAGTATTTTTCTATATGAGTAATTGATATTGTATTTTGGAATTGATGACTATCGTACGGAATTTTGCTTTTTACACGTCTCATTAGCTGGGAGCTGGTTTGGTTCTAATGAAGTTTTCTGGGTTTTCCACACTCATTGATGAACAAAACCCTTGAATAGATGATTTATTTATAACCATAGCCTGTCTGTTTCAGTGCATCTAACCCACTGATTAGTTGATTCAAATAGTTTTAAGTTGATATCGTTTGATCTCTGTTTAAAGAATCATATGCCAATTTTTTCTGTTGCTAGGTTGCGCCACTCTGTAATTCGAAAGGCTTAATCATTCCTCTTGAGATATGGAGCAAGTGCATCTTTGGTCAAATTGCCACCAGTTTCGAGTTTTGCTTATCCAGGAGGTTCTTGACTGGCGGTTTCTCGTTCTTGGAGATTTCCTTCGTTTTTCCTTCGTTAACTGCACTTAGTTGCCACATGCTTGCAAATGATCACCATAGCAGGCCTGATGCAAATACTTTCTGATTATGGTGTTCCACCCTATATGAGTAAGTTTTTTTGTTTACTTGCTTATGTGAAGCAGATAGTTTTTTTTCTGACATCCTCTCCATTGATAGTGAATTACAACACAATTTTCGATCGAGATATTCGGGGGAACATCTTGTGGGGTACAATAACTGTGATGGAACTTTCCAAAATACATATTGCTAGTGTTGTTATTGTATTGTAAGATGCTTACCTTGTTTAATTTTCAATTTGCAGGGCCAAAATCCGCAAGTGAAGTGAAAGTTTTTGCTTAGTTATCTGTAGATACGTCTGTTACTTTGTATATGCAGACCTAGTATTTCTTAGTCATTACTTCGTCAGAGCTCAGATTACGCTAGCATGGAAACCCATTGCTGAATTCTAAATCCCTTTCTCCAAATTCATTAGAGTATAGATTTTGAACTCTAGTACCTCACAACGAAGGTCATCTCAATGGGTATGTCAATTCCGCTTGAACCAGTTGTCAAAATTTCCACAAGATGCTCCATGATTTCCTACCTCATCTAGCATCATATGTCAGTTACAGAATTAGCTCTGTGCTTCTAGAGCTTTATGTGGACAAGACTTTCAAGTGCACCCTTCAGAAGGTTAATGCTTTTGTAGTGTTGCACAGCTGCTTGCTCAATTAATGTTGGATTTGGCAATAGAGGTTTACATATATTTTATAGCGTACTTAGTAGTATTTCCTTAGCTGTATACGTGGAATGCCACTTGTTTAAACACAAGTTCTGCATTTTTTTTTCTCAATTCAAATAAGTGTCAAAGTTTTGGAACCGGTTGTGTGGTATTCGCCAAGAAAAATGGATAGGTGAGCTGAGTTCCTTATACTTGTTTATGTTACTGGTTTGAGCATTTTATGGGGTTTTAATGTTTTCTCTTGATCTTTATAGATATAAGATTATCAAGGAAGTTGGTGATGGAACATTTGGAAGCGTTTATCGTGCTTTAAATAAGCAGACTGGGGAAGTTGTATGTCTATTTGATACTTGTTTTTTTTCTTCTTCTGGTTGGGTCCATTTGAGTTTCATGATTGAACTCAAAATGCTAGAATTGGTCTTGATTGTGTCTTCTCATGTTGATGTATTTTGCTGAAGGTTGCAATAAAGAAGATGAAGAGAAAATATTATTCTTGGGAAGAGTGCATCAACCTGCGGGAAGTTAAGGTATTATTGGCTCTCTATATTCAAGTTCTTCTCTAATCTGAGGATCTGCACTTACTAATTGGTTTTGCAGTCATTACGAAAGATGAACCACCCCAATATTGTGAAGCTCAAGGAAGTCATAAGAGAAAACGATATCCTGTATTTCGTGTTTGAGTACATGGTATGCTTTTTCAAAAATATCTAGGTGTGTTTTGTGTTCTTAAGTCATGTGAGGGCATCTAATGACTTTCCGGCGTACTGCGTTTATTTCAGGAATGCAACTTGTACCAACTTATTAAGGATAAGGTGAAACTCTTCCCAGAAGCTGAAGTACGCAACTGGTGTTTTCAAGTATTTCAAGCTCTTGCATATATGCACCAGCGTGGATACTTTCATCGCGACCTTAAGCCTGGTAATGAGGCTTATCTTTTGTTTTGTGGTTGTGAAATCACATTATATGAAATAGTAACCGTTTCATATGCAATCTGAACACCTGTCTTGAACTTTGCGCAAGTGTTCTGCTTCTTTTATAGGTCTTGCTCATGTAATTGGTTGTGCTTGTCCCTTTTTCTAAATGAACATTGTCTAATTTTATGGTACACTTGAATTTTGCAGAGAATTTGTTGGTTACAAAAGACCTGATTAAAGTTGCAGATTTTGGTCTTGCCCGAGAAGTTTGCTCCCAGACGCCTTACACAGAATATGTCTCCACTCGCTGGTTAGTTCTAATTGGTTTTCACGCTAATGTTAGCCTCCTGTGTTTTCAAATGCATTTTGTCATCCTAACAGATATGCATATGGCAGGTATCGAGCTCCAGAAGTTCTGCTCCAGTCACCATCATACAATTCCGCAGTTGGTGCGTATGATAGTGCTGTATCATGTTATCATATAATGCGTGATACTGTTTGATTATAATTTAATAGATCAAATATTCCTTCTCCAGATATGTGGGCTATGGGTGGTATCATGGCTGAATTGCTTTCACTCCGCCCTCTTTTTCCTGGTTCCAGGTGTGCATGAATTCCTTTTTCTTAAAAATTTGTGAACATGCGTCTGGTAATTATTGAAATTCGTTGATAGGTGTTCTCTTCTACAATGTTATGACTTGTGTGAATGGAACAGATATCTATTGTTCTAAATTTAAACTAGGTTACAAAATGTGAAACCAGTTGTTGCTTTTCTTTTGTCATGCAGTGAAGCGGATGAGATATACAAAATATGTAGTGTGATTGGCAGTCCAACTCAGAAATCATGGGCTGAGGGTCTTCAACTTGCAAACTCAATTAACTATCAATTTCCTCAGGTAAGTCCTTTTGCATGTCTAAAATGTGAAGCTTGCATGTGCTTTCAACTTGCGAACTCAATTAACTATCAATTTCCTCAGGTAAGTCCTTTTGCATGTCTAAAATGTGAAGCTTGCATGTGCTTTGTCTACCTATTCACTCAGTTGGTTAACTGCTGTTTCACTCTTCTTTTTACTTTCTATGTATCTTATTTTGTTTCGAATTAACGAATAACTTTGAATGCTGCAGTTACCAGGTGTCCACCTTTCTGTGCTTATTCCATCTGCTAGTGACGATGCTACAAATCTCATTAGTGTAAGTTTTCGTTTTGGTACAATTTGTCTTTGTAAATTGTGTAGAATGAAAGAAACTGTGAACACTTTTTCCTCTCTTCAAATATGTGCAGTTGCTATGTTCTTGGGACCCAAACAAGAGGCCGACAGCTGCTGAGGCACTACAACATCCATTCTTTCAGGTAATTTTCTAGTTATGGATTTTTTATTGACAACGTCAATGTAAGCAACAGATTCTTCTTTTTTCGTATATTTAATGAATGTGGCCACTTACACGTGTTTCCTTCGATGCTACAGTCCTGCTATTATGTTCCTCCATCTCTACGGGCAAGAACTGCAATTACTAGGACACCTCCATCTGGTTTGTTCTTTTATCTTTGGCGGCTGGTAATCTCAAATTATGCGGTGAAGATACTGTGTTATTTTGAATCTAATTAAGGTGGGCGAATTTGTGCAGTTGGAACTAAGACAACTCTGGAGCAGAGGAGCACTAGAAGATACTCCGGCACTTTCTCTGATACAAAACCTTTGCGCAACTTCTCGTCTGCAAAGGCAAACACTACATTGAGTCCAGGTGATTTTGTTTTAATTTCTGCATGTGAACATCTGTTTTAGGCCAACTTGTACATAAAAGTTTTCTTTTGTCAATATTCTAATTCGGTGGGATGTATGCCATCTCAGGGGTCGTTCCAAAAAAGCTGGAAATGGATCATCAAGCTACGAATAAATTAGACAAATCTGTGAAGGTTGTTGCTAAACAACCACAACCAAAATATCGACCACCAGCAAGGAACAGCCCAAGTAAGTCTTTTAAATTTCTCTTAGTTGCACTCGGTTTGATAGGTACTAATTGGGAGAGATTAAATGCAATGCAATTAGATAGCTGCTAATTGGGAGAGATCAAGTTTTTGAGGTAGGGTAAGTTCGACCCATGTGTTTCATGTCCCAATTGGATCTATAGAGAACATGTAAAGTGCCCAAATGTTGTCGCGGCAGTAGCTTTTACCACATTCTGATGTTTAGTGATTTTTGTATTTTATTCACATCTTTTTGCAAACTGAGATGCTATTTAGTTAATGAAAAGGAAGCATGTTGAAAAAATCTGTTGTATGCAGCTTCTCTCTACACTGGAGGCAGGGCTCTTCGGGGGGTTTCGGATGCGACAGAAAAGTTGGCACAGCTGACAGTTAGCACTGGGAAAGTTGTTGCTCCTCCCTCCAAGCAGCAAGCATCGGCACCACCACCACGTATGAAGGCTGGAGGTTGGCATGGCCACACCACTGTTGGGTTCCTTGGACGACCTACTCATGAGATCCCCTCAGCCAGAAATCATTCGAGGAGGGTTGCAGGATGAAGGTATATTTGCCCTTATTGGAGATGCAGGAGAGTATGCCCTGGTTATAATTACCTGCTTAAGAGTCTGTAAACATGGGTAGTCAATAAAACAATGCTCTCTTTTGGTTACCTACTACTCACGAGATCCCCTCAGCCAGAAATCATTCGAGGAGGGTTGCAGGATGAAGGAATATTTGCCCTTATTGGAGATACAGGAGAGAGAGTATGCCCTGGTTATTATTACCTGCTTAAGAGTCTGTAAACATGGGTAGTCAATAAAACAATGCTCTCTTTTGGTTGCCTTGTAGGTTCAGGTTTGTGGTTGGAGTTTAGCTGTCGTAAACCAAGAAAACTGTGATGTTTATTCTCGTGTTGCCACATATATATTTTAAGTGTTCATCAACGGATCTTACTATGATGTTTGTTTTAACTGCCACTAGGCCAATGCTCAGAAGGCTTAAAAGTAACTTGAACCCGCCCTGATTTTTTAATTGCTTGGTCAGTTACAGTTATTATTCTTGCTTGGTCAGTTACCTCCATTGGGACTTTTTTTGAAAGCTCGATCTAGCAGCACCTGAGACTGCTAGATTACACATCAGTAAACCGCACGAGATTACATTACGATTGTTGTTTGGTCATCCTTTAATGATGGTTGCTGTCTGGTCATCCTTTTTAAGCAAGTTAATGACACACCGTAGCCCAGCATAGCAGTGGTGTAATGGTTATCTCTAAGATCTGTCATCTCAAAGAGATTTTTGGTGTGGTAAATCCAAGCACGGTGGTTTGTACTAAGGAATTAAATTTGTCCTTACAAACTCCAAGGTTGCTTAGGCTTTAAAAATCGTAATCATGCCAGCCTTGTTTCTTCTCTCCAAAGCTGCTTGAGTGCTTGGAATATGAGTCATTTTAAAACTTCCCTTTACTCGACTAAATTACTGAGAAATATGTTTGAAGTGTATGTAAAGAAAACGCTCATGCAATCAGAGGTGGGTTAAGAGTGAGTTTCATTATTTTAAGAAAGAACTATTGGATTGCCTTTATTGATATTAGCTAAAAACAATGTTTGAAGCGAACATAAAGATTGATGTTCACATAATCAGTTGTGAACTAAGAGCGAGTCTCATTCTTAATTACCGTTGTGCAAGGTATTAATTTAAGTGGATAGTCGCATCTTAAATCACCCCCTCCTACCAAGTTGGTTTTTTTTCTTTCCGACAAGTTGTTATCCTAAGATTGTAAGTACATATCATTTGAATGTAAAAACCTATAGAATCATAATTTAAAGCAGATTGAATAAAAGTTGGCATTTTTCCTCCATTGTTGTTTGTGAGAACCTTGAATTCTTGCATGCTTTTCTAAAACATCTGCCATATGATTGAAAATAAAACCCAAAAGAAAACTCCCATGATACCCTCTTGGCTTCAAAGATTATTTTTTGATTTCTCCATTGAATTGTGTTTGCCTGACCCTGTGTAAAATCAATTACTCCCTTGCAATCTCCCCAAATCTAGAAGTATTGATAGTCCATGCTTTCCGCCCACCTTGTTGCTTCACGCAATGTCAGTGCTTCTACCTCTTTAGAGTTGGAAGCATAAATGGCCCCAGATCCAGCTTGGATAGTTGCATATGGTGCAAAACCTAAAATTGTCCATAAACTGTGAGATTATTTTCATCAATCCGAGAAGCATCATAGGTAAATTTATATTTATATGGATCAGATGGAATCTTCTGATGGTATTAGTATTCATAATTGTACGAGGTATCCTAAATCAGATGTTTGTCCTGATGTCAATTCAGTAGAAACATTTAGAAGTAATGGAGGCCAAAATTTAAGATGTCTCAGTAAAAACAAAGATGTCCCTGAAAAATTCTCATGCACATTTGTTTCCATGAGAAGAAGATCTGGGATAAGGTTGAAATTCAAACCTACCAAAGGAGGAAGAATTCATATAGATTTTGCGAAAAAATATTCAAAAAACAGTTGTTTCAGATATTTACATGGATGATTACAGAAAATGAATGCATTTACACAAAAATATCTTAATTCTATGAGACACATTCAACTTCCAAAAGGCTTTCCAGAATGCAGTAGTAGACTGCGTAATCTGATTAGGTACATTGTTTTGCAGTTTATCATACATCGATTTAACTATGGATTGACTGAAGCTGCTTAATGCATTTCCAAATCCAGGTTTCGTTGTAAGTATGAAAGATTGTAGTATTTCTAAAATATGTCTTTTAGAATATAATCCCACAGTGCATTTGGTTGATAAGCTAATCTCCAAGCTAATTTGGCTTCATATCTCTAAAATATTTGTCTTTTAGACATTGTCTTAGACATTTTTAGAAATTTTAGTAGATTATCTTACAACAATAACTCAGAAAAATTTATATTTTTGGTACTTCCGAATGTGTTACTTTTATTTTAAGAAACAATTTAAAACATTCACCTCTCTTACGAGCCTCTTCGAGATGCTCTTAGTTATTCTTAAACGAAAGTTTCTTATTCAAACTCACCTAATTTAGCAAGGGTAATACATTCATGACTGCTAATGGGATGTACTAGTTTGCCGGGAGGTTACCAAATCAAACTAGTTTTTTTCATACCGGACCCGTAGGAATGAGCGGGTACAATACACATTCTTTAATGAATTTAGATTCAAAGCGATCTCTCTCCTCTTTGTGAATCGGTCGGTTATGCAAATCTAACTCAGTACTTTCTCAAAACTCTTGTGATGTTGACATTCTTATATCTAAACTAATTTTTCTTTCTTTGATTTTCTGTTTAATCTTTACTAATGTCTCCTAATTAGCAAGTTTTTTTTGCACCTTTTAAAGTTATTTCTTTGGTTTTTCATTTTCATTCTAAGCCTATTTTATCATCTTTGTTGTAGTATTTTTATCATGTGTAACTAATCTCTCATGTGCTTTTCAAGATGCATTTACAGTTTATTGTTTTCACAATGGCGTTTGCTACTTTTCATGTTGTGTTCATGGCGTTTGCCGAGTCTGCTAATCTCAATCGTTTGATTACATGTTTAAACTGTCTTAGTATCAACTGTAATTGGTGGAGGAAGTTTCAATCCCGATTCAACTCAGTTTCCTATCTTAGAACCAAAGCCCGCCTTGACGTTCGCACAAAAAAAATCAAAAAAAAAAAACATTTACCACGTCAAACGGAAATTCTGGCTAATCAGTTTTCTCTGCATCCACGTTCACAGTTACACTTTTCTTTGTAATCCTTAGTCAATATTGAACACCATTACTGCGCATAATCAGGAAAAAGGTAACAATATTTCACTGAATAATTGCCAAAACCCTAGAGTCTTTCCTATTAAGCCTTTTACTTTATATTCTCTGAACTTCACCCAAGAAATCAATCTTCACGGTTGCTTAACATGGAGGATCAAAGATCATCACAAATGGGGCAATTGGTTAACAAATTTAAGCAAGTTACTCTAGATCTAGGAGACACAAACGAGATTGTCATTGTTCAACAAGAAAGTAACAACAAGGGGAAAGAAGTTGAAGAAACTACATAGGATGCTAGTGAGATTGGAAAAAAAATCATTGAAGGTAGAACGAGTCATGATATGGTTCAAAAATACATCCATTTCACATGGCCTTTCATTACAGCTGATCAGCTTAAGATAGATGAAATCGACCCCAATATCTTTATTTTCAAGTTCAGTAACTGGGTGTTGTAACAAAGTTATTGATGAACGTCCTTGGAATATTAAAAATAAGTTGTTAGTGGTTCATGACTATATACAGGAGATGATCTACACTGAAAAACAATGGGGATTTCAATTGTTCTGGATCCATCTAAAGTTTTTATTACCAGAACACATGAACATTTTTGTTGTCACAAAGATTGGTGAAATCATGGGAGAATTTGTTAAAATAGATATAAAAGATGCTATACCAGTGGATGGAGTACATGTGAAAGTTTGTGTCAACATCGATCTCTCAAATCCTTTGAGAAGAGGTGTTAAAGCTATATCCAATGCTAGGTTAACTCGTTGGATTAAGTTTTATTATGAACGTCAACCTCCAGGTATCTGCACTGAATGTTACATCATAAAACATTGCAATGTATTATGCAAACATGCTGCTGAGTTCCTAGTTAAGGCTCATGAAAAGCCATATTTCTTTGGCAAAGTCTGCAATCTAAGAAAGACGGTTTCCTCATCAAAAACTGTTGAAGCACCAACCTCCAGGAAAAGTCAAAAGAATTTTATTAAGAACATTTTTTTTTGTCCCACCTAAAGATGGTATTGCTGTTAACATGGACTTTCTTCTCAAGCAAAGTACTGAAGATGGTGATGAAGAAACTAGGTTAGGGAAACATCATAGAACTAACAGCCACACTACTCTTAGTCTCACCATTTCCGAAACTTCCTCTACCAATGCTGATAATGATAAAAACATGGGAGAACAAGCATCTCACAGGGGCACAACTAATAAAGCAAAAGCTGTTAATGTAACGGAAGAAATCCAGGTAATTCTTACAATGCTTCTAATTTTTTGTCTTAAAATTTATTCACATCTCATTAGTATTCTTTACAGCTCTCTAGTAATCATTAATAGGCAGGTCAATTTTTTCTTTATTCAGCATTCATTGCTTTTTCATGCATACATAAAAGATCATCCTAAGTTTTACGTACCCTTTCATCATGAAAATTCCTTATCATATTTTTGTGTGGACCCTAATCATAATTTCATTCCTCAATTATTCTTATACTCATCCAAGAATGAAAGTAATCTCCTGGAATATGCAAGGTTTAAAAACCTCTTCAACTAGAGATCATCTCAGTGATTTAGTTAGATCCCATAATCCTGACATGATTTTTATTTGTGAGACAAAAATTCTTCAGCATAAAAGCAAGCCTCTTTTAAGGAATCTACACTACCCCAATCAAGCTTTCATTGAGCCAATTGGCTTAACTGGAGGACTTATTCTACTCTGGAAAGATGGTTTCACTTGCAATCTGCTATATGCTAGTCATAATATGTTCAACCGTTCCATTCAATCTGATCCTAGTAAACCAGCATATCACCTTACCTGTATGTATGGTTTCCCTGACTTTACTAGGAAAAAAGAACAATGAGAATATCTTCTTGAACTCAGTAATAGTATTAAAAGCCCTTGGATAATCATTGGAAACCTCAATTTTCATCTCACAAGTGATAACCAAATTGCTACCTCTTCATCAGATGGTTTTGTCAATAGTATCATTAATTCTTGTGGTCTTAAGGACTTAGGTTTTGTTGGAAAAAAATATACTTGGACTAGAAATAACCTAAGTACTGGCACTAGAAGATCTAGGATTGACATGGCTCTAGGGAATAGTGATTGGTGTTATTATTTTCCTTACTCACAACTAAGACATCTTACTCAAGTTGGGAGTGATCACAACCCATCATGTTTTCTTCTAATATCACCATGCAAAAAAGTTGGAAGCCTTTTAATTTTTTTCTAACCTGGTTAAATGATCAAAGTTGCAGTTCTGTTATTGAAAATGCATTGAAGATTGATGTGGTAGGTTCTCATGTCTTTCAACTTGTTAAAATATTTCAATCAACAAGGAAGGAGTTATATTTATGGAATTGAAATCGTTTTGGTGATGTTAATACAAAGGTATACAATTTACAGAAAGACTTGGATACTTTGCAAGGTCAACCTCCTTCAGATGATAACCACAACAAAATACTTCAAATCAATGAATCCATTTGGCATAGATGAAAGAGTGAACTGTATCAGCAAAAGTCTAGGGATCGTTTCATTCATGACATGGACAATGACAACAAGTACTTCCATAAAAAAACATATAGAAGAAGAGGAAGAAACAACATATATTCTCTACAGGATCATGACAGTAACTGGCTTCATTCTATAGAAGAAATTTCTCACCATCTTACTTCTCATTTTAAAGATATAAGTACTTCTAATGGAGTTCACTTGGATGACAATCTATTCATGTTGCTTCCTTCCATTATTTCTGATTCAGTTAATTTGCTTCTCACTAAGTACCATCCCACCAAGAAATTTATGATACACTGAAGAGCATGGAGAATTGGAGTGCACCAGGCCCTGAAGGTTTCCAAGACGGATTTTATAAAAGCCAGTGAAATATCATTGGTGAAGATGTCTGCCAAATGGTCACCAATTTTTTTGAAACCAAGCATATCTTAAAGAAGATTAACAATACTTACATTTCTCTTATTCCTAAGAAGAAGAAATCTGTTTGTGCAGTTGATTATAGACCAATTGGTCTATGCAATACATCTTACAAGATAATCTACAAGATCATTGTAAACAGATTAAAGCCATTAATGGAGAAAATAATCTCCCCTTATCAGGCATCATATATTTCAGGGAGATTAATCAGCGACAACACTGTAATAGCTCAAGCGATAATTCACTCAATAAAGAGGAAGATAGGTCAAATTGGTTGGATGGCTTTAAAGCTAGACATGTCAAAAGCTTTTGACAGGTTATAATGAATTTTTTTGATTAAATTTCTAAAATACTTTGGCTTTTGTGATGAATTTTGTGACCTGATATACCAATGCATCAGTACAACATCACTCTCAGTTTTTCTAAATGGATCTCCTTGTAAAGAATTTCACCCAATAAGAGGCATTTGACAAGGTGATCCACTATCACCATATTTGTTCATCCTTGCAATGGAATTTCTCTTCAGACATCTTTATAAAGTGACTGCAAACTCTCCAGCCACTAATCATTTTCTTTTTGCAGATGACTGCTTGATTTTCACTCAGGAAAACCTCTCATCAGTTCACAATCTTTTGGAACTCCTACATAATTTCATCTCACAGTCAGGTCAGGTTATCAACTTTGAAAAATCTTTTGTTCATTTCAGTAAAAAAACCAATCCTTCTGTAGCTGAAACTACTACTCAGATCTTAGGTGTTAAACCTATGAATTCCGAAGAAAGATATCTTGGTTCTCCTTTACTTTTGGGTCATTCTAAACATGAAGCTTTCAAGGCTATTGAAGAAACTTTCATGAACAAATATTCAGCTTGGTCATCTACATCTCTTACTCAGGCTGGCAGAGCAATTATGATAAAGCATGTCTTGAATTCAATACCAATATATCAAATGGGCACTTTCAGATTGCCTAATAATATACTAAGTAAACTTACAACCATTCAGAGGAAATTTTTCTGGGGTTATCAATCTAATAGAGACTCTAATCCTCTTGCTTGGTCAAAAGTTTGTAAAACAAAAGATATGGGTGGGCTTGCATTCAGGGATTTAGAAATGCGAAACCTAGCTCTTCTCACTAAGTTATCATGGAGATTGTGCACAGAGTATGATGCACTTTGGTCTCCGATAATGGGCACTAAATACTTCAGCAATAGAGATATTCTTCATCAATATTTCAAAGCTATTAACTGCTCATATGTTTGGAATGGTATTATCAGGGGCATACAAGTTGTTCAACAAAATTATTTCATGGAGGTAAACAATGGTAAAAAGATTAAAATTTGGTTGGATAAATGGGTTCCTAGTCTTACTACACCACCACAGCCAGTTAATGAGCTACACATATTTTATCATGAAGTAGAAGAACTAATTCTACCAAACACCAATAACTGGAACATAGAGCTTCTTAATATGCTCTTTGACACTAATACTTCTCAGAAAATTCAAAGATTATTTCTTGATACTTCTAAAGAATACACTATGGTTTGGACCCTAGCTAGAGATGGTATATTCTCAGTTAAGAGCACTTACAAGTTGCTCACTATGTACAACACATAAATACAGATTAATGGAAGAATTATACCAAACACTGTATGGAAGGTACTATGGAAATGCAACATTACTCACAGGTTTAAATTGTTTGCATGGAAATGCATCCATGAAATAAATTCCACTAGGAGTAGGCTTGCTATCTACAATTCTGGTATGGAAACTCATTGTGAAATCTGTGGAAACTCAGAAGAAACCATGGAACATTTGATATTCCATTGTAGACATGCCAGATCAGTGTGGATGATGGTTAATGTTGACATTGATAGAGTACAAATCAGTTGCAACACAGTCTCATAATGGGTAGAAAGTTGGTTTACAAGTAGTAACAGCTCTTCTAATGAACTACTGTTATATATTTTGATGATTAGTACATGGAAAATTTGGAAAGACAAATGTAATGCAGTATTTCAGGGAGTAACTCTTAACCCATTTAACTCCATGCATATAATTTTCTATCATATTAACTATCATTATCATTTATATGTATCTAATGCATACTCATATAATTCTCTGCATAATAGTCCTTCACAATGGAAGCCTCATGTTCTAAATGTTCTAAAGTTCAACGTAGATGCCTCCTTTGATTATGATACTAATACACTTGGAACTGGCATTGTACTGCGCTCTTATTCAGGTGGCTGCGAAAGGATCCAAGGATTCTACTCTGATGGAATTTTAGGACCAGAAACTGGTGAATGCATGGCTATACATCAGGCTTTGAAGTGGACGCATGAAAAAAGTCTCTCCAGAATTCACATAAAAGTAGACGCGAAGCTGGCCATTCAATTGATCCAGGATAATGTTCTTCTCATTCAATGGGAAAACAGAATTTTACACAAAGAAATAAAGTACCTTAGTTTAAAATTTCAATAATGCAATTTTTCTTTTGTTAGTAGAAAAGACAATCAAGTGGCTGATGCAGTTACAAAAACTACAAGAGAATCAGCTATGGATATTTATGTTTTAAATAATTTCTCGGATGGTATTTGCAGTCTTCTTGCTTTGGACCGCAACTATACACCACCATGAGCAATATTTTTTTTTTCTTTTATAAAAAATAAAATAAAATGTTAAAAACCACGCGCAAACCAAAAAAGAGTACACCCTGGGGCGTAGCAGGGGATACTTCCTAGTAAAATCTTTAAAGCACGACAAATTCTGCAGGACATCACTCTTCAGAAGTAACCAGGTAAAAACAGAATATCTATTCTAGCGTATTTGATTACTTCGTCTTTTCATCTCGATTTCGATTTTGTCTTTATTATTCTTATTCTGATATGGGTGTAGATGATTATCGATGATACGTTAAATTGCTAATCAGGGTTTCAGAATTCTCAATCAATTTTGTCTTGCGAAAAACCCCTTTGAAGGGTTTTCTCATTTTTGTTAAGTTAGTTACTAAGCAAGACAGATGATTGTCTATGTTTTGTTAAGATGGAGTTTAAGTTTGATGTCAGTGTTTTTCCTTATATGGAAAGTAAAACTAATTTTAGTTTGAGGAATGTGGATTACATTTTCTTGGGTTTCTAGTTGTGGAGCCTATTGATTTGTTGGTATAAAGTTGAAGTTTTATACACTTGATTGATTTTCTATGGTTTGTAGGAAGGAAAAAAAGATGTCTTACCTACTCCCTCACTTGCACTCTGGTTGGGCTGTGGATCAAGCCATCCTTGCCGAGGAGGAACAACTTGTTGTTATTAGATTCGGTCATGACTGGGATGAGACTTGCATGCAGGTTTTCTTTCTATCGCTCATTATTACTTATTTCTTTTCGGTCTTGTAAAATCTTGTTACCAGGGTTTTCTTATTTTCATGTATGCATTTTGAATGCAATTTTAGGCTTTGTTTGTTCTTCAAATCAAACATATGTTTTGCATACACTGATCAATCAAGCTTAACTGTTTTGTTTTGTTTTATTGGAATCTAAACTGAAGAATTTCTTCAAGATACATGGTTGGAAAACATCAATTTGAAAGTACTAATGAATTTCCTTGTAAACTATTTCAGACGAATAGATTGACCGGTAAAGAAAAAAGTTATTGACAGATTTATTTCAAAATAATACTCCCTCCGTTACTTTTTAATAGGTCAGTTTCTATAAATAAATGTTTTAAAAAAATAGGCCAGTTTCCTAATTGGAAAAGTCAAATGTTACTTAAATTTTCTGGGACCACTTTTCTTTTAACTTCTTTTGATGACAAGTGTTATGTGGACCATTTCATTTATTTATTTGGCTGACAAGTGTCATGGGGACCATTTCACTTCACTTCTTTTATTGACAAGTGTCTAGAGGACCACTTTCAATAAGAACGCGCAATTGGGGGATATGAATTACTTCCCCCAACCAGGGGTGGCTGATAAGGGGTAACTTTTGATTATGAAAATACCAAAATACCCTTTCCCTAATTAAAAACCTTTATGAAAAGACTGTTATGCCCTTTCCCCTAAAACAATAAAATCAAAAACCAAAACAATTTATCCCCCATTTCCATTCACTGCCGGCATAGTTAAGTTAGGGTTCTGTTTTTTTTTCTTCATCTTCTTCATCGTTCTTCATCGACGATTAATCATTAAATCAAAAGTTTCTTCGTCGATTAATCTACCTACCCGAATCATAACCATGGCTCCACGAAAGAAAGTAAAAGCCAAACCGAAAACCAAATCGATTGCTCAACAGAAACACGAACAAAGAATTAGTTCGATTGCTGAAGAACAAGAAGAGGTCCAGCCGACAAACTCGGACGATCCAACACTCGCAGTCATGGCTTCTTTGAGAAGGTTAGTGATTTTGAACTCATTTATGATTGTTTTAATCGATTTATAGCAATGGGTTTAGGTTAGAATCGCCAAACAAAGATGAAACAGTCGAGGTACACAGAGTACCAGCATTCAGTCTTGGATGAATACCACGCCGGTTTCTAGTACCGGCATTCAATCTGGGATGAATACCACGCTGATTTCAATTCCTGAATGTGAAATTGCAGTACCAGCATACAAATTGGGTTGAATACTATACCGGTTTTATGTATCGGCATTCCTTAATAATAATTTGTGTATGCCGGTAGTATACTTAAAACACACGGAACATTATGAAGTTTGTCACTAGTACCGGCATTGAATCTAGGTTTCTTGTATGCCGGTATAGGAGAAACAACATAGATTTGATTGAATTCTTGTATGCCGGTAGTGAACTTTAAACATACAGAAACATATATGATATGTTGAGCAGTACCAGCACGCTCTTTCGCTTCAATTCTATCTTGATTAATCGTTACGCAGACCGCATTTATTAACTTTCAAAGTGCCGGTAGTTGTCTTTTATTTACCGGCATTCTCGATAGCTAAGTTTGAATGCCGGTAGAACTCAACCGGCTCCGTCTATTTAATAGTTTTAGTGCCGGTAACTTGCAATATGACTTGGCTTATGTTATAGGTCAAAAGCCAAGGAAGGTAAAAAAGGAAATAATAAAGATGCTCTCACTAAGAGAAAGTGGAAAGACGGTCTTGATACTCCTCAGTCTCTGCCTCCACGAGGGAAAGATGTAGGTCGCAAGAAGCGTTTGGGGTTTGAAACAAGAGGGGCAATTTGGAAGAGTGGTGGTGACCGTAGTGCACTTGTAATCCGTGAATGTACTGGAACAGTTGAGGAGGATGAGCATGATGAAGGTGAAAGTGAGGAGGAAGATGTTGTGTTTCCCCCAAGTCAATTAGCAAGCCAAAGCGAAGTTGGTGGGCCGAGTGAACTACCAACACAAGGCAAGGGCAAGGGCAAGGGAAAACACAAAGTTAAAGGTTGTCACCTTCCTCACATCGATGACATGCTACCCGACCTTGAACGTGGTAAAATTTGGGGTGAAGCTCCGGTACCTAAAGTACTATTTGGATACAAGCACTCTTGGGCTCGTACTATCTATCAAACATATGTAAGAATTTTTTATTTTGTGCATATGTATTGTTTTGGATTTATTTGAAATCTCTTAATCGTATTGTGGGATCATACTAAGGCTGTTCGTGTCTGCCGAAACCAAGCCGCGGCTCATTGGGATTTGTCTTTGGAGCATGATGATGTGCAAACAATAGTAAAGGATTCTGGTCTATATGCTTTGGTTGAAAATTATGTGAAGCCAGATATTGTGACAGTCAATTGCTTCGTCGAAAGGTACTATTGTGAAACTGATACAATGCACTTCCCGTGGGGAGAGATGACCTTGATCCCTGATGATGCTCAAAAAATTCTAGGCTTGAACGTTATCGGAAAATCAATTGCAGAAGGAGTTGAGTGTCTGGACCTTGAATGGTCGAAGCTGCACGCTTTGACTAACAAGCTGTTTGGTTGGGACTTCAAAACTTCTACGGAGAGCTTTCATTGTTCCCAGTCTAGTAAGTAGAAGACATTCATGCTGACGATGCTTAAGAAGAGGTTTGAAAATACAAAGCAAAGAAGTTTGGAGGATGGATGGGATCATGCACAGATTCGATATACCGCCACTGCATACATGTTATACATCTTGGGCACTAGGGCATTCCCCGACACTAATGTCAATAGGGTAAGTGCAAACTTTCTTCAGTACTTGGACCCGTTGGAAGACGTTTATATCTATTCTTGGGGCACCGCGGTAATGTCCCATATGATGGCGGAGATGAGAAGGGCCTCTTTGGATAAAACAAACCAATTTGTTGGGAATTTCACTCTACTCCAGGTAAAAATATTTTCTTAACTTATTTTCTTATGTATATTGTTCACATGTATATATTCATCATGAACTTAGAATAAAAATTTACTGCTTCACATTGAAATAGGTGTGGTGTTATGAACACTTCCCAACCTTGTTCAAGAATTTCCCTTTCTTGAAGACCATTGACCATCCCGAACCCGATGCTCCTAGAGCTAAGAAGTTCGAGTATAACAACATTCCAAAGCCCGGTAACAATGGTCGACTGATCGAGATGAGATTGGCTCTCGAAGAAATGAGTACAGAAGACATTGTGTTTGACCCATATAAGGAGGATAGAGAAAACCGTCAACTTGTGAAGTTTGGTAACGTTGCATTTTACAATGGGCCTTTGTTCCACCCAAAAGGATATATCATGGCTGATCCATGCCGTGTGATGCGCCAACATGGATATAAGCAACTATCACGTTTTGAGTCGGCCTCTAATGATAATTATCGTCTTCACCTTTCTCTGTGCAATTCAACTCCCAACAAGTTGCATGTAGTGTATCATCCAGATCCGGAACCAACACACTGGAGGGATCGGGAGCCACGTCATTTGGTAGATATTAGTAAGTGGGAGATTGCGGAAAATAGTGATAAAGATGATAACGACTACATGGAAGATTACCTGGAATGGTCACATCCGTATGTCGTGCGCCCTCCCTCCGTCGAAGTTCCACCCTAGAAAAAACCTCCTGTTGAAACTCCTACACCTCCACCACCTACGACGGCCCAACTTCATAAGACTGTTGGATTGCTAATAATGGACAATTATCCTTGAGTTTTAGAATAACGAAATGATTGTCGTTCACGTACGCCAAAACAACTCTTCTATTCTTAAGGTATCCCTCGCATTTTTTCCACTTTGGTGTAAATGTTGTGACTACGGTGGGGAAAAAATAAAGAACAACACAATTAAATGTATCCGCTACTAGATGCCCACAAAGCGGCATCCTCATCTAATATTGAGAAGGAAGAAATGCCATTTCCTGCTCGGGTCCTAACACTTGAGCACACATATCATCAAACACATTGTCGTGACCAACCAATTGCTCATAAAAGCTCATCTTCTTCAATAGTTGATCGGCCATCCTCATTCTAGCATACCGGCATGGTGTCATTCCTTTACTAATAGCCGTATCGAAGATTCCTAGTTGTTCGGTCACGGCATGATAGCCACAATTTCCATCTCAATCGACATCATCCGTGTACACAATAAACTCGCGAATAACCTCAGGAAGTTGGTCTATGTAAGACTCTATCTTCGTATGATAAGTTCTAATGGTCCTCCCTGTTCTGGGATCCTTATACATATTCATATTACCAACTTTTTTCTTTATTATATCCAAACCATCATCTGCAATCCCTACACTCCAAATGTCTTTGGTATTAGACGGGAGAATATTCTTCCTTGGCCTACCCCTACCCCTTTTCCTTTGAACGTAGGAAACATCGACTATGGGTGTAGCCTCAGAATGCTCACCTTGTTGTCCTTGGTATCTTAATGTTGATACCTTAGGCGGCCTTCCACTTTTCCTTTGAACCTCGGATACATCGACTATGGGTGTAGCCTCGGAATGCTCACCTTGTTTTCCTTGGTAGCTTAATGTTGGTACCATCGGCGGCATTCCACTTTTCCTTAGAACGTCGGATACATCGACTATGGGTGTAGCATCGGAATGCTCACCTTGTTGTACTTGGTAGCTTAATGTTGGTACCTTCGGTGGCCTTCCCCTTTTCCTTTGAACCTCGGATACATCGACTATGGGTGTTGCCTCGGAATGCTCACCTTGTTGTCCTTGGTAGCTTAATGTTGGTACCATCGGCGACCTTCCCCTTTTCCTTTGAACCTAGGATACATCGACTATGGTTGTAGCCTCGGAATGCTCACCTTGTTGTCCTTGGCAGCTTAATGTTGGTACCTTCGGCGGCCTTCCCCTTTTCCTTTGAACCTCGGATACATCGACTATGGGTGTAGCCTCGGAATTCTCACCTTGTTGTCCTTGGTATCTTAATGTGGGTACCTTCGGCGGCCTTCCCCTTTTCCTTTGAACCTCGGATACATCGACTATGGGTGTTTCCTCGGAATGCTCACCTTGTTGTCCTTGGTAGCTTAATGTTGGTACCTTCGGCGGCCTTCCCCTTTTCCTTTGAACCTCGGATACATCGACTATGGGTGTAGCCTCGGAATGCTCACCTTGTTGTCCTTGGTAGCTTAATGTGGGTACCTTCGGCGGCCTTCCCATTTTCCTTTGAACCTCGGATACATCGACTATGGGTGTAGCTTCGAAACCCGTCGTTTGATGTTGACTTGATATCGGTTCCTTCTTTGGCCTACCCCGTTTGTTTGGAACCGGCGCTTCCGCGAATCTGGCTTCCGAAATCTCACTTGCGGATAGACCTCGTCTCTTAGTTTCCGCGAGTTCTTCTTCACGTCTAGTCATTTCTTTCAATTCTTTCCTTTGTTTTCTCCTTGGAATTTTAGTTTGTGGTCTACCGGCCAGATCTCCCTTTCTTGGCTCTTCACTTGGTGCTATCCATGTCCGTGTAATTATCCTTAGTTGGCTCAACAACACTTGTCGGCTAGCCGAGTTGGCTTGTGAGTAAGCTTCATAGAATTCCTTGGCCTCCTTTGTAACCCATAGTGATTTTCCGGGATCTTCCGTAGGGGGAAGGTCGAAAGTTAGTTGCTTACAAAATGGATTAATAACATCAATAGGTATCACTTCTTCATACTTCACAAGCATATGACGACACGGAAGCCCCAATGAAGACATGTCGGGACAAATACACACATCACCCGGTTTTCCGTAATTTTTCTCATATTGCATTTGTCTCATCATATGTTTTATTGCCCAATGGGAGACGTTGAACTCTATTCCTTGGAGCAACTTAGTATATTTAAGGAATTGAGTCATCCTTTCCATTGAGCTTTTCTCAAAAGCCTTCTTGATCCTATAGATATCAGCCTTAAAGTGTTGCTCCATTGCCTCGGTGACCGTAACCACGTTTCCTTGCCCGGACTGGATGAGATCTTTAAATCTCCCATGAGAGGACTCCGCTATACTAGTTGCTTCATTCCCGTAATGTCTATAAAGATTTGTCCACGCACGCACAAATTTTTCCTTGAACTTATCCAACCAATTATCCCGACAATATGAGACGTCACTTGGATACACTTCGTTATATTTGGAAATAAACATATTCAATCTCTTTTCATACATGTCCACGGTAAGAGACCAATAAACTTTCTCCCAATCCTTTAGAAATTCCAACCACCTTTTGTGATTCTCACCGTGTTCTTTGTCGACTCGTTCTTTAATGTTTCCTCTTTCATTTTCTTTTTCTTCGAGCGATAGTTTCTCTTTGTGAACATATTCCTCTAGTTGCGCAACCATTCTCTTCTTAATATCCACCTTAGAGGGTATAAACAAAGCATGACAATGTTTTTTCACATTTTCACCTATATGATATGTACATAGGAAATTTTGAGCATCCGGATATACGTCGGATATGACATTCATTAATGCGTCAAATTGATCGGTTATGATGAGCCTCGGAAATCGATTTTCCGGGAACAATAATTTCAATTGTCGCAATTCCCAATGATAATTGTAATCCCTTTCGTTTTCTATTAAACACCAAGCCAATGTGAATGTTACCTTGTCCGATGTTTTCCCCACGATGTTGAACAACGGCATGTTGTATTTATTTGTCTTGTAGGTGCAGTCCATCATAAGAACATCACAACACGTATGAGCCAATTGTGAAAGCAAAGGATGCGAAATGAATATTTGAAGGGGCTTCTCGTCCGGACCTCTTTTAATGATTCGCGTGTAGTTGTGATCCCAAACTATCTTCTCAAATTCTTGCATAACGGTCCTCCCTTCCCATTCCAACCTTCTAATGGTTGCTTGTGCGCTATAAATTGTACTTAGGGAAGAAACGTTTGTCTCATCCTTTTCCTTGAAGCCTCTGAGAATCACTCTTGGTTTGATACATGCTTTGGTCATTATCATTACATCCTCAAATTGATGAGGTTTTATCTTCGCAACTAGGGAGTGACCAACAAAATAATTCGGATCCCGATGGTTATGACGCCCAAAACAAACCGTACAATCCCATTCTTCTTCTTCTTTTCCTTTGTCTCTTAGATGGAATACAAGCTTAAAGGGGCACTCATCCTTCCTTGTTTTAGTCTTGTATACCCTATTAGTCTTCTTTTCATATACATAACCCTTTCTCTTATGGCTATTCTCCTTGTATTTTCCGTGCCGTTCACAAGCCATCTCAAAAAGAACATCTGAACCTTGGCTATTCCTCACTAAGACACACATGTTCTTAAGAGACGTCTCTTTTGCCCAACCAATAGCTTCAGCTGGAGATTTTATTCCCTATATAAGGACAAAAAGGGAATATTATAAGGTTAGTTACAAGCAATCCCAACATAAAATTGTAAAAACTAGGTGAAAGTATTGTTTGGTAACATACCCGAGGCATTTTATAGTATTCAGACGTATCCCTAAAGAGAGGTTTGGAAGTTGGAGCGATGTATGTCACAACCTAAGGCACGAATGAAAAGAAAATTGAATTAGTTCCACATAATAATGTTCCGGCAATGTATGTTTTTGAACAACAATGCCGGGATAAGGGATGCCGACATTGTAGAAAAGATAAAATGCTCGCCGGTACCTTGTGCCGGCATCCATGATAATTTACATTAGATGCCGGTATAGAGGTTCAAAATATCATTAACTCCTGTATGATTTTCATGTAAAACCGGCATAGTATATATGTAAAGTTCCCTGCCGGTACATATTACCGGCATTCACGAAAAATTACAAACTACGCCGGTACTAAGTGCCAACGTTTACGAAAAATAAAATAGAAAGCCGGTACTTAAGATCGAAAAACAAATACTCCTGTATGTTTTACTTGTGGTACCTGCATAGGAAGTTTGGAGTAAACCATGCCGGTATGGATATTCCATGGAATATTCGGTGGTCGGTAAAAAGTGTAAATGTATACCGGCATGGATATTTGGTATGAATACCACGCCGTCACTGTTTCAAAAATGGGGGATATCTTTAAACAGGCATGGAAAGGAGTATGAATACCACGCCGGTACCACTAGTTCCGACGTAGTATTCATACTACGAGTGTGCCGGCACTAACCTTTTTCAGAGAAAAAATGGCGGTTTGAAACAGAAAAATGAAATTTTCGACCTCTTTGAAGCATTACCTGTGTGTTGGGGTTGCTTGTATGCTGGACATGTTTACTTTCTTGGGTTGGTTCTTCACAAAACACTTCATGCTCACGAAAATCATGATCCAAGGGTGTTGGTTCATCATATAACTCCAATTGTGAGTTGTTATCATTAACCAAAGATTGATGATATGATTGTTGTTGTAGTTGAGCTAAAGATTCTGCAGCTGCAAGTCTCTCATCACAATCATCTTCCATTTAAAAAAAAAAAATTCACTCAAATTTTTTTTCCCTCCTTATACTCTCAACTAACCCACATAAATAAAAATAAAAATAAAAATAAAAACACACTAATTTATCCCCCACATACTTAACATTTTACTAATTATAATTATCACTAATCCTAATGAGTGGGGGCTAGATTAGGAATTTAAAAAATAATTACATAGGGGTAACCCAGAATTGCTAGTGGGACACCTATTTTGTCCTGTAGCTATATCCCCCAATTAATAAAATTATCCCCAGTTGCGCGTTCTTCAATAATTAGTTCTCTTAATTTTCTCAAAAAAAAAAAAAACTGGCCTATTAAAAAAAAACGGAAAGAGTATATGAAACAAATTCGACTACTTAATTTAGATTCTTAGTAAATTTGGAATTATCCATTGTATTGCGTCTGTCCGTTGTTTCTTCCATTCCGAGGTTATGTAATTGTTTTTTGGTCATGTAAAATGAAGTTTCTGAAGTTTGCTGGATTTGGTGCTTATCATTTTTAACATACATGCTGCTCCACATTATTTGTGGAAAGCTTCAATCACTTGAAGTATGTATATTTATTGATTGACATGCATAGGGTAAAATATGTTACTCTTTTTAGTTTCTAATCTGACTGCAAGTTTTACATCGGGCTTTTTGCAGATGGATGAGGTCTTCAGTTGCTGAGACAATAAAGAATTTTGCTGTGATCTATCTAGTCGACATCACTGAAGTACCTGATTTCAACACCATGTACGAGCTTTACGACCCTTCGACAGTCATGTTCTTTTTCCGTAACAAACATATTATGATTGATTTGGGAACTGGAAACAACAAGAAGATCAACTGGGCACTCAAGGACAAGCAAGAGTTTATCGACATCATTGAGACTGTTTATCGTGGGGCCAGGAAAGGTCGAGGTCTGGTGATTGCACCTAAAGACTACTCCACGAAGTACCGTTACTAGAACCTGCTATTTCAACTGCACAAGGCCAAGTCTTGGACTTTGTAAGACTTCTATAAACCGAACCTCAGAGGGTATTTAACTATTAAAAACTACAATCGAGACATCTATAATTCGAAACTCTCTAGTCTCAAGTATTTGAAGAGACGAGGTGTGAGCTTTCATTCATGTCAAGAAGAAAATTATAGACTCGATCACTCGAACTTCATCTACTGTTCATTTCGCAAAATAACAGACTGCACTTGTGCAGTTCTAAAACTTCTAATTGGCCCAGATGGAACGTTTAGGCTTCACCTCCACCTTAATGTACAGTAACATCCTATATCAAATGTCTCGTAAATAAGGACGAGATTTTGTTTACACTACCAAAGGAGTAAAAGAATAGCGCTAAAAATGTAAAATGTTATCCTTGATAACCAAAACTGAAGATGAAAAATTACATTAAATTATATCAAATTTCATTTCTCACTCTCTCCCTCACCATTCAGAACTATTAGTTCTTTCTTTCAATATCTACTTATTAACTGATCTTCCACCCCATAAAGATTGCCAAAACACAGGCCAATTCCTTCTTGCTTCATTCCAACCTAAGAGGGAACCTTCTCTCATTGGATCCCAACTTGAAGAAACAATTCCATAACTAACACCTAGTAAAGCTGTGCCAAAGAAGAAAAATGATACAATAAATGGCACCCATGTTGGTATATCAAGTTTTAACACAACTTTTAGATAATAAAAGAACGGGAAAAACAATAAGCCAATGAACAATGGAATTCCCACCGATATCCCCATTCTAGTCATCATTCTATTTGTTATAATTTCGGGAATTACATCTTCTTGATCTTCTTCTTCATCATCATTTTCATTTAACCTCTTTGGTTTTAACTCACCAATGTTGTTTTTCTTCTTAATTTTCTTTGGAGAAGAACCAAATCCTCTTGGCCTTCTAAAAGCAGCTGAGAGTTGTAGATTTGTTTGTAATAAGAAGGATGAAGTTTGAGAACCACACATGAATCTAGCTTGAGATTTATTCTTTATACGGAATGTTGAAGAAGATGTAAAGGGTAGAATATTTGATAAAGGGCAGGACTCCATTAGTAACTACAGAGTTTGTGTCAAATTGGAGATGGCTTCTTTTATATGGATTGTGTTTCGTGGCTTCTTTTGCTTCGAAAAAACTTATCTAATCTTCAGAGATATTCTTCGGAATTTACAAACACAACCTTAATATAAATGTTTTGACTACTTTAAGAGTTCTTTTACCAGTCCAGCGGAACCATGAGCGTCCAGGACCGGGTAACACTGATCCAGGCACGACACGATGCAAACACAATACGAACAAATTCTCAAAAAATTAGTACGCCAACACATTACAACAAAAAATTAGGACGCCAACACATTACAAGATTAGTGATACTTCCCACTAAAATGGATTATTTCCGTTTCAAAATAATTATTAGGTTTGTGTGTAAATTTTAGAAGCGGAAAGAGTACATATTATAAACGTAAATATCTAAAGGAAAAAAAAAAAAAAAAAGTAAGAATAAACATATGTATATATTAATGAGATATATAAATTAAAAAATGCAGATATTTTGTAGTAGACATTTATATTAAAGTAGTCAGTGATCTATGCATGTGACCACCAATATATCTGACACGAAGACGTACGTGTCCAAATGTTGGATGCGAATCTGACACAAACACGTGACTATTTTAGACTCGTCCGTGCTACATAGGTTCAGGAATTAGGACCTTCAAGTGGGGTGCTTTACCAATTTGTTGAAAGACACGTCTTAAGGTTGAAATATGGGAGAAACTACAATGTTGCAGAAAACACAATAATTTCTCAAAAAATTAAGACTGAGATATCTCAGAAAATCAGCATTATGCTTCAAAAATAATAAATAAAACTAACAATATTCTCTATATTTTATTTTTAAAAAATAAATGTTAAAAAAACCTGACATATTTAGGGGCGACCCCAACGCAATTAAGGGCGACATAAAAAACAAAATATATTAAAAATACTTATATGTCCCTTTATAATTGGAATGTTAATCCATAATCGGTAGTTTGGGGCAACTCTATATTCGGTAGTTATATGAACTATTTTGACTACCGATTATGGTAAGATTTCGACAAAGATTATACTGTATAATCGGAAGTCATGATAACTTCATTTACTACCGATTATAGGCTCAACCAAAATTCAGAAAAAGAGGAATTTTGCAAAATCTGATTTTGGGACTACTATATATTCGGTAGCTATATGTGTTGGATATTTTCAAGATTGTTTGCTGTTGTCCGGGGGGGCGTAGCCCTTCCTGTGGAAATTTTTTCGGTTAATGAATTTGAAAACCTATTCGATTTTCCAGAAATTTTCACAAAACGTGTCTGTTCCCATAGGGTTTCTTCATTATCGGAAGTCATGATAACTCTGATTTTGGGACAACTCTATATTCGGTAGTTATACGAAGTATATTGACTACCGATTATGGTAGGATATTTGCAAAGAGAGCCACTGTATAATCGGAAGTCATGATAACTCTTCCTTTCTTACCGATTATAGGCTCAACCAAAATTCCAAAAAAAAAAAGGATTTTTGCAAAATCTGATTTTGGGGCTACTCTATATTCGGTAGTTATACGAAGTATATTGACTACCGATTATGGTAGGATATTTTCAAAGAGAGCCACTGTATAATCGGAAGTCATGATAACTCTTCCTTTCTTACCGATTATAGGCTCAACCAAAATTCCAAAAAAAAAGAGGATTTTTGCAAAATCTGATTTTGGGGCTACTCTATATTCGGTAGTTATACGAAGTATATTGACTACCGATTATGGTAGAATATTTTCAAAGAGAGCCACTGTATAATCGGAAGTCATGATAACTCTTCCTTGCTTACCGATTATAGGTTCAACCAAAATTCCAAAAAAAAGAGGATTTTTGCAAAATCTGATTTTGGGGCTACTCTATATTCGGAAGTTAAATAACCTAAATTTCCTACCTATTATTGTAGCATTTTTGCCAAAGGTTTACTGTATAATCGGGAGTCAATATAACTTTATTTACTACCGATTATAGGATAATCAAAATTCAAAAGATTTAGGATTTTATTTTGGGGATACTGTATAATTGGAAGTCATACAAACTAAATTTACTCCCGATTGTTGATTACCTACCGATTGTATAGTTATCTACCGATTGTAAATGGTAGTTTGGCCATTAAAAAAAAAGCCCCGGAAATAACCTTCCGATTGTGAAATAACCTACCGATTATTTGCTATTTTGTCGTTTTGTGTCGCCCCTAATTCGGTTTTGGTCGCCCCTAAATGTGGAAGGTAAAAAAAGATCATACAAGGAAGAAAAAAAAAAAAACATCCAGAGATGATGAAGCAAGAACCTTCAACCATCAACTTGAAAGTAACAATATTTACAAAGAGCAAAGGTCAACAATATTACGTAGTTTAGGTAAAGGGGCAGAAACAGTTGAACTCGCTGAAAAGTTATCAATCATGTGCACTTTCGACTCAGTCAAACCAGGCGAGTTGTCTCCTTCCGTTTCGGACCAAAATACCCTCCTAGTTGAGTTAGGTACAAATAATTCACCCATTTTTTTTATACTACCGGTTGGGTAGGGTACCTAGTTTAATTTATACGACCCTCGAAATCAGTTACCCATCATATTTTTTATACTACCGACTGGATTGGGTACCTAGTTTAATTTATATGACCCTCAAAATCAGTTACTCATTATAATTTGGGAAATTTAGGCGCATGCCCCCAAAAATAATATTCTTATTATCAGGTGCACAATTAATTTTAAATACCGTGACACCCAAAATTATCCGAAATTATCAAGAATCAATACATAACTCGTTATGTATACTATTTTTTCAGGCATAACTCGTTATGCAGCCTAATTTTTCAGTGGTATAATTAGCAACGCAACTTGGATATAACATATCTAAAAATCCGCACCTTGGAATTTTACAAATTTTATATAGTTGGAAATCTTTTTAAGAGAGTTACACAACGAGGACAAACAACAATATCAATTTTTTGTTTTTCACGAAAAAATCGGAGGTGATCATCATTTTAGGCAATTTTTTTGAAAACTTGATACATAACCATTATGCAGCCACCAAAAAAGATGCATAACACATTCTGCAAACGCATAACGAATTATGCAACCATTTTCTTGACTGGATAACAAATTATGCACCTGCATAACAAAGTTATGCATCTATAACAAATTATGTAGCCATTGTATTAGTGCTTACATAAAAAAAATAGATGCATAATGCATAAAAGATTGTGCAACAATTTTCTCAATGCATAATGCATTATGCTGCCGTATTCCGGATGCATAACAAGTTATGCATCCATTTTCGCGACTGCATAACATGTTATGCAGATATTATTGTAGGTGCACGACAAGTTATGCAGTCTTTGTTTTTGTTGGTTTTAATACTGACAAAAAAATTGATGCATAACGTGTTATGCAACAGTTTTCTGGACCGCATAACAAGTTATGCAACAAATTTTGTAGATGCATAACAGGTTATGCATTTATTTTCACGACTGCATAACATGTTATGCAGACATTTTCTCGACTGCATGACAGGTTATGCAGCCATAACATCATCACCATCTTCTTTAATAATTATAAAATATAAAAAGTACAATTACTTGTTCATCTTAAGTATGAAAAGATAATGATATGACAACATAAAGATAGATAAGCTCTATTTGAAATGGAATCCGGCATTGATCTCAAAGGAAAAAAAAGATAAGCTTTATTTGAAATTACAAAGATAAGTTTTTCTTCGGAAAAGCGAGGCCTTGCCTCGTTATAGCCTCAAGGCTTTGCCTGATATTGCTTACAAAAAATGCTAAACAAACTAAGTCAATTATCGATGCTCTACAAGTATATGAAAATTAAAAATTATCAATCAATCTCAGTTAAACATACTAATCTACTGCCCTAAATCAAACCGGTATTTTGACTTCTCTAAAAACTGTAACCTCCTGTCCACCACTTTGTTTAATCTTCTCTTAGCATATATATCATTTATCTACACTCTACAGTTCGTAGGAAATTTTGAAAGTATCCAAAAGGATTTTTTGATAGAGCTTGCATAAATCGCCTGGTGTGCAAAACATACTCCTCAAAAAGCATTTTTGAATAACGGGATCATCTTATTATGGCACAAACAACAGAACTAGCAAGCAGATCAGCATTAAAATCTAAGCAGCAGCCTAATAAAAGCTAACTGTCCAAGGGGATACTCCGGGTTACCTCTTTTCACAACAAATGGGCAAATACCAAGCACTATCATCAAGTCGATGTTTTCTACATTTTTGTTTAACAACACACCATTGGTAGGGAGGCTTATTACATGGTCTCCCAGATATAACGATGTCGATGAATTAAGAATGCAGATTGATATAATGTTGTGATCCTATTTTCCAAATGCCATTCATATATTTTCATCAATTCCAGAACATTTACACCATTTTGCAATTCACATTTAAAGGATTAAATCTATAAGCATGTTGCATTATAAATTCAGGCAAATCATATGCATTCTCCAATCATAATTACATCGTAAACAACAACCAAAGTCGACAACAACAAGCATAAATTAGCAATAACAAGGGTAATGGAGTAAGAATTACTCATAAGGAAAGCAGCCATGGCAGTCGAACGAGCAAGAAATCCATACTTAAGCATTCCTCAGAGAAAACAATAAAAGCCACTTCCATCATCTACTGAATAATACATATAGGAAGTATAATTCAAATCCCATTAAGCAACATATTCATTTTCATTTCATTTTTCAACATAGAAAAAGGCATGGATAAAAACAACAAGCAGTACTAAAATAAAGCTTAGAGTGCGATAAGCTTGGTTTGAAATGAGTGCGATAAGCTTGACAAGCAAACCTTTTTCTATTTTGTCGAACAAGTTAGGCGCCTTGTTTTTTTTTGTAAAGAGATAGCCCTTTGTTGTTGCGTTTTTTGCATTCACAAATTCTATCCCATTCGCAATCATTCAACATATATACTAAATGGCCGGAAACAACACAATGTTCTCTGTAGCTTCAAAAGTACTGTTTCCTCATTGTTTTGTTGATGATTTTTCAAGTCCAGCAGCAACCCAACCTTTGTGTTCGCGTTAACTTCTAAAAAACCTTTTAATTTCTTTTAAGTCTGCAGTAAATTAACCTAACCTCCATAATACCACAAGAACTCGAAATCACTTTGGATCTTCTCAATAATACCACAAGAACTCGAAATCACCTTGAATCTTCTCGAAATATCTTCTCAATTAACGACAACAGTATGATCCAAGACTGAAATCTCCTTGTTCTTTCGGAAAAAAGGAAATAAAAAGAAATAGAATACGAAGGAAGAAGAAGCGAAATTCTAATAAATATGGGTTCGTGAGAAAAAATTTCCCAGAAAATGGGTGGGCGCATGTAGTTTTTTGCCCGTGGGTTTTATGGTAGAATAAACTGAAAAATAGGTTTAACAGTAGTTTTCACTTATAATTTATAGGGCCATGAAAAATAAGAGACCCATTGAAATTTGCAAGTCAGTTATTTGGGAAGACATCAATTCGTTGTTTCAAAATGAAATTAAAATAATACTACGAGACTATGCGAATTAGAATGGATTAGTCGAATCAGTTCAGGATACATACTCTATTCCCAGCCTTTAACAATCATTTCTTGCAAAAACAAGCACTTATATCAACTTTTCAGCAATTTCGAGCAGAACCCAATGTCCTAGAAAGCACTAGAATTATCTCTAGTTGATCATCACGAGGAAAATGAAACAATGTAGGACCATGACGAGGTATCAGACCTCAACTCTGGAAGGGATAATCCAGCCAAGCACAATCCCATCCTTTTCTGAAATTCTAGCAATCTGACTGAAATTAAATTCAACTGTTATACTAATGTACATTAATTGATGCCATAAAGAACTTCCTTCGGATGAAAAATTCTAAGTCCGCATTTGGAATTCAACATATAAAAAAAAAAAAGCTTCTGAAAACCAACGCACAACCAGAAGTCTACTGTAAAAAGCAAATGATAACTCAAATAAACATAACAAAGAGAAAACGTAAGATACCAACCAAATATCAGCCCAAACTTCGCCATTTACATACTCCGGCTCGTTGAGATTATGAACCCCATGACCTTTATATCTGACTACATCATTTCTAAAGACCTCCTTGATAAAGCTAATTCAGAAGCAATAAAATTCCAAAATACTAAGGAAACTAGAACCGAAATGACAAACAAAAGATCACAAGAGGAGAAAGTTCGGAGAGACTAAATTGTTGTCGCTTTAGGTACCTTTGAATGTTTTTGGATCAAGGTGATAAAGAGAAGAAGATCCATCTGTCCCAAATAAGACTTTTCTGAAAAAACGGGGGTACAACAACCACACCTAATATTTCGATTAACAATCTGTATGGACTAACTCCAATATACTTTCAAGAGAATCAACTAGTCTCAATATTAATAAAGTATATCAAAGAGATATATCTCTCTTTCTTGATTCAATTCTTACTCAAGCAAATAGAAATCTGCAAGTCTAATTGAATACAAGAGAAATTTGAACCGTACCAAAGACCAATGTTCAAGGATCAATCAATTTCAATCAACAACCAAAGGTCGGATTTCCAATTGATTGATTCAAACGCATAACCTGTGATATTTCAATATATAACAAAATATAATGCGGAAAAGAAATAACACAGACACCATAAGTTTGGTAAACGAGGAAACCGCAAATGTAGAAAAACCTCGGGACCTAGTCCAGATTGAACACACACTGTATTAAGCCGCTACAAACACTAGCCTACTACAAACTAACTTCGGTCTGGAATGTAGTTGAACCCCAATCAATCTCACATTGACCCAAGGTACAGTTGCGCTCCTTACATCTCTGATCCCAGCAGGATACTACGCACTTGATTCCCTTAGCTGATGTCCCCCACAACTAAGAGTTTCTACGACCCAAAGTCGAAGAATTTAATAAACAAATCTGTATCACACAGAAAAGTCTACGGTAATAGATAAATATGTCTCCCACAGAAATACCTACGAGTTTTGTTCCGTCTTTTGATAAATCAAGGTAAACAGGAACCAATTGATAAACCAGACTTATATTCCCGCAGAACAACTCAGTATTATCAATCACCTCAAAATAATATTAATCGACGCGGCGAAAGAAGATATTGTGGAATCACAAACGATGAGACGAAGATGTTTGTGATTACTTTTATATCTTGCCTATTGGGAGATATGAATCTCAAGCCAACCGTTACGATTGTACTCAACACGATAGAATGAGCAATATCATATCACACGACTACAAGAAAGTAGTATCGGTCTGGATTCACAATCCCAATGAAGTCTTCAAGTCGTTAACCTACAGGGTCTCGGTAGAAACCTAAGGTTAAAGGAGAATCAACTCTAGATAATACAACTAGTATCACATAAGAGGTGTGGGGATTAGGTTTCCCAGTTGCTAAAGTTCTCCTTTATATAGTCTTTCAAATCAGGGTTTGCAATCAATGTTAGCTTAGTAACAAAGTATTCAATATTCGATGTTAGATGAAAACCTGATTAGATTCAAGCTAATATTTTTCAACCGTTAGATCGAAAACATATCTTGTTATACACAAATGAAATGCACGTTTTAGGTTTGTGTAACCATATCCAAACATGTACATTTGTTGGTTCAACAATAGTTAACCAAATGGTTAGCCATATGAGCACTTTCATATTAACCATATTCTTCTTCACTATAACTAGTTCAAATGACTCAAATGAAATAGTTAGAGAGTTGTTCAATTGCTTAGATCTTATAGAAGTATACAAGACACAATCGAAGTAAAAACGATTTGATTCACTCGAATCGCTTCATGAACTTTATAGCCATGGTTTGCAAACTTGCATTCCTTAGTTAATATAAGTATAAGTTCATGAATAATCATTTTTAGATATAATTAACCTAAGTACGTGGAATTAAGTACCCGAAATGAGTTTGTAACAAGTTTACAAACTCCATCAAAAAAATTCGGGAAGAGAACCTCCGACGTTACGCGGACTCTTGTTCCTGTTTTACTGATCAACAAAGTACGCATACATGTATTTGTTTCCACACAATGCTTATATCCAACAATGGATATATAATATAAACTCTCATTTCAATCATTGAAACATTCTTAGAGGACGTTATATAGTTGTTATTCACAAACCATTTTTCGTCAAAGCCATTTTCAAGTGATTGAAACATAACATGACTTTCGTCACCAGGTAAAGATGAACTTGGTCAAAGCAAAAGCTTACCTACACCTATTTCGAGAAATAGATAGGCGAGATAAAGTCGGCTCGAAATAGCAAATGTGTATAATAAAAGTATATATAGCAAAACGACTTTTTTTCGCAAGATAGGAGATAGAGCAGATAGACTTTTGAGTGATAGATAATTTCAAGTCTCCACATACCTTTAAGTCGATGAAGTTCCACCAATTCCTTGAGTATCTCTTCATATTATATGATGATATCCATGGAGTTCTTGAGCTCAACTACACTTTTTATCCTAGTCCGAGACTTAGCTATAGTAGACTAGAAATCAAGACTTATAGTTTTGATCACTAACATTGACAAACATGCTTGAGATAGCAACGCATGCGAGTTCGACCGAGCAGTGCTCTAACAATCTCCCCCTTTGTCAATTTTAGTGACAAAACTATCAATACATATGGAATACAAAAATAAATAAATAAATTTTTGTAGATCATATTCCACATGCCTAATCTTCAACATACTCGAAATATTCGTCACTTCCAAGTACTCCAATGATCCCAAAAGGTTGTAAGTTCAACATCATCGTTGTTGAAAATCCGTAGCTATAACAATGAGAAAATAAGAATTCTCAATCATTGTTATACAATGTCATAGTATTATTATACAACATCAAAAATTAATTGTATCACAACTTCGACAACAATACTATGGTGATATTATCACTCCCCCTTAGTCAATACTCCATCTCACATGGAAACCACTCCCCCTTACATAATGATACGAAACCATATGTATTTGTAGTGTGACCTACACATTAATTCTTCCCTTTTTTGTCGATAAAATTGGCAAAGGTACGAAAACGGGATCACCCAATATTTCGATTAGCAATTTGTATGGACAAACTCTAATATAATTTTAAGAGAATCAACTAGACAGTCAGACTCAATCTTAATAAAATTATATCAAGGAATTAATATATCTATCTCTCGATTTGATCTATACTCAAACAAATAAAAATCTGTGAGGCTTTATCAAATACAAGAGATATAAACTTGGATGGTACCAAAGACCAATATCCAAGGATCAATCAATTTCCAATCAACAACCAAAGGTTGGATTTCACAATTGATCGATACAATGCACAACCTGTGATATTTCAATTATATAACAAAATATAATACGAAATAGAAATAACACGGACACCAAAAAAATTGTTAACGAGGAAACCGCAAACGTAGAAAAACCTCAGTACCTAGTCCAAATTGAACACCACACTATATTAAGCCGCTACAGACACTAGCCTATTACAAACTAACTTCGGTCTGGACTATAATTGAACCCTAATCAATATCACACTGAATCAAGGTAACGTTTCTCTCCTTATGTCTCTGATCCCAGCAGGATACTGCGCACTTGATTCCCTTAGCTGATCTCACCCACAACCAAGAGTTGCTACGACCCAAAGTCGAAGACTTTAATAAACAAATTTGTATCACACAGAAAAGTCTATGATAATAGATAAATCTGTCTCCCACAGATAAACCTATGAGTTTGTTCCATATTTTGATAAAAATCAAGGTAAACATGAACTAATTGATAACCCGGACTTATATTCCTGAAGAACATCCTAAAATTATCAACCACCTCACAATAATCTAAATTGTATGGTAGCGAAACTAGATATTGCGGAATAACAAACGATGAGACGAAGATGTTTGTGATTTCTTTTTATCTTTCCCTATATCGGAGATATAATCTCAAGTCAATTATTCAATTGAACTCGTACGATAGAAAATGGCTAAATTAGATCGCTCAACTACAAGAGAAGTAGTTTCGTCTGGATTCACAATCCAAATGAAGTCTTTCAGTCATTAACCTACAGGGTCTCGAGAAGAAACCTAAGGTTAAAGGAGAATCGACTCTAGAAAAACCAACTAGTATCACACAAGAGGTGTGGGGATTAGTTTTTCTAGTTGCTAGAGTTCCCCTTATATAATTTTCAAATCAGGGTTTGCAAACTAAGTTACCTTGGTAACAAAGCATTCAATATTCACCGTTAGATGAAAAACCTGATTCATTCAAGCTAATATCTTTCAACCATTAGATCGAAACTTAGTTTGTCACACACAATTAAAATGTATTCATTTAGGTTTGAATATCCGTACCTAAACGTGTACACTTAGTTGGTTCACAAATAGTTAACCAATGGTTAGCCATATGAGCACTTCCATATTAACCATATTCATCTTTCTCATAACTAGTTCAAATGACTCATAAGAACTAGCTGAAGAGTTGTTCAATTGTTTAGGTCTTTATGCATAGACACAATTGAAACAAAATCGGTTTGATTCATTTAAATCAATTCATGAACAATATAGCCACGGTTTTCAAAGATTGCATTCCTTAAAATTTATTGTTTTAAGTTCATAAACTACCGGTTTGAGAAATAACCAACTTGGGTATGCGTACCTTAGCGACCGGATTTAAGTCTTGTCTCCTTCACCAATACCGCATGCACACATATGCACGCACTTGGTTTCCGGCACATGGATTTATACACTAATGTGCGAAGACAGTATATATGCTTATATCCATATGTGGTAATCTCAATTCCATATTTCAATCATTGAAACATTCTTCTATAATTTTATAACAATCGTTATTCACGACTATCGTCATCAAAGCTATTTTCAAGATTGAAACATTATAATGACTTTCATCACGGGTAAAGATGAAATTGGTTAAAGCGAAAGCTTACCAACACATATTTTGAGAAAAATATGGGCGAGTAAGCTCGGCTCGAAATAGCAAATGTGTATGTATGAAAACTATCATACTTATACGACTTTTGTCTCAAGAGTAGGAGATAGAGTAGACTTTTGAGTGATAGATAAGTTCAAGTATCCACATACCTTTTAGTCGGATGATGTTCCACTGGTTTCTCGAGTAGTTCTTCGTCTTCGTAAGATGATCGCCATGGAATCTGGATCTCAACTACCCTTGACTATCCTATACCGAGAAGTCATAAGTAAACTAGAGATCAAGACATATAGTTTTGATCACTAATATTGACAAACATGCTTGAGATAGCAACGTATGCGAGTTCGACCGAGCAATGCTATAACAATCTCCCCCTTTGTCAATTTTAGTGACAAAACTATCAATACATACAGATTACAAAATAGATAAAACTTTGTAGCTTCTCGTCCATATGCTTGATCTCCTTGGTGCTTCAATATTACTTGAAAACTTTGTCTTTTCCAAGTACTCCCATGATTCCATAGATGTTCAGTTCAGCATCATAGTTGTTGAAGATCCGTAGCCATAACAATGAGAAAACAAAAGCTCTCGATCATTGTTATACAATGTCATAGTATTATTACACAACATCAAAGTTCTTATATCACAACTTAGACAACAATACTATGGTGATATGTATCACTCCCCCTTAGTGAATACTTCGTCTCAACACGAAAACCAGTCCCCTTACATAATGATCCGAAAACCATGTGTATTTATACTGTGAACTAAATATTAATTCCCCCCCTTTTTGTCAATAAAATTGGTAAAGGTACGAAAACGGGATCCTAATAAAATTTTCATGAGACACTTCAAGACCAAAGAAAAGTACATATCAACTTTGTTTTGATGCAATCATAAAGCCGAAGATAAATACATTCATCACGGAGTTTATAAAGATACAAGATAACTCCTCAAATATTCCACAGCCACACTCCCCACAAAGATATGGAAATTAAGCGCAAGTTCAAAAGAACTCTCCCCCATTTGATGTCATTACCGAAAGAACAACAAGAGCGACCTTACTTTTACGTGAAAATAAGGATTTCTTTGGACACTAAAAACCACAAAATGATTTTGTATCCAAAATTCTCAATTAAACTAACCACAAATAACCCATGATTAATTAAATGGAATACATAACCAAAATAACCACAAATTAATCTATGATTAATCTAGTTGGAAATGCTCACACAAGAATACTTATGGAGCCTCACAGTATATACATAAAATATAGACCAGGAAAGATCAATACTGCGGAATATACAATGATTCATTCTATTTTCCATCACTATTTGTACAATGACATATAATAGACATAATACTTGCAAACAAAAGATTTTAACCTATCTTCCATCAATAAATGACATAATAGTCTTAACTTTTGTTCGTCAAAATTTCATCGATCTTGTATCAATACTTGCATATCGACATATAAAAGAGATAACTTTTGACATCGTATGGGACAATAATAGTTCACGGATGCAAACATACATATCCCATAACATATTGCAATATATGAAACCATAAAGATTAATACTACAATCATCATCTTCCAAATCAACTTTAGAATTTAAATAAATAAATCTAAAAACATTGCAAGATGAAAACGTTGGACATAGCTATGTGTACTCACAATAATGGCTATTCCAAACTCTAGTTATTCTTCTTAAAAAAACAAGAAAATAAAATTCTTATCCGAAGATTTATAAAGATCTTTGAAAAATTCCTTATCGTCCCCGAACTCCTTGTCGTCAACAACCATTGGAACATATGGTTCATGGAGGAAGGAGTCAATACCAATAAACCTTCTTGGATGATGATGTCGAACCAGGGCCTTCTGAATTTCCTATGATCTTAAAATACAAGCCTTTATTTTCTGAATCTCTTTTCTTGCCAGCTTCAACTCTTCAAGAACATCAGAAAACTTCTGAGAGTTTGAAGGAACAACTCTTGGCTTTCTCACATTCCTTCTTTTTCTTTTTAAAGTTGGCAATTGAGATTTCTCTTTTTCCTTAGTGATTGATGGTTTAACAATCATATTGATATCTTTCCCATCAGAAGACATGGTGCTTGGAGTATCCATGAAAGCACGGTTTTGTGAGAGGAGTTCACAAACAAACCTCAACAAGAAGTCATAAGATATAAAGAGTATCAGAGAAGGAAAAAGGAATGTAGGGTTTCAAATTTTCTTTTTAATGTTGGAGACAATTGAGATTTCTCTTTTTCCTTAGTGATTGATGGTTTAACAATCATATTGATATCTTTCCCATTAGAAGACATGGTGCTTGGAGTATCCATGAAAGCACGGTTTTGTGAGAGGAGTTCACAAACAAACCTCAACAAGAAGTCTTAAGATATAAAGAGTATCAGAGAAGGAAAAATGAATGTAGGGTTTCGAAACCTTTAAACAGGTCCGTACATGTCCAAATCACAACCCTATAAAGAGTAAAATTATCGATAATAACCCTATTCTTTTGACAAACAGGTCCTCCAATATAAACAATGATATTGAGGAATTCCAAAAACCAAACAACACAAAGCTAAAAAATAAATAATTTTTTTTTATTTTAAAGCCTGAGGTGTGCAAGATCTTGTCTCTTTTGAATAGGAACATGAGACAAGATGCACATGACAACACAATCAAGTTATGCTGTGGTGAACAAAAATTTGTCCACCATGACCCTTTTGGTTGGAATTCATAGAGCCTTGACTTTCCGTATGTTTAGACCATGTTTTCTTCTCTAATGGCCTATATCTATCTTTGGAAACTAATTTCTTCGAGGAAGATAAGATCTTACATACCTCAACTATTTTCTCCGCGAGTTTAAGCTTGGTGGCTAGACGATCTGCTATTCGTTGAAGCTTGTTGACGTATCTCATCTTGTGTTTGTATTTGAAACACTTTGAAAACTCATGACCCTTGAGAGAACAATAAGAGCATGTGGTTCAGGTGCTCGAGATATGCAAGCCGCTAGGCACATAGTTGATCCTAAAATATTAAACATAGAGTTTCCAACAGAGGGGTCAAATGATTCTTCCATCTTGATTGGGTTCTCTTCTAAAATATTAACAAGATTGATGTATGTATTGCTACAATTATCAAAATCAATATTTTCACATATAAGAGCAACACTTGATTTTTTGTCTTCATCAAAATCATAATTGTCAGACATCTCATCAAGTGTCACAACAAGACCTTTGTTCCCAGTGTATTTTTTATGATTTGGGCACTTGTTTGAAAAGTGACCAAATCCCTTACACTTAAAGCACTGAGGCATATCCTCGTCATCAGTTTCATCAGTGTCCCTGTTTTTAGGAGGAATACGATTATGAGGTTTGACTGATGCTTTAGGATTATCTCTGGAGAACCGTTTAATTTTCTTCAATAGAAGATTTCTAAACTGTCTTGTGATCATCGAGACCGATTTGTCAAGATCTTCATCTGATGAATTAGTATCATAGTGATCGTTTTCAGAGATATACATATTTTTACTTTTATCAAGTAATTTTGTATCCTTTAGTGCTTTGAAACCAACATCCTTAGATTTGGATGAATGCTCATGATCAAAGATCTTAAGCTTCCCAACCAGCGTATTTCTGGAGAGATTATTAAGGTTATTTCCCTCAACGATGGCATGCTTCTCAGAGTCGTATCTAGATGGAAGAGATCTGAGAATTTCCATCACAATGTCCTTCTCAGGAATAGTCTTACCCAATGCAAAAGATGCATTAACAATTTCAGACCCTTTGTGATTAAACTCATCAAATGAATCTTCATCTGCCATACGAAGGTTTTCCCAATCGGAATTTAGGTTTTGAATCCTAGCTTCCTTTTCACTGGTATTACCTTCGAATACGGTTTCTAAGATATCCCACGCATCTTTAGACCTAGTGCAATTTGACACATGGTGCTGAAGATTGAAGGTAATGGGGTATGATGGCATTTAAACCGTCGTAGTTTTGCTTTACAACAAGTATCTAAGCAGCATCGTAATCGCCAATATTCGTTAGAATAGTAGCGTTACCTATTGCCACAACGGGAGCATCATAGCCATTAACAACATATACCCATGATTAAAAATCACGCGCTTGAAGAAAATCTCGCATAATAATTTTCCACCATAAATAATTAGAGCCATCGAAGACTGGTGGTACGTTAATAGATATAACATCTCTCTCCATAGAGTTAGATAGATACAAACACAGACTTGTAAGGTCTTTAATGTGCTTGCCAGCTCTGATACCAATTGAAAAAGAGGGGTTCTAACAATCTCACCCAATATTTCGATTAGAAATCTGTATGGACAAACTCTAATATACTTTTAAGAGAATCAACTAGACAGTCAGACTCAATCTTACTAAAAATTATATCAAGGAGTTAATATCTTTATCTCTCGATTTGATCTATACTCAAACAAATAGAAATCAGTGAGTCTTTATCAAATACAATAGATATAAACTTAGATGGTACCAAAGACCAATATCCAAGGATCAATCAATTTCCAATCAACAACCAAATGTTGGATTTCACAATTGATCAATACAACGCACAACCTATGATATTTCAATTATATAACAAAATATAATGCGAAATAGAAATAACATAAACACCAGAATTTTTTTTAACGAGGAAACCGAAAATGCAGAAAAACCCTAGGACCTAGTCCATATTGAACACCATACTGTATTAAGCCGCTACAGACACTAGCCTACTACAAACTAACTTCGGTCTGGACTGTAGTTGAACTCTAATCAATATCATACCAATTCAAGGTACAGTTGCACTCCTTACGTCTCTGATCCCAGCAGGATACTATGCACTTGATTCCCTTAGTTTTTCTCACCCATAACCAAGAGTTGCTACGACCCAAAGTCGAAGACTTTAATAAACATATATGTATCACACAGAAAAGTCTATGATAATAGATAAATATGTCTCCCACAGATAAACCTATGAGTTTGTTCCGTCTTTTGATAGAAATCAAGGTGAACATGCACTGATTGATAAGTCGGACTTATATTCCCGAAGAACATCCTAAAATTATCAATCACTCACAATAATCTAAATTGTATGGTAGCGAAACTAGATATTGCGGAATCACAAACGATGAGACGAAGATGTTTGTGATTTCTTTTTATCTTTCCCTATCGGAGATATAATCTCAAGTCAATTATTCAATTGAACTCGTACGATAAAAAATGGCTAAATTAGATCGGTCAACTACAAGAAAAGTAGTTTCGTCTGGCTTCACAATCCAAATGAAGTCTTTTAGTCGTTAACCTACATGGTCTCGAGAAGAAACTTAAGGTTAAAGGAGAATCGACTCTAGAAAAACCAACTAGTATCACACGGGAGGTGTGGGGATTAGTTTTTCTAGTTGCTAGAGTTCCCCTTATATAATTTTCAAATCAGGGTTTGCTAACTAATTTACCTTGGTAACAAAACATTCAATATTCACCATTAGATGAAAAACCTGATTCATTCAAGCTAATATATTTCAACCGTTAGATATAAACTTAGCTTGTCACACACAAATGAAATGTATTCATTTAGGTTTGAGTGACCATACCTAAACATGTACACTTAGTTGGTTCACAAAATAGTTAACCAATGGTTAGCCATATGAGCACTTCCATATTAACCATATTCATCTTTCTCATAACTAGTTCAAATTACTCAGAAGAACCCTAGTTAGTAATTCTCCGTTTCAAACGTGAATTATTCGCGAATTTTAGCGTATGATTTGGGGCCGAATAAATCGGCCGAACTACACCAACTTTGTACCTAGTATGCGTCTAATCTGGGCTAGCCGGATAATTCGCTGATTATACGTATTCGGGTGTAATACGTGCATTCGGTTCGCTAGCTGGGCTGGACCAAATCTCCCAAGTTAAGAGCCCACATCCACCGGTTCCAACATTTATCCAAAAATTGGATGAGGAGGGGAGTCGATCCTCGCTCCTACAACTTCCTGACCATCAGACCAATAGATAGTTGGTGCTAATCTTCCATATGATAAATAATATAATCTAATTAAATGATAAATCACATTTATCCCCACTATAAATGATTGTTTTATTTATTAATACATCGTGAATTTTGTATGCCGAATCCATACTTCTAAATCGAATTATACACGTATGTATTTCATTCCGTACCACTGCCGTATCACGAACCGTTGACCGAATTTTTGACCGAAATTGATTTTTACGAATTCGTATAATACTCGTATGTTTCCCGTTCCGAACGTTTTCCGTACCCCGAATTGCTAACTAGGATAAGAACTAGTTGAAGAGTTGTTCAATTGCTTAGGTCTTTATGCATAGACACAATTGAAACAAAATCGGTTTGATTCATTTGAATCAATTCATGAATAATATAGCCACGGTTTGCAAAGATTGCATTCCTTAAAAATTTATTGTTTTAAGTTCATGAACTACCTATTTGAGAAATAACCAGCTTGGGTACGCATACGGGTATGCGTACCTTAGCTACCGGATTTGAGTTTACAAACTTAGCAGAAATTTTCAGTTCGAAAACTTCTATGGGTATGCATACCTAAGGTGACTGGTTTACTAGTTTGCAAACTACAAACTCAGCAGAAATATTCAGTTCTAAAACATGTCTCCTTCACCAATACCGCATGCACACATATGCACGCACATGGTTTCCGGCACATGGATTTATACACTAATGTGCGAACACACTATATATGCTTATATCCATAGGTGGTAATCTCAACTCCACATTTTAATCATTGAAATATTCTTCTATAATGTTATAACAATCGTTATTCATGACTATCGTCATCAAATCTATTTTGAAGATTGAAACTTCATCATGACTTTTGTCACGGGTAAAGATGAAATTGGTTAAAGCGAAAGCTTACCAAGACATATTTCGAGAAAAAGATAGGTGAGTAAAGTCGGCCCGAAATAGCAAATGTGTATGTATGAAAACTATCATACTTATACGACTTTTGTCTCAAGGGTATGAGATAGAGTAGACTTTTGAGTGATAGATAAGTTCAAGTCTCCACATACCTTTTAGTCGGATGAAGTTCCACTGGTTCCTCGAGTAATTCTTCGTCTTCGTAAGATGATCTCCATGGAGTCTGAAGCTCAACTACACTTGACTATGCTAGACCGAGACTTAGTCATAAGTAAACTACAAATCAAGACATATCATTTTGATCACTAATATTAACAAGCATGCTTGAGATAGCAACGCATGCGAGTTTGACCGAGCAATTCTCTAACACCTAGTGAAAATTTCCATAGAGACATTTCATGACCAAAAGAAAGCACATATCAACTTGTTTAGATGCAATCATATAGCTGAAGCTAAATGCTTTCATCAAGGAGTTTATAAAGATACAAGATAACTCCTATAATATTCCACAGCCGCACTCCCCACAAAGATTTGGAAAATTAAGCACAAGTTCAATTAAGAACTCTCCTCCATAAAATGTCATTCCCGAAAGAACAACAAGAGCGACCTTAATTTCGAAAGAAAAGAAGGATTTGTTTGGACATTACAAATCACATATGAATATGAATTTGAATCCAAAATACTCAATTAAATTAACCACACGAGAACCCATGATTAATTTAATCGGAAATATACAAACAAATTAACCACAAAAACTGATAAATTTAATTGGTCATGCTCGACATAAGATAACTTACAGAGCCTCACAGTATATAAACATAAAATATGGATCATGGAAGATCAATACTGCGGAATAACCAAGGATTCATTCTATTTTCCATCACTATGTGCACAATGACATACAATATACATAATCCTTGTAAACAATAGGTCATCCTATCTTCCATCAATATTTGCATAATGACATGATAGGCTTCAAACTTCTGTAATGTTAAAAGTTCATTCATTCTTTTATCAATACATGCATATCGACATACGAAAGACTTAACTTTTGACAAGGTATGGGACAATCATAGTTCATGGACGCAAACACACATATCCCATAACAAATTGCAATATATAAAACCATAAAGATTAATACTGCAAAACTCATCTTCCAAACAATTTTTTTTAGAATTTAAACAAATAAACCTAAAAACATGAAGATGAAAACGTTGGACATAGCTATGTGTAATCACAATAATGTCTATTCCAAACTCTATTTATTCTTCTAAATAAAACAAGAAAAATAGAAGATTTACTAGGCAAAATAGAATCAAAGTTCATTGAGAACCTCATATTTTTCAATGAATCCATCAAAAAAGGTATCACTGATTTCCTTGATTCTCTTGACCGTAGACACACCATGTTCATGAGTTAAAACACTAACTTTACGATCAACAACCCGGGCAAGCTGTCTAGCCTTGACGCAGTCCATGATGAGCTTCTTTTGATTCTGATTAGCAAGGATTCTGGCATGACCATCTAAGAGTTGGTTTATTTACAGTTGAAGATTTGCAAACTCGACCTTTGAATCGTTCTGAAAACACATTAAATCCTTGATGAAATCTTCAATCCAGGAGTTGTGATCCTTTCTTTCAAGCATCTTCTTTAGAACCAGCTCTTGAATTGATTCACGTTCTTGAGTGCCTTCCTCCATATCAAGATGCATAATATCTTGAGATTTTACAGAGTTTTCCATGTGATTTTTTTTTAGGGATGGAAAAACACAATATAGAGAATATATATATATGTGTGTTTGTCAATAATAGAAGGATACTCTTGTTATGGAAACCCTATGAACTCTCAAAAGGATGACGCGAACGTTTGTGGACCGTCATCTCAAAAACTTTACATAAAATAATATACAACTATTTACAGGTGAAAATGGTTTCTGCTGATTTCCGTAATTTTGGGTGTACGGGTGAGAAACAATTTAAACCCTAAACAATGTACTGCAAGGAAGTACTTTAGATTCAAGAGATCAATCTGTACAAATCCAGCCTAAACCAAGAAATGGTCGTTCCAGACTTGCTTTGGTCACAAAGTATAGGAGATTGGGTTGGTTTTGGGGAGGGAAGCAAGGAAAGTGATGAGACCAGAATAATTGTGTTACTGCGACTTGTATCAGAAAAGTGAAAAGGCTAACAAATGGTAAGCTAGCAAGTATTTTCTGAGTGTTGTATATTCCCGAATGAACTTGTTGTTATGTGGAAATAGGTAAGACCTATTTATAAAATTCGAAGTGAAATGTACCCTGGTTTCATTAAGGAATGAAAAAATAGGTAAGTAAATGGGAGGAGGTGGTAACCGTATGCATGGAATTGATGTTCCATGAAACCGTTAACGCATGGAATTTATGTTCCATAAAATTTTTAATGCATGGAATTGATGTCCCAGAGTATTTCACCATTAACTCCCTGTATTTAATAACCGTCTCATAATTATGACACTTTCTTATGATGGGCGTAGTGTACGCCGCACGCTGTAAACCGCCAAACCAATACCCAAAGAGGATCCCCCAGTTTGTGATATATGTTGATGTCTCGAATGTTTTTGTGGAAAACATGTAGTATATTATTGTTTCCTGGCAAGTTGAGCTTGGAAGACTTGGTAGCTTGGTGACCTTCAACGGTCGATATTTTGCATCTTTAAGAGGAAAGGTAGTCGTTGATCGTCGCACGCCTTCGTTCGTTGGTGGTTGCATAGGGAAGGCCAACATGGTGGCATGACTAGGTTGGCATGGCATGGTGGTGTGGCCAAACTTAGGTTTTTGGGCCAAAGGTTACCATGTGTTGTCTGGTAACCTTGGATGGCTAGGATTTGCTTATGAGATTGAAGGGCAACCGTTGATTGTTGCATGCCTTCACTTGTGTATCCATGTAGGGAAGGCCAGCATGGTAGTGCTGTTAGATTGGAATGCCGTTGGCATGGCATGATAGCGCGACTAGGTTGGCATGCCATTGGAATGGCATGGTGGCGCAGTCAAACTTAGGTTTTCGGGCCAAAGGTTACCATGTATTGTCTGGTAACTTTGGATGGCTAGGATTCACTTCTGGGATTGAAGGGAAACCGTTGATTGTTGCACGACTTCGTTTTTGGTAGCCACGTAGGGAAGGAAAGTATGGTGGCATGGCTAGGGCCAAGGAAGGGGGTGTTTGGCTTGGCATGTGGGGCCAAGGGTTTTCCATGGGCGCATGGCGCGACTAGCTTGGCTAGGTGCGGTTTGGCTAGGCATTTGGGGCCAATGGTTTTCCATGGGCACATGGAACGGCTAGCTTGGCTAGGTGCAGTTTGTCTTGGCACGTGGGGACAAGGGTATGCCATGGGAGCATGGCGCGGCTAGCTTGGGTAGGTGCGATTTGGCTTGGCATGTGGGGCCAAGGGTTTGCCATGGGCGCATGACGCGGCTAGCTTGGGTAGGTGCGGTTTGGCTTGGAATGTGGGGCCAAGGGTTTTCCATGGGCGCATGGCATGACTAGCTTGGCTAGGTGCGGTTTGTCTTGGCATGTGGGGCCAAGGGTTTGTCGTGACCAAGTTAGGTTCGTGACAAAGCTAGGGTTTTGTGTTAAAGGTCGTTTGGTAACCTTGGACGGCTAGGATTTTCTCCTGATATTGAAGGGCGACCGTTGATTATCGCACGCCTTCGTTTTGGTAGCCGCATAAGGAAGTCCAGCATGGTGGCGCGTCTAGGCATCAGGTCATGTCAAGGTGCATTTGGCAGGGAACGGTAGGTGTGGATGGCATGGTTTGCCATTGGTACAGAGGTGCGGCTAGCATGGTTGGCATGCCTTGGCGCGGTAGGTGTGTCTGACATGGTTTGCCATTGGCACAGGGGTGCGGGTAGCATGGTTGGCTTGCCTTGGTGCGGTAGTTGTGGCTGGCATGGTTTGCCATTGGCACAGGGGTGCGACTAGCATGGTTGGCATGCCTTGGCGCGGTAGGTGTGGCTAGCATGGTTTGCCATTGGCACACATGGGAATTAGGGTTTGGTTTGTCGTAACCCTAATTAGTATTAAAAGAAAAAGATACCCCGGTAATTTTTTACAGACATATTAAAGGTTTCAATAAATGCGCCTAGTAAAAGATTATTAATTAAATGCTGCGACGTCACTGTCTGACTAGGGTTTAGGGATTTACGATTTTAACCCTAAGCTAAAAACCACCATCAACATTAAGTCCCCTGCTTAGCTCGGAACAGGTGCCTTGATGCGAGGTAAGCATATGATGGTGACAGATAAGAAGGAATTGAGACGTAAATCATTGCAAAGATGGTCACAAAAATCCGACTAACCTTTTTAAGAGGTGAATAGATTTTTTTGCCTCATGTGCTGGCAGTCCTACATGAGTTTTACTGGGGATGCAGACTGTGGAGTGGTGAGATGAAAGTTGCCATCTTGGTCTGGCCGTACATCACCGAGGAACAACGGGCGCGGTCTTGGAAGGAAAATCATAGCGGGTTGGAGAGGAAAATCATAGTGGATTGGAGATGCAAAGCATAGCGGTCGTCTTGGCACGCGGGGCCAAGGAGTGGCGCGGTCCTGGAAAGGCAAGAGCGCGTTGATGACTTGGAATGATAGGTCCGCGGAAATGGAGTGGGCGGCCTGACATGGTGCGGCCATGGAAATGCGAGACGTACACGGACGGCTAGGCGTGGTGGGGCCTCCACAATGGAGCGGATGGCTTGGCCTGGTGTGGCCATGGAAGGGGGCGGCTCGGTGAGGTGAGGCGTGCACGGACGGCTAGGCGTGGTGGGGACGCGGCAATGGAGTGGATGGCTTGGTCTTGGGAAGGCAAGGATAGTGTATGGCTTAGCGCATGGGGCCAAGGCATGGCATGAGCGGTCTTGGGCGTGGAAATTGATCTTTGCGGGACCGGTTTCCTCTTTTCCTTTCTTGGCCCAAAATAGGAAATCCTTTCCTTGTTCAAACTCCCACGTACCATATATATATAAATGGAGGATCGGCTTCCCTTTGGTTTCACGCCTATTTATTTATCCCAGCCGTGTGGTAGCAGTAATGCAGAGCGGACGAGCAAATCCCAGGTATGCCTTCCAACACCTCTTCTTTAACGTGTTTTCTCTTTTATTTTGTGTTTGGGTAAACCCTAGTTGTAGGCGTACCTTTTCATGACCTTGTAGAAAATGTTGGTGTGAATCTTAGCCGTAGGTATGTTTTGCACCAGCTTATAGTAGTACTTAGGCATGAATACCATAGTAATGTTGACCGCCTCAACTCACTGTGCAAAGTAAGCACGCGATAGTAATTGCCATCCCTTCCCCTCGAAAACCTAGTTTTTTTTTAGGGTTTACTCCTTGTTTTGGTGTGGTCATGTGCATGGTTTCCATGATGGGGCGCATCTCCTCGGTCAGACAAGAATTTTATGCTGCAGGGTACGGCCTTGAAACAAACTGGCTTGCGTCTTGGGTGGAAAAGTAATTTCTGTGCACTTTCCAAACGTGGATGATGAATTCTTCACGATAGTTTCTGCCAGGAGGAGTCATCTTAAGCATGTGTCGATTCTTTTGACCGGTCCGGAGATCGGTCGGTTTCGCTCGGAAATATAATACGGTTTTGCCTTCAGAAGAAAGAGTATTTCGCCTCTCTTATCGATTTCAAAATCTCCGTGATCCCATTGCGTTCCTTTGATAAATGGCTGCAATTTATGATAAGTCAATATTGTGTGAGATCTAGTTTGACCAAGGCACAAATCATTGATGCTGTCGCGACTTCTGCATCACTTCAAATTAGGAAAGACATCCCGGGCTTGGTTGCTTTCATCTCCAGGTGGTGTCCAGATACTCACATAACCGTATGCAGGTGGGGAGAATTGACTATGTCCTTAGAAAGTGTAGCCATCCTGCTGAATCTTCTCGTGACAGGAAACCTCAATATCAAGCTGTCAGATGATGAAGAAAAAATGAGTACCGCCCTGGTTGCGAAGTCGAAAGGGTTTGTTCGAAAATAGAACGAGACGAAGTATTTCTATATCTGGCGGGTATCTCAATGGTTCCCTAATGAGATGGCACCGGATCAAAAGAATAGTATACTCCACATCGCGGCATTCTTGGAGCTTTGGTTATCCCGGGATATTTTTGATGATGGCTCCGGTAAGAAGGAGATAAGGCCGGGACTCATTAATCTTGCTATAAGATTGGCGAAAGGAGTCGTTCTCCCCATTGGTGGATTGTTTCTCGGTTCTATGTACACACACTTGGATCACCTGTCTTTGGACATGCGCGCTTCAAATGGTTACATGAAAGTGGACTCGTATGTTCACGTTGCTTTTCTCCAGGCGTGGCTATGGGAGCATTTTGAAAAATACGCTCCTAAACCATTGGCTTCGCTTCCCGCATCTTGGGGTGGTTCGAGAATACTTCTCTGGTCGAATAGGCGTCCAAGGTATGGCACGAACCTGGCTGATTTCCTCGATAATTCGTGCGTCGTTAATTTTCGTACATGGGCCCCGATGTGTTCATCAATATTCCAGATCAATACTTTTGCTTTTTCTCCAAGCATTTCTTTTCTTTCTGACAAAGGGAACCTGGGCGTCAGCGAGATTGTATTCATGCGAAGTTGCACGTCTGGTTATATACCGTCTTTATTTCAAAGATCTTGTCAAGTAGTCTCTTACAATATTGATCGGGCAGCTCGGCATATGGGTTTTGACCAAGGGGTCCCTCTCATTCACCAGCTGGCAGCTAAAGAGGACTCATTACCGGTCGTTCTTTATGCTAATGTTCTTGCGCCGGGCAAAAGCCTCCCTTTCATGCTTTCGACTACCTCCAAGTATAACGCATTCTGGCAGAGTGAATTCCTTATCATCCAGGAATTTGTGAAAGTCGTAGTGGATAATACTCGTGGTAGGCGTTCTGCCGCGATTTTAGCAAAGCATCCGTTGTTGAGGGATACTTCTTTATCCAAAAGAAAACACGTTTGTCCGGACACGAACAGTCCCCAAGCGAAGGTCTAAGAATCGTGCATGCGGTTTTCAGTCAGATTCCACAACTCTACCGACTTTTAGTTCATCCAACATGCAGGTACGTATGTTTTTCCTATTGGCTTCAGCTAGATCATGTATATCCTTGTTTCTTTTTTGAGAATGCGTTTTGTATCTCATCTAGGGTTTCAGCAGTATGAACGCCTTTGACAAACTTGCAAGTAGTCAGAAAACCTTGTTTTTCGAGACGGAGGGTGGCGGTGCCGAGCCTATCCATGGTGATGGAGAATTAGAAAAGGATGAAAGTTCAGAGTCTGGTGATGGCGAGAGTAGTTCTTCCGATAGCAGTGCTAAATTTTCCTCTAGTCGGTCTGAAAGTGAATCAGTGAGTCTTCTCCATGCCCTTCTTCTTCCTTTTTTTTTCTTGTTTTAAAGAGTGTCTAAGCCATGATATCACAGAGCGATTCCGGTTCTGAGAAGGAAACTGGTGAAGACGCTGCTTTGTCTCCAGCCGTGTCAGCCAATCCTGGTAGCTTTGAAACATAGGCCTATCAAGACAAAAGCGTTGTTATGAGTCAGACGACGAAGATTGCTCATGTGAACCCCGGCGCAATTGTTGTTAGGGATCCTCTGCCGGTTACTGACACAGTCTCAGGCGCCACCGTTGTTCCTCCATATCCGGTTCCTTATCCGGATCACGTATTGATTGGGGGATTTAGCGTGCCAGCTAAACATGCGGCGTTATACACCAAGATATGGGAAAGCCACGGTCATATTGCCATGACCAGGAAAATTATTAGTCGATACGCGCTGGTCAAGCGTGTGGAGGAAGTCTTATCTTCGATCGACGACATGCGAAACATGACTGGTCACACAGTTTCTGAGGATGTAATTTCAAGCTGGAGGTTTCATCGCGATATGTGCATGGAGTTCGAGTTCAATGCTCCTTGGTTCGTTGACGGTTTTTCTGATGTTGAAAATTCACTGGCCGAAGCAGTCGAAGGTCCTTCCGAAGACAAGGTGAAGAAGCAGGAAGCGTAATTCAAGAAGTTATGCCGGCAGCTGAAGTTGAAGAGGGCAGATCTCCAGAGCACAAGGGAGGCCTTTTCTAAGAGGAGCAATCCGCTGTTGGAAAACTTTCCTTGAATACATTCCTGTCTTTTGAACTTCTTGCTTTTAATTTTTTTTTTTTTTGAAAGGCAAATGGAAACGCCTGGTTTATGGTTTTGATTTTCTGGATTTTTGGGGTTGACATACAAGTATTGGCTATGAGTGTTTTGGATTATTATTCAGGAATGAATCGTTTAGGAATGAATTGTTTTGGTCATGATTGCAAGTGATGTAAACATTTCAGGAAAACCTTAGAATCGTGTGTTGGTAGATAACATGGGGCAAAGTGTAACATGGCTATCGATTTTATCATTCCCGTGAAAACTTGAAATAGAAAACCATGTATCTTGTTCTAGTTAAGACTTACTCGGTTTTTAGTTCTCTTGATGAAAAGTGAACCTTTGAGTGTAAGACCGAGCTTCATGGGAAACACCGTCATGACCATGGAAAGTCCCCAGTCGTTACTGAGTTATCTGATAACCGAGTCGTCGGTTCTTGGGCGGATCGTTTGCTTATAACTTCCGGGAAGTCCCCAGTCATCCCTTGTCATGTCATGGCTGATAATCGGGTCGTCAGGTAACTGAGTCAGAGTGGATCGTCTTCTTCTACCATCTTGATGTCTGGGTCAAAGCACGAGATCGACGGTCGAAAATTGACATTGTAACCGAAAGATCAATCTCCCACTGTGGTTGCCAATTGTTTATAGGTGAAAATGGTTTCTGCTGATTTCGGCAATTTTGGGTGTTCGTGTGAGAAACAATTTAAACCCAAAACAATGTACTTCAAAGGAGTACTTTAGATTTTAGAGATCAATATGTACAAATACAGCCTAAACCAAGAAATGGTCGTTCCAGACTTGCTTTGGTCACAAAGTTGAGGAGAATGGGTTGGTTTTGGGGAGGGAAGCAAGGAAAGTGATGAGACCAGAATAGTTTATTCTGGAAGAGTAGTTGTGTTACTGCGACTTGTATCAGAAAAGTGGGAAGGCTAACAAATGGTAAGCTAGAAAGTATTTTTTGAGTGTTGTATATTCCCTAATGAACTTGTTGTTCTGTGGAAATAGGTAAGACCTATTTATACAAGTCGAAGTGAAACGTACCCTGGTCTCATTAAGGAATGGAAAAATAGGTAAGTAAATGGGAGGATGTGGTAACCATATGCATTGAATTGATGTTCCATGAAACCGTTAACGCATGGAATTGATGTTCCATAAAATCGTTAACGCATGGAATTGATGTCCCAAAGCGTTTCACCATTAACTCCCAGTATTTACTAACCGTCTCACCCTTATGACACTTCCTTATGATGGGCATAGTGTACGCCGCACACTGTAAACCGCCAAACCAATACCCAAAGAGGATCCCCCAGTTTGTGATATGTGTTCATGTCTCGAATGTTTTTTGGAAAATATGTAGTATATTATTGTTGCCTGGCAAGTCGAGCTTGGAAGACTTGGTAGCTTGGTGACTTTCAACGGTCGAGATTTTGCATCTTTAAGAGGAAAGGTAGCCGTTGATCGTCGCACGCCTTCGTTCGTTGGTGGATGCATAAGGAAATCCAGCATGGTGGCGTGGCTAGGTTGGCATGCCATGGTGGTGTGGCCAAACTTAAGTTTTCGGGCCAAAGGTTACCATGTGTTGTCTGGTAACCTTGGATGGCAAGGATTTTCTCATGAGATTGAAGGGAAACCGTTGATTGTTGCATGCCTTCACTTGGGTAGCCATGTAGGGAAGGCCAGCATGGTGGCGCGACTAGATTGGCATGCCGTTATCATGGCATGATGGCGTGGCTAGGTTGGCATGCCATTGGCATGGCATGGTGGCGCGACCAAACTTAGGTTTTCAGGCCAAAGGTTACCATATGTTGTCTGGTAACCTTGGATGGCTAGGATTTGCTTCTGAGATTGAAGGGAAACTATTGATTATTGCATGACTTCACTTGGGTAGCCGTGTAGGGAAGGCCAGCATGGTGGCACGACTAGATTGGCATGCCGTTGGCATGGAATGATGGCGCGGCTAGGTTGGCATGCCATTGGCATGGCATGGTGGCGCGTCCAAACTTAGGTTTTCGGGCCAAAGGTTACCAAGTATTATCTTGTAACCTTGGATGTCTAGGATTCGCTCCTGGGATTGAAGGGAAACTGTTGATTGTTGCACGCCTTCGTTTTTGGTAGCCGCGTAGGGAAGGACAGCATGGTGGCGCGCGACTAGGGCCAAGGCAGGGGTTGTTTGGCTTAGCATGTGGGGCCAAGGGTTTGCCATGGGTGCATGGCGCGGCTAGCTTGGCTAGGTGCGGTTTGGACTGGCATGTGGTTCCAAGGGTTTGCCATGGGCGCATGGAGCATCAAGCTTGGCTAGGTGCGGTTTGGATTGGCATGTGGGGCCAAGGGTTTTCCATACGCGCATGGCGCGGCTAGCTTGGCTAGGTGCGGTTTGGCTTGGCATGTGGGGCCAAGGTTTTGGCGTGACCTAGTTAGTTTCGTGACCAAGCTAGGGTTTTGGGCTAATGGTCGTTTGGTATCCTTTGACGGCTAGGATTTTCTCCTAGGATTGAAGGGAGACCATTGATTGTCGCACGCCTTCGTTTTGGTAGCCGCATAAGGAAGGCCAGCATGGTGGCGCATCTAGGGATGGGGCCATGGCAAGGTGCGTTTCGCATGGCGCGGTTGATGTGGCTGGCATGGTTTTCCATTGGCACAGAGGTGCGGCTAACATGGTTGGCATGCCTTGGCGCGGTAGGTGTGGCTGGCATGGTTTGCCATTGGCACATGAGTGCGGCTAGCATGGTTGGCATGCCTTGGCGCGGTAGGTGTGGCTGGCATGGTTTTCCATTGGCACACGTGGGAATTAGGGTTTGGTTTGTCGTATCCCTAATTAGTATTAAAAGAAAAAGATACCACAGTTATTTTTTATAGACATATTAAATGTTTCAATAAATGCACATAGTAAAAGATTATTACTTAAATGTTGCGTCGTCATTGTCTGACTAGGGTTTAGGGTTTTATGATTTTAACCCTAAGCTAAAAACCACCATCAACATTAAGTCCCCTGCTTAACTCGGAACATGTTCCTTGTTGCGAGGTAAGCATATGATGGTGACAAATAAGACGGAATTGAGACGTAAATCATTGCAAAGATGGTCACGAAAATCCGAATAAACTTTTTAAGAGGTGAATAGAGTTTTTTGCTTCCTGTGCTGGCAGTCCTACATGAGTTGTACTGGGGATGCAGAGAGTGGAGTGGTGAGTGATAGGTGTAGAATACACCTAATTTACTATCTAGTAGTTTATGCTTTCTTTGCTATTTTTCTAGTAAATTATGTAATTTACGCGTGTTTTTGAGTTATTAGGTACTCTGGAGTCGCACGGAGGAAAAGAAGAAGAAATCACCAAATTTGGGCAAAAAGGACATAATTGTCATTTCACAGGCGAGCACTATCAGGAGCTGACCACGGTTAAAGGGAAACTCTTTCAGAGGAGTGCTAAATAAAGGACAGTTCAAGTTAAGGGTACAAACCGGGTAGCCCTTATCCAGAAACATAGTGTCGTTATCAATTGGTAAAATGGATGGGTTATGTCCATGGATGTTGAAACCCAAACCCATAGACCCACATTCATACCCGGATCCAAACCCAACAGCTATTTCCTAAACCTAAATCGAAGTTTGCTTCTCAATCATTGTACACTAAAATGAGAAGAGAAAAGCTGTAGTGACGTTCGAGAAATTGGAAGAAAAATAGAAATTGATGAGTTGAGACAATGGAGGAATTCTTTGTCGATCACAGAAAGTGGAAAGTGGCGTTCAAATTAACAACACGGAGAGAGTGCAATTTTTCGAAAGTGAATCCATGTAACGAGAAGAACGGCGGTTAGCGCGATGTTAAATTTGAATGATGGAATTCCAAGGTTTGGGTGTTGTTGGAAGTTCACGAGACATCTTGTCATTCTTGTGGTTTATCAAGCTTGGGAGTGACAGTTTCAGGTGAGGGTGCTTGCAACTAAGAGGACAACAAGGTCAAGATGGTTGATTCAGAGGAAGAGTAAGGCAAGAGCTCGGGTACCTCGGATGGAGGTGGAATGAATGCTTGATGAATGGAACCGGAGTGAAGTTGCAACTTGCAAGGGAATGCACAGCACCGGAGTTGAGGCAATTGCAAGCACATCTGGTGCTTGAAGATGCAAGGTATAGATTGGTTTTTTGGTCTTAATGGTTTGTGATGGCAGGTTGAGAGTATATGTTGTGCAACAAGTGATCTTTGTCTTTGCGAGCATGATGGAGTTACTGACTAGGTAGACTCGCATGGAGATGCTTGAGGCGAGATATGGCGAGACTTGTGAGCTGAAATGTAAGGGGAGCAAGAGCTTATTGTGCTGCATTCTTAGCGGGTTCAGCAGGTGGTACTGTGCGTGAGATGAATTATGTAATTGCAGGGGATATTACTGTGAAGCTAAGGAGATGTTGAAGCAGCTGGAATTGGTAGTTGGAAATTAGGCATGGGAGATTATGGAGGCATGTTGTGTTGGTTCTGCAATGAGAAGCTGTTGAACTGGTAGGAAAGTGAAATTGGTGGAAGATGCTGTGAAGTTCAGGTGTAATTCAAGGTGAAAGGATTGCAGGGGTGTGCTCAGTGATTGCAACTGAGATAGCTGGTGGTGTGGCTGTGTTATGGTGTTAGAGAAAGTACAGGAGCAGTGAAGCCATGGAGTATTGCAGGAGATGCAGGGAAGCTGCAGTTCATGAAGTTACAGGGAAGTTGCAATGGTTGTTTGCAGTGCACGGCCATCTTGGCCGTGCATAGCACTTGGCAGAATAAGATAGCCAACCAAGACCCGATCAATTTGAGTTAGCTCGCTGACCGGGTTCTAACTCGGGTGACTCAGGCTTGACCCACCAACTAACGGTGGATTGACGGAATATTCCGTCGAATATTCTCCCGACGACGAATTTCGGGTGAACGGCGCGACATTCCGGTCGGATTCCGCCAACTTCCGACCAAAAACACGGTTTTCCGGTGAGCAAAAAATGCGAGAATTTTGGATGGACTTCTCTCATGTGTGTGAAGACTTAGAAGTGGGAATTGGATGAAAACTTGGAAGTTTTGGAGAATTGGACTAGAATTTGGAATATGGCTCAATTTGGGAAAGTGGTGTTCTTATGGAATGAGGAATCTTTTCCTACAAAGATATGGAGAGTATTGAAGCCTATAAATAGAGGAGTTCTCTACAACTTTTAACACACACATCTACTTTGGAGAAGGAGTCAAAGTGCACAAGGATTGGAGGAAGGAGCAACCATCATCTTTGCAATAAGTTTTTCTTTCTTCCTTAATTATTATTATTGTGTGAACTCCGAATTATGAGTAGCTAATTTTCTTATTGATTGAGGATGAATTCCTAGTTCTTAATATTTGATTTAAGTTTTGTTTCAATTCTACTTTGAAGTTTTTCATATGATTATCGATTGTTTTTGCTAATATTAATGTTTATGTTTGATTGATAGGTCGTTTAGAGTGCACGCTAAATTGATTTGTTAATTATTCTATAGCTAGTGAAAGTTGGGGGATAAGTAATCGTTTCTTGACTCTTTACACAGGTAGCAAACACAAGACCTTGCGGAGGGATTCCGTGGAGCAATTGTGTGTGGAAACAACGTTAGCAAGTAGACCTTGATCTAAGAGTCTAACTACTAATATCAACCTAATAAATTCATAAATCTTAATGCGTTTAACTAAATTACATCTTGGGTGATCTACTACTAGGTGGTTTGGTGAATAAAATCCGGTAGGCGAGAACTTCCGTATCCGGTGAAATTAGGGATTTTGGGGTTAGCACTGATCTAGCTGCTATACCTACGGTTGGTGATAATCTATGACTAATAACAAGTGGAAAAGAACATAACTTTAATCATTGTTTTGCAGCGAAGAAGGATTCCTTGATCTATTCTCTCTCATTGATTTCAACTTACAATTTTAATTCCTTTGTTTATTTCTTTTGCTTTATAAATTTTACAACCAATACCCCCCTTTTGTGTGACAATTTTACAACTAGAATCTCTTGCTCCTCGTGGGATCGACCTTGACTACCCTATATTACTTGTTAATTAGGTAGTAAAGTATTAATTAATTTGTAGTGGTAACGACACGCGTACAAATTTTGGCGCCGTTGCCGGGGAGCAACGGGCGATTTTAGTTGTTTTTATTCTTGCTTTGTTAGATTCTATACCGTATCTAACTTAGTTTTGTGAACCTTGTTAATTAGGTACTATATCTTTGGTGAATGCTTCAAGAGGGAAGACCGAGTTCAACTAGAATACGTCTTCGATCCGTCACTCAACTAAAGGATTTCATTCAAGCGGTTAACACTCCGCTTCCTCGTTCTACATCAAGTGAATTCGCAGATTCGGACATTGAAGAAGAGGCAATGGGTGATCGTACACTCAAGGACCTAGCTTCTCACAAGCTCGATACACAACAATGGTGTATCCAAACTAACTCAACTTTCGAGATCAAGACGGGGTTGATTAGAGAATTACCAAAGTTTCATGGCATGGTGAATGAGGACCCAAACAAACATCTTATGGACTTCAATACCTTAGTCATGGCTATGCTTCCACCGAACACTAATGCGGATGGAGCAATGTTGAAAGCTTTTCCGTTTTCTTTGGCGGGCAATGCTAAGGAATGGTTATACTATTTGCCTTCCGGAAGTATCACAACATGGAATGGGATGAAGAAAATTTTCCTCGAGAGATATTTTCCCGCATCAAAGGCTACTCAAATTCGCAAAGAGATTTGTGGGATCAAGCAACATGTGGGAGAGTCATTATATGAATGTTGGGATCGATACAAGAGATTGGTGGCAAGTTGTCCACACCATCAATTTAGTGACGCCATGATAATCCAATACTTCTATGAGGGTCTTCAAACCAATGATAGATATCTTCTTGACGCCGCCGGTGGTGGTGCACTAGTGAACAAGACGGTGGCCGAAGCTACCGAGTTGATTGAAAGTATGGCGGCAAACTCGCAACAATTCTATGCAAGAGGTGATTCAATGGTTAAGTTGGTGCATGAAGTTAGTGACTCGTCTCCACAATCCGATCAACGGTTAAACAACATAGAGAGGGTAGTGCAACGATTGGCATGTAATTATTCCGGATGATGAAACCGAACAAGTAAATGCTTTATATCCAAATCAAAGGCCAAGGTACGATCCATACTCGAATACTTACAATCCCGGTTGGAAGGATCATCCCAACTTTAGCTATGCAAACAAGCAAGCGGCGGCTCCTAATCCATATGCGCAACAAGGTGGTTTCCAACAATCACGTTTCCAACCTCAACAACAACAATTCCAACCACAACAAGTCAAGGAGCAAGATTCTTCGAATAATGACAAGTTGAATGTGATAATGCAAAGCATGCAAGGTCTCACTTCTATGTTACAACAAACCCAACAAAAGACCGATTCGGCAATCAAGGATTTGCAAACTCAAATGGGACAATTGGCGACCGATATGAACTTAATGAAAGCTCAAGCATCCACAAAGCTCCCTTCGCAACCAATTGTGAATCCAAGGGATAATGTTAGTGCGGTTACTTTAAGAAGTGGAAGACAAGTGGAGAGTCCAACTCATCATGAAGAAGCTATTGAAGAGATAGTCAAAGACAAGGACGAAGCCGTACCAAAGGAGAATTCACCACCAACCGCCCAATCCAAGGAACCGGTTCCTAATTTTACTACTCCACCTCCTTTTCCTAGTCGTTTTGCTAAGTCCAAGAAGGAAGCTCAAGACAAGGTACTCATGGATATCTTCAAAAAGATAGAAATCAACATCCCCTTCATAGAGCCCATAAGGACAATGCCAAGGTATGCTAAGTTCATGAAGGAGTTATGCACAAAGAAGGATAGGTTGCTTGATAATGAAATTACTAAAGTTGGCGAGAGTGCGTCGGCTATGCTTTTGAAGAAGATGCCTACAAAGTGCACGGATCCCGGTGGTTTCACGGTACCAATTACTATTGGTAAGGAAAGGTTTGAACATGCTTTACTTGATTTGGGAGCTTCCATTAGTGTGATGTCGGCCGATATTTATGACTCCTTGAATCTTGGACCATTGAAAGAGACAAGAGTTATTATCCAACTAGCAAACAAGTCTAACATCTATCCAAAGGGGCTTGTAGAAGACGTTCTCGTGCAAGTGAATGAGTTAATTTTTCCGGTGGATTTCTTTGTGGTGGATATGGACAATAATGAGAATCGTTCGTCTACTTCTCTACTTCTTGGGAGGCCATTTATGAAGACCGCAAAGACGAAGATTGATGTTGATAAGGGTACACTCACTATGGAATTCGACAAGGAAGTAATACACTTCAACATATTTGAAGCCATGCGCTACCCAAGTGATGTGCATTCCGCTTACTCCATTGATGTGGTTGGTTCATTAGCACAACAAATGGTAGAATGGAATCGAGAGGACGAACTTGATGTGGTATTGCAAAAGAGCATTGAATTAGACGTCCACGGCGTGTCTAACTTGGATGTTGAAATTTCCACGGAAATGGTGGAGACATGTGGTGCCTTGACGGCATTAAAAGAAGCTAAGGGTAATGTTTCCTATATCTCTTTACCCATGAATGATGAATTACTTGTACCATCTATTGTGAAGGCGCCTAAGCTAGAGTTGAAGCCACTTCCGGACCATTTAAAGTATGCATTTTTGGGAGATGGAGATGAGCTTCCGGTGATTATTTCAAAGAACCTCACACCGGTACAAGAAGACCGTTTTCTTAGAGTCTTGAAAGAGCACGAAACGGCTATTGGTTGGACAATTGCGGATATCAAAGGCATTAGTCCATCCATATGCATGCATAGGATTCTAATGGAAGAGAACGTGAAGCCGGTACGTGATGCTCAACGTAGGCTTAATCCTCCCATGATGGAGGTTATGAAGAAAGAGATACTCAAATTGTTAAGTGCGGGGGTGATCTACCCAATTTCCGATAGCAAATGGGTAAGTCCGGTACAAGTGGTGCCAAAGAAGTCCGGTGTTACGGTTGTTCGAAATCAAGACGATGAACTTGTTCCTACAAGAGTTCAAACCGGTTGGAGAGTGTGCATTGATTATAGAAAGCTTAATTCCGCAACCCGAAAGGATCACTTTCCTTTACCTTTCATTGATCAAATGTTGGAGCGGTTAGCGGGGCATTCTTATTATTGTTTCTTGGATGGTTATTCGGGATACAATCAACTTGTTATTGCACCGGAGGACCAAGAGAAGACCACTTTTACTTGTCCGTTTGGAACGTTTGCGTATAGACGGATGCCGTTTGGTCTTTGCAATGCACCGGCTACTTTCAAAGATGTATGGTAAGCATATTCTCGGATTACGTGGAGCGCATTATCGAGGTATTTATGGACGACTTTAGTGTTTATGGAAATTCTTTTGATATTTGTTTAGACAACCTTGAACTAGTTCTTAAACGATGCATAGACACTAACCTTGTTCTTAATTGGGAGAAATGTCATTTTATGGTAAACCATGGCATAGTACTTGGTCACATTGTGTCCTCCAAAGGGCTTGAAGTGGACAAGTCAAAGATAGATTTAATAAGAAACTTACAATATCCCACTTCGGTGAGGGAAGTTCGTTCCTTTCTTGGTCATGCAGGTTTCTATAGGCGATTTATCAAGGATTTCTCTAAAATCTCCATGCCGATGTGCAAGTTACTACAAAAGGAGGTACCTTTTGACTTCAACAAGGAATGCAAGGATGCTTTTGACAAATTGAAAGCAATGTTGACAAGTGCGCCAATTATTAAGTCACCGGATTGGAATCTTCCATTTGAACTAATGTGTGATGCTAGTGATTATGCGGTTGGAGCCGTTTTGGGTCAAAGAGTGGACAAGTTGTCCCATGTTATCTATTATGCATCTAGGACCCTTAATGATGCACAAATCAACTATTCTACCACGGAAAAGGAGTTATTGGCTATTGTGTTTGCATTAGAAAAGTTTCGCTCATACTTGGTGGGTACAAAGGTTATTGTGTATTCCGATCATGCGGCACTTAGATACTTAATAAAGAAGAAAGAAGCTAAGCCAAGACTAATCCGGTGGATCCTATTACTACAAGAATTCGACATAGAAATTCGAGATAAGAAAGGTGTGGAGAATACCGTTGCGGATCATCTTAGTAGACTTGTTATGTCTCAAGAAGAACTTCCATTACAAGACCGCTTTCCGGACGAACAACTTTTCTCCTTGGATGAATCAACACCTTGGTATGCGGATATAGTGAATTATTTGGTGACAAGAAAGGTACCTAGCACAATGTCTAACTTCCAAAAGATGAAGCTTAAGAAGCTAGCGAAGCAATATGTGTGGGATGAACCATACTTATGGAAATATGGCGTTGATCAAATCATACGAAGGTGCGTACCTAACTCCGAATTTCAATCTATTCTCTCCTTTTGTCATACTTATGCATGTGGTAGCCACTTTGGTTCTAAACGTACCGCTCTCAAGGTTCTTGAAAGTGGATTTTATTGGCCCACCTTGTTTGAAGATTCATATGTTTTTTGTAAATCGTGTGATAGATGTCAAAGAACGGGCAATCTAGGTGCTCGAAATCAAATGCCACTCACACCAATTCTCGTCGTAGAGATTTTTGATGTGTGGGGAATTGATTTTATGGGCCCTTTTGTCAATTCTAATGGAAATTTTTATATACTTCTTGCCGTAGATTATGTTTCTAAATGGGTGGAGGCTAGAGCCACCAAAACTAATGATTCTCAAGTTGTTTGTGATTTTGTAAGAGAAAACATATTTACTAGGCACGGCACACCAAGAGTGGTGATAAGCGATGGAGGCTCGCATTTCAAGAAGTCTTTCCACACTCTCCTCAAGAAGTACAACATAACACACAAGATTGGTACGCCTTACCATCCACAAACTAGTGGACAAGCTGAAATTTCAAACCGTGAAATCAAGTCCATCCTTGAGAAAACGGTGAATACAACAAGGAAAGATTGGAGCTTTAAGCTCAATGATGCACTTTGGGCGTATAGAACGGCGTACAAAACACCGATTGGCATGTCTCCATATAGGTTGGTTTATGGCAAAGCTTGTCATCTTCCGGTTGAACTTGAACATAAGGCTTATTGGGCGATAAAGAAATTCAACATGGAGTATGATGAAGCGGGGAAACAAAGAAAGTTGCAACTAAATGAGCTAGAGGAGATACGTAATGATGCTTACGAGAGTGCCCGGATTTATAAGGAAAAGACCAAGCTTTTTCACGACAAGATGATTTCTCGTAAAAGCTTCGTTGTGGGACAAAAAGTCCTTTTATTTCATTCTCGCCTTAAACTATTTCCTGGAAAATTAAGGTCCCGTTGGATTGGACCATATGTTGTTACTAATGTTTTTCCTTATGGTGCAGTTGAAATTACTAGTCTTAGAGACAACTCGGTTTCCAAAGTCAACGGCCATAGATTGAAGCCATACTATGAGAACATCGCCTATGTGAATGTGGATGAACTTCCATTTGAATATTTTCTCCCTCTAAAGGAGTAATGTGAAGCATGAGCTATGTCGGGCCGTCGACTTTAAAACAAGCGCTAAGTGGGAGGCAACCCACCGGTTTTGTATCTCTTATCCTTTTGCTTTTATTTTTATTTTAGTTTTGTTTTGTTTATTTATTTTTTATTGTTTTCATATCATATTTGCATCCCCATATTTAATTTCATTAAGTCCATAATCTATCTTAGAAGAGAATTATGATGAATACCTTTTCGTCAGAAAATTTCAGACTGCGCGTAGTTCAGTCCAGAGACCATAACTGTCAGACCGTTTATCAGAACACTATGAAATTTTGACACTGTGTAGAAAACACGTAGGTGAACAACTTTTGTGAAATGGAGTTTTTCCAAATTCCTTACCAATTTGCACAGTTTTTGCGTTTTATCTGCTGTTACGTCAGAATTCAGAACTTTCGGTTTTACACATTGAGGACAATGTGAAGTTTAAGTGTGGGGGAGTGGCTAAGCATATATTTTTGCATAACAAAAAAAAAAAAAAAAAAAATTTTTTTTTTTGCATACAACTTTCAACTTTTAGAGATTTTAGAGTCACTAGCATACTTCTAGGTATGATTACATAGAGAATTCTGACCGACATAATTGAACTTGGAAGTGTTAGGGAACTACGTTCGATTTCTTGCTTGTTAGAGTGTTAAATAATGGATTTAATCATGCCGGTGATGCAAATTTGGTGCAGGGAGAAGTGCGTTATTAGAGTTTCTGATCAATCATTAGTGGAGACTACCCATTTTCATATCAACCAAGGCACCTACCAAAAATTCTTCCTTTACTAAAGAGCTTCTTTTGAGTGTGTGTCACCGTACGTTAATTCCGGGTAGAATGGTGAGCTACCCAATTTCACACCAATTTCAGCACTATTTTGATCTCTTGAGTGCTAATTTTTGTCAATCATGAGGGTGACGTCTATAGATGAAAGCCACCTTCTTGTAGTTCGATTTGCAGTTAGCACCATTCTCTCACTCGACAACAACGGGTCCATAGAAACACCACATCAACAACAAGGGAGCGACATCAAAATCTACAAGGAAAGTTGAAAAGGTTCAAGGTTTGCAAGCAACAATGGAACAAGAAAAAGAGCAAAATTTTGTATATCCAAGTAAAGCAACATACAATGAGCAGATTTTACATACAAGTTGAAGACTTAGAATGCAATGAGGTAATTCTATATCCAAGTGTTAAGACTTATTTACAAAAGCGAAGAAAAGAAAAGGTGAAAATTATTGAAGTTTATGATTTCGAGACGATACAAGTTGTGAAGAATCAAGCGGTAAGTACTTTTCCACGGCCATGTTTGTTTTGTTTATTTTGTGTTTTGTTTCTCTTGTCTAAAAAAAAAAATGAAAAAAAAAAAAAAAATGAAAAAAAAAAAAAAAAAAAAAAAAAAGATTAAGAAAAGAAAAGAAAAGAAAAGATATATATGAGACAAGAGAAATATCTATTATTGTTTTGTTATTGAATAAGCCGTGGGAAAGGAAAATCTATAAGGAAGTTTCAAGCGACAAGGATTTTGAGGAAAAAGGTTACAAATTGTTAAGGATTTATGAAGTTCAAGTGTTTATCATCAATAATTGAAGCCGAAGACCAAGAAGATGAAAACAAGGAACTTAAGACGTTTCTATTGGATTCCGTGAGAGTGGTGTTATCATAATTGGCAATCGGATGTGAAGGTAAGTAAGTAATCTCATCCTCGATATAAGTGGTTGATTTCCTTTCTTAGAGATCATTAGAAAAAATGGTTTTTCAAAATGTTAAAAGATGTGGGTTTTTCAAAATTTCGGAAGATATTCTTCCCACCATTCAACGTGTTGCAGGAATTCTCTCTTCATTCCTACCTGCACATATGTGAGACCCATAAAAAAGCCGTCTTTTTGAGTGCAATTATCATAAAACCCTTTTAAGTGAGGCAGAAGTCGAGGCGAAATGCTTATTGATCGTTTCTCAAACACGTGTTCTCTCGTTATGGGGTGGTTATTTCTCACTCAACATTTAAGAATGAGAATATGTTCTTTAGTATTTCTAACTTCTTATTACTAGCATGCAGAAACTCTATGTCTTCATAACTCTTAGGATGCTTGGGACGCTGGAACGCTTTGAAGTTGTAAGTTTTGGTTTGATTTGCTCGAGGACTAGCAAAGTCTAAGTGTGGGGGAATTTGATAGGTGTAGAATACACCTAATTTACTATCTAGTAGTTTATGCTTTCTTTGCTATTTTTCTAGTAAATTATGTAATTTACGCGTGTTTTTGAGTTATTAGGTACTGAGTCGCACGGAGGAAAAGAAGAAGAAATCACCAAATTTGGGCAAAAAGGACATAATTGTCATTTCACAAAGCGAGCACTATCGGGGAGCCCAGCCACGGTTAAAGGGAAACTCTTTCAGAGGAGTGCTAAATAAAGGACAGTTCAAGTTAAGGGGCTGCCAAACTGGGTAGCCCTTATCCAGAAACATAGTGTCGTTATCAATTGGTAAAATGGATGGGTTATGTCCATGGATGTTGAAACCCAAACCCATAGACCCACATTCATACCGGATCCAAACCCAACAACTATTTCCTAAACCTAAATCGAAGTTTGCTTCTCAATCATTGTACACTAAAATGAGAAGAGAAAAGTCAGAGTGACGTTCGAGAAATTGGAAGAAAAATAGAAATTGATGAGTGAGACAATGGAGGAATTCTTTGTCGATCACGAGAAAGTGGAAAGTGGCGTTCAAATTAACAACACGGAGAGAGTGCAATTTTCGAAAGTGAATCCATGTAATCGAGAAGAAGAACGGCGGTTAGCGGCGATGTTAGAATGAATGATGGAATTCCAAGGTTTGGGTGTTGTTGGAAGTTCACAGATCTGTCATTCTTTGTGGTTTATCAAGCTTGGGAGCGACGGTTTCAGGTGAGGGTGCTTGCAACTAAGAGGACAACAAGGTGAAGATGGTTGATTCAGAGGAAGAGTAAGGCAAGAGTAGCTCGGGTACCTCGGATGGAGGTGGAATGAATCTGATGAATGGAACCGGAGTGAAGTTGCAACTTGCAAGGGAATGCACAGAATCGGAGTTGAGGCAATTGCAAGCACATCTAGTGCTTGAAGATGCAAGGTATAGATTGGTTTTTTGGTCTTGTAATGGTTCGTGATGGCGAGGTTGAGAGTATATGTTGTGCAACAAGTGATCTTTGTCTTTGCGAGCATGATGGAGTTACAGCTAGGTAGACTCGCAGTGGAGATGCTTGAGGCGAGATATGGCGAGACTGTGAGCTGAAATGTAAGGGGAGCAAGAGCTTATTGTCTTTGCATTCTTAGTGGGTTCGCGCAGGTGGTACTGTGCGTGAGATGAATTATGTAATTGCAGGGGATATTACTGTGAAGCTAAGGAGATGTTGAAGCAGCTGGAATTGGTAGTTGGCAATTAGGCATGGGAGATTATGGAGGCATGTTGTGTTGGTTCTGCAATGAGAAGCTGTTGAACTCGTAGGAAAGTGAAATTGGTGGAAGATGCTGTGAAGTTCAGGTGTAATTCAAGGTGAAAGGATTGCAGGGGTGTGCTCAGTGATTGCAACTGAGATAGCTGGTGGTGTGGCTGTGTTATGGTGTTAGAGAAAGTACAGGAGCAGTGAAGCCATGGAGTATTGCAGGAGATGCAGGGAAGCTGCAGTTCATGAAGTTACAGGGAAGTTGCAATGGTTGTTTGCAGTACACAGCCATCATGGCTGAGTGTGATTGCAGTGCACGGCCATCTTGGCCGTGCATAGCACTTGGCAGAATAAGATAGCCAACCAAGACCAGTCAGCTGAGTTAGCTCGCTGACTGGGTTCTAACTCGGGTGACTCAGACTTGACCCACCAACTAACGGTGGACTGACGGAATATTCTCCCGACGACAGAATTTCAGGTGAACGGCGACGACATTCCGGTGCCGGATTCCGGCCAACTTCCGACCAAAAACACAGTTTTCCGGTGAGCAAAAAATGCAGAATTTTGGATGGACTTCTCTCATGTGTGTGAAGACTTAGAAGTGGGAATTGGATGAAAACTTGGAAGTTTTGGAGAATTGGACTAGAATTTGGAATATGGCTCAATTTGGGAAAGTGGTGTTCTTATAGAATGAGGAATCTTTTCCTACAAAGATATGGAGAGTATTGAAGCCTATAAATAGAGGAGTTCTCTACAACTTTTAACACACACATCTACTTTGGAGAAGGAGTCAAAGTGCACAAGGATTGGAGGAAGGAGCAACCATCATCTTTGCAATAAGTTTTTCTTTCTTCCTTAATTATTATTATTGTGTGAACTCCGAATTATGAGTAGCTAATTTTCTTATTGATTGAGGATGAATTCCTAGTTCTTAATATTTGATTTAAGTTTTGTTTCAATTCTACTTTGAAGTTTTTCATATGATTATCGATTGTTTTTGCTAATATTAATGTTTATGTTTGATTGATAGGTCGTTTAGAGTGCACGCTAAATTGATTTGTTAATTATTCTATAGCTAGTGAAAGTTGGGGGATAAGTAATCGTTTCTTGACTCTTTACACAGGTAGCAAACACAAGACCTTGCGGATGGATTCCGTGGAGCAATTGTGTGTGGAAACAACGTTAGCAAGTAGACCTTGATCTAAGAGTCTAACTACTAATATCAACCTAATAAATTCATAAATCTTAATGCGTTTAACTAAATTACATCTTGGGTGATCTACTACTAGGTGGTTTGGTGAATAGAATCCGGTAGGCGAGAACTTCCGTATCCGGTGAAATTAGGGATTTTGGGGTTAGCACTGATCTAGCTGCTATACCTACGGTTGGTGATAATCTATGACTAATAACAAGTGGAAAAGAACATAACTTTAATCATTGTTTTGCAGCGAAGAAGGATTCCTTGATCTATTCTCTCTCATTGATTTCAACTTACAATTTTAATTCCTTTGTTTATTTCTTTTGCTTTATAAATTTTACAACCAATACCCCCCTTTTGTGTGACAATTTTACAACTAGAATCTCTTGCTCCTCGTGGGATCGACCTTGACTACCCTATATTACTTGTTAATTAGGTAGTAAAGTATTAATTAATTTGTAGTGGTAACGACACGCGTACAGTGAGACGAAATTTGTCGGCTTGGTCTGGTTGTACATCACCGAGGCACAACGGGCACGGTCTTGAGAGGCAAAGCATAGTGGGTTGGAGAGGCAAAGCATAGCGGTAGGCTTGGCACGCGGGGCCAAGGGGTAGCGCGGTCTTGGAAAGGCAAGTGCGCGTAGATGACTTGGCATGATAGGGCTGCGGCAATGGAGCGGGCGGCCTGGCATGGTGCGTACATGGCAAGGCGAGACGTACACGGACGGATATGCATGGTGGGGCCGAGACAATAGAGTTGATGGCTTGGCCTGGTGCGGCCATGGCATGGGGCATCTCGGTGAGGTGAGGCATCAACGGACGGCTAGGTGTGGTGGGGACGCGGCAATGGAGCGGATGGCTTGGTCTTGGAAAGGCAAGCATAGTGGATGGCTTAGCGCGTGGGGCCAAGGTATGGCGTGAGCGGTCTTGGGCGTGGAAATTGGTCTTTGCGGGACCTGTTTCCACTTTTTATTTCTTGGCTCAAAATAGGAAATCCTTTCCTTGTTCAAACTCCCACGTACCATGTATATATAAAAGGATGGCATGCTTTCCTTTTGTTTCACGCCTATTTATTTATCCCAGCCGTGTGGTAGCAGTAAAGCAGAGCGGACGAACAAATCCCAGGTATGCAACACCTCTTCTTTAACGTGTTTTCTCTTTTCTTTTGTGTTGGTGTAAACCCTAGTTGTAGGCGTACCTTTTCATGACCTTGTAGAAAATGTTGGTGTGAATCCTAGCCGTAGGTATGTTTTTCACGAGCTTATAGTAGTACTTAGGCATGAATACCATAGTAATGTTGACCGCGTCAAATCACTGTGAAAAGTAAGCACGCGATAGTAATTTCCATCCCTTGCCCAAGAAAACCAAGATTTTTTTTTTAGCGTTTACTCCTTGTTTTGGTGTGGCCATGTGCATTGTTTCCATGATGGGGCGCATCTCCTCGGTCGGACAAGAATTTTATGCTGCAGGGTACGGCCTTGAAACAAACTGGCTTGCGTCTTGGGTGGAAAAGTAATTTCCGTGCACTTTCCTTAATAATTTCTCTTCGTATTGTTCCATTGTAGTAATCTCGGAGGACGAAAGCAGCGTAAGAGAATTTTCGTTAGGATGTCAAAAATTTATGCCGTACCGAAGGATGTTTGCAATTCCAAACCAAATGTGGCTGATGAATTCTTCACGATAGTTTTTGCCAGGAGGAGTCATCTTAAGCATGTGCCTATTCTTCTGACCGGTCCGGAGAGTGAGGGAGGAGATCGGTCGGTTCCGCCCGGAAATGTAATACGGTTTTTCCTTCAGAAGAAAGAGTATTTTGCCTCTCTTATTGATTTCAAAATCTCCGTGAGCCCATTGCGTTCCTTTGATAAATGGATGCAATTTATGATAAGTCAAGATTGTGTGAGAGCTAGTTTGACCAAGGCGCAAATCATTGATGCTATCACGGCTTCTGCATCACTTGAAATTAGGAAGACATCCCGGGCTTGGTTGCTTTTATCTCCAGGTGGTGTCCAGATACTCACACGGCCGTATGCATGTGGGGATAAATGACTATGTCCTTAGAAAGTGTAGCCATCCTGCTGAATCTTCCCGTGACAGGAAACCTCAACATCAAGCTGTCAGATGATGAAGAAAAAATGCGTACCGCCATGGTTGCGAAGTCGAAAGGGTTTGTTCGAAAAGAGAACGAGATGAAGTGTTTCTATATCTGGTGGGTATCTCAATGGTTCCCTAATGAGCTGGCACCGGATCAAAAGAATAGTACACTCCACGTCGTGGCATTCTTAGCTCTTTGGTTATCCCTGAATGTTTTCGATGATGGCTCCGGTAAGAAGGATATAAGGTCGGGACTCATTAATCTTGCTATAATATTGGCGAAAGGAGTCGTTCTCCCCATTGGCGGATTGTTTCTCAGTTATCTGTACACACACTTGGATCACCTGGCTTAGGACATGCGCGTTTCAAATAGTTACATGAAAGTGGACTCGTATGTTCATGTTGCTTTTTTCCAGGCGTGGCTCTGGGAGCATTTTGAAAAATATGCTCCTAAACCATTGGCTTCACTTCCCGCATCTTGGGGGTGGTTCAAGAATACTTTGCTGGTCGAATAGGCGTCCAAGGTCTGGCACGAACCTGGATGATTTCCTCGATAATTCATGCGTCGTTAATTTTCGTCCATGGGCCCGGTGTGTTCATCCATATTCCAGGTCAATAATTTTTCTTCTGCTCCAAACATGTCTTTGCTTTCTGACATAGGGAACCTGGGCATCGGCGAGATTGTATTCATGCGAAGTTGCACGTCTGGTTATATACCGTCTTTCTTTCGAGTATCGTGTCAGGTAGTCTCTTACAATATTGATCGGGCAGCTCAGCTTATGGGTTTCGACCAAGGGGTCCCTCTCGTTTGGAAGCTGGCACCTAAAGAGGACTCATTACCGGTCATTCTTGATGCTAGTGTTCTTGCGCCGGGCAAAAGCATTCCTTTCTTTTTTTCGGAACAAAATCCTTCGACTACCTCCAAGTATAACGCATTCTGGAAGAGTGAATTCCTTGTCATCCAGGAATTTGAGAAAGTTGTAGTGGAGAACACTCATGGTAGGCCTTCTGCCGCGATTTTAACAAAGCATCAGTTGTTGAGGGATACTTCTTTAACCAAAAGAAAACCCGTTGGTCCGGACACGAACAGTCCCCAAGCGAATGAGCGAAGGTCTTAGAATCATGTAGGCGGTTTTCAGTCAGATTCCACAAGTTTACCGACTTTTAGTTCATCTAACATGCGGGTATGTATATTATTTCTCTTGGCTTCAGCTAGATCATGTATATCCTTGTTTATTTTTTGAGAATGCGTTTTGTATCTCGTCAAGGGTTTCAGCAGTATGAACGCCTTTGCCAAACTTGCAAGCAGTCAGAAAACCTTGTTTTTCGAGACGGAGGGTAGCGGTGCCGAGCCTATTCATGGTGTTGGGGAATCAGATAAGGATGAAAGTTCAGATTCTGGTGATGGCGAGAGTAGTTCTTCCGATAGCAGTGCTGAATCTTCCTCTAGTCGGTCTGAAAGCGAATCAGTGAGTCGTCTCCATGCCCTTCTTCTTCTTCCTTCTTTCTTTCTCTCTTTTTATCTTTTTTTTGAAGAGTGTCTAAGCCATGATATCACAGAGTGATGCCGGTTCTGAATCTGCACTCGAGAAGAAAACTGGTGAAGACGCAGCTTTGTCTCCAGCCGTGTCTGCCAATCCTGGTATCTTTGAAACAGAGGCCGATCAATACGGAAGAGTTGTTGTGACTCAGACGACGGAGATTGCTCATGTGAACCTCGACGCAATTGTGTTAGGTATCCTATGCCGGTTACTAACGCAGTCGCAGGCGCCACCTTTGTTCCTCCATATCCGGTTCCTTATCCGGATCACGTGTTGATTGGGGGATTTAGCGTGCCAGCGAAACATGCGGCGTTATACACCAAGATATTGGAAAACCACGATCATATTGCCACGACCAAGAAAATTACTAGTCGATACGCGCTGGTCAAGCGTGTGGAGGAAGTCTTATCTTCGATCGATGACATGCACAACATGACTGGTCATACAGTTTTTGAGGATGTAATTTCAAGCTGGAGGTTTCATCGCGATATGTGCATGGAGTTCGAGTTCAATGCTCCTTGGTTCGTTGACGGTTTTTTTGATGTTGAAAAGTCGCTGGCCGAAGCAGTCGAAGGTCGTTCCGCAGACAAGGAGAAGAAACAGGAAGCGGAATTCAATAAGTTGTGCCGACAGCTGAAGTTGAAGAGGTCGGCTCTCCAGAGCACAAGGGAGGCCTTTGCTAAGAGGAGAAAGCCATTGTTGGAAAACTTTCCTTAAATAAATTCCTGTCTTTTGAACTTCTTGTTTTCAGTTTTTTTTTTTTTTGAAAGGAAAATGGAAACACCCGGTTTTTGGTTTTGATTTTCTAATTTTTTGGGGTTGACAGACAAGTATTACCTATGAGGGTTTTGGATTATTATTCTGGAATGAATCGTTTTGGAATGAATTGTTTTGGGATGAATTGTTTTGGTCATGATTGCAGGTGATGTAAACATTCCAGGAAAACCTTAGAACCATGTGTTGGTAGATGACATGGGGTAAATTGTAACATGGCTATCGATTTTATCTTTCCCGTGAAAACTTGAAATAATAAACCGTGTATCTTGTTGTAGGTAAGACTTACTCGGTTTTTAGGTCTCCTGATGAAAAGTGAACCTTCGAGTGTAAGACCGAGCTTCATAGGAAACACCTTCGTGATTGTGGAAAGTCCCCAGTCATTACTTTGTTATCTGATAACCGATTTGTCGGTTCTTGGGCGGATTGTTTGCTTCTAACTTCTGGGAAGTCCCCAGTCATCCCTTGTCGTGTCATGACTGATAATTGGGTCGTCAGGTAAATGAGTTGGAGTGGATCGTCTTCTTCTACCATATTGATGTCTGGGTCGAAACACGAGATCAACGGTCAAAAATTGACATTGTAAACTAAAGATCAATCTCCCACTGTGGTCGCCAATTGTTTATAGGTGAAAATGGTTTCTGCTGATTTCGGTAATTTCGGGTGTACGTGTGAGAAATAATGTACTGCAAGGGAGTACTTTAGATTCGAGATATCAATATGTACAAATCCATCCTAAACCAAGAAATGGCCGTTCCGGACTTGCTTTGGTCACAAAGTGGAGGAGAATGGGTTGGTTTTGGGGAGGGAAGCAAGGAAAGTGATGAGACCAGAATTGTTTATTCTGGAAGAGTAGTTGTGTTACTGCGACTTGTATCAGAAAAGTGGGAAGGCTAACAAATGGTAAGCTAGCAAGTATTTTCTGAGTGTTGTATATTCCCTAATGAACTTGTTGTTCTGTGGAAATAGGTAAGACCTATTTATACAAGTCGAAGCTAAACGTACCCTAGTCTCATTAAGGAATGGAAAAATAGGTAAGTAAATGGGAGAAGGTGGTAACCGTATGCATGTAATTGATGTTTCATGAAACCGTTAACGCATGGAATTGATGTTCCATAAAATCGTTAACACATGGAATTGATGTCCCAGAGCGTTTCACCATTAACTCCCTGTATTTACTAACCGTCTCACCCTTATGACACTTCCTTATGATGGGCGTAGTGTACGCCGCAAGTTGTAAACCGCCAAACCAATACCCAAAGAGGATCCCCCAGTTTGTGATATGTGTTGATGTCTCGAATGTTTTTGTGGAAAATATGTAGTATATTGTTGTTGCCTGGAAAGTCGATCTTGGAAGACTTGGTAGCTTGGTGACCTCCAACGGTCGAGATTTTGCATCTTTAAGAGGAAAGGTAGTCGTTGATCGTCGTACGTCTTCGTTCGTTGGTGGCTTCATAGGGAAGGACAGCATGGTGGCGTTGCTAGGTTAGCATGACATTGGCATAGCATGGTGGCGTGGCCAAACTTAGGTTTTCGGGCCAAAGGTTACCATGTGTTGTCTGGTAACCTTGGATGGCTAGGATTAGCTCATGAGATTGAATGGCAACCGTTGATTGTTGCATGCCTTCACTTGGGTAGCCGTGTAGGGAAGCACATCATGGTAGCGCGGCTAGATTGGTATGCCGTTGGCATGGAATGATGGCGCAGCTAGGTTGGCATGGCATGGTGGCGCGGCCAAACTTAGGTTTTCGGGCCAAAGGTTACAATGTGTTGTCTGGTAACCTTGGATGGCTAGGATTTGCTCTTGGGATTGAAGGGAAATTGTTGATTGTTGCATGCCTTCACTTGGGTAGCCGTTTAAGGAAGGCCAGCATGGTGGCGCGACTAGATTGGGATGGCATGATGGCGCGGCTAGGTTGGCATGCCATTGGCATGGCATGGTGGCGCGGACAAACTTAGGTTTTCGGGCCAAAGGTTACCATGTATTGTCTGGTAACCTTGGATGGTTAGGATTCGCTCCTAGGATTGAAGGGAAACCATTGATTGTTGCACGCCTTTGTTTTTGGTAGCCGCGTAGGGAAGGCCAGCATGGTGTCGCGGCTAGGGCCAAGGCAGGGGACGTTTGGCTTGGCATGTGAGGCCAAGGGTTTGCCATGGGCGCATGGCGCGTCTCGCTTGGCTAGGTGCGGTTTGGCTTGGAATGTGGGGCCAAGGGTTTTCCATGGGCGCATGGCGCGACTAGCTTGGCTAGGTGTGGTTTGTCTTGGCATGTGGGGCCAAGGGTTTGCTATGGGTGCATGGAGCGGCTATCTTGGCTAGGTGCGGTTTGGCTTGGCATGTGGGGCCAAGGGTTTTCCATGGGTGCATGGCGCGTCTAGCTTGGCTAGGTGCGTTTTAGCTTGGCATATGGGGCCAAGGGTTTTCCATGGGCGCATGGCGCGGCTAGCTTAGCTAGGTGCGGTTTGGATTGGCATGTGTGGCCAAGGGTTTCCCATGGGCGCATGCCGCGGCTAGATTGGATAGGTGCGGTTTGGCTTGGGATGTGGGGCCAAGGGTTTGGCGTGACCAAGCTAGGGTTTTGGGCTAAAAGTCGTTTGGTAACCTTGAACGGCTAGGGTTTGCTCCTGGGATTGAAGGGCGACCGTTGATTGTTGCACGCTTTCGTTTTGGTAGCCGTGTAAGAAAGGCCAGTATGGTGGCGCGGCTAGGCATGGGGCCATGTCAAGGTGCGTTTGGCATGGCGTGGTAGGTGTGGCTGGCATGGTTTTCCATTGGCACAGAGGTGCAACTAGCATGGTTGGCATGCCTTGGCGCGGTAGGTGTGGCTGGCATAGTTTTCCATTGGCACAGGGGTGCGGCTAGCATGGTTGGCATGCCTTGGCGCGGTAGGTGTGGCTGGCATGGTTTTCCATTGGCACAGGGGTGCGGCTAGCATGGTTGGCATGCTTTCGCGCGGTAGGTGTATCTGGCTTGGTTTTCCATTGGCATACGTGGGAATTAGGGTTTTGTTTTGCCGTAACCCTAATTAATATTAAAAGAAAAAGATACCCCGGTAATTTTTTACAGACATATTAAAGGTTTCAATAAATGCGCATAGTAAAAGATTATTACTTAAATGATGCGACGTCACTGTCTGACTAGGGTTTAAGGTTTTACGATTTTAACCCTAAGCTAAAAACCACCATCAACAACAACATACTTGAGCATTTCTCAATAATTTTCCTTGCACCTCTCAAGTTAGAAACAAGGAAGAGAATACCTGGAGTCAAGTGGTAGAGTGAGAAACAATCCCACTATAATCATTGAGAAAGGAGTTATACAAATCACCTATCATTTTGATCTTTGTGTTCTTCGCCTTTCTTCGATTGACATTTAATCCCAGAAGAGTAAGACACAGCTTGTTTAACATATCCGTCAGAAGGCTTTCTCTGAGGACTAAATCTCGGACCTCTTGAGATTGGTTTAAAAGGATCAGGATAGAGAGGAATCCATTTTCTAGACTTAGATTTATCATAGTCATTCTTATAAACACAAGGAATGTGTTCATTAGTGGCACAAGAATTTATACAATTGAGATGAACATGTACTCTGTGATGATATATAGATAAGAGATCATTTTTATAAGTTTTCTGGTTTTTTAGGGGCATAAGATTCACTGCAGAAGTCGACAGACTATTTACTCCATTGATGGTAGAAAGAAGCAAATTATAGAGATTTGAGATTTGTTTCCTCCTAGCAAAATAATGAGTAGCATAGTGATTCTTTTTCCCACAGAAGGTACAGGTTCATGGAGGAGAAGCAATAATTGGCACCTGTTTTAACTTCATAACCATATGAGAAGATTGGAAGTCACGTAAATCCTTCTTGACACAACCTTCTTCTGGAGGACATTTCTTCATGTGCTGTAATTCATGAGAATTAGTTGGTACAGAATAATTTCTCCTTAAGACAGAGTTTTCCTTTTCCAAGGATCTGCACTGTTCATGGGCTAGAATAAGAGATGCATTTAGTTTCTCTTTTTCCATACGAAGCCTGTTTAGATCTGATGAATGTGTCTCAATCAAACGTTTTTCTCTAATTGAGTCTTCCTTGAAAATATCCTCAATAACACTAATGTTTTCACGCTGTAGAGTAGTTTCTTGGATAAGTCTTTCAATATTGTTAGAGAAGGACTCAATGATGTTATAGAGTTCATGTTCTCGACCAAGAGACTTTTCGAATTCATCAAAAAGCTGAGCATGATTCTGAAAATAAATAGCCTCGGTAGAATTTTCTGAGATTCTAGTGAGCTCCATTTCAGCTTTTGCCATAGTGTCAAATGTATCTTTGGAGGAGCGATGTCAACATTTGAAAGAACAGTCTTCCTACCTCGGGATTCGGAATAATCAGTTAAGGAGTAATCCTTTGAGGTATTCCCAAGATATTTGGCATAATTAAAAGCTTTTGGAGGCATCTTGGTATGTGTATATGCCAGAGATGGGATTTTGTCCTCAGACTCAGATTACCACAAACACAGACTTGTAAGGTCTTTAAACGTGTTTGCCTGCTCTGATACCAATTGAAAAAGCGGGGGTACAACAACCACACCCAATATTTTGATTAGCAATCTATATGGACTAACTCCATTATACTTTCAAGAGAATCAACTAGACTCAATCTTAATAAAGTATATCAAAGAGTTATATCTCTCTTTCTTGATTCAATTCTAAATCAAGCAAATAGAAATCTGCGAGTCTGATTGAATAGAAGAGAAATCACTTGAACGGTACCAAAGAACAATATTCAAGGATCAATCAATTTCAATCAACAACCAAAGAACAGATTTCCAATTGATTGATTCAAACGCACAACCTGTGATATTTCAATTATATAACAAAATATATTGCGGAAAAGAAATAATACAGACACTATAAGTTTTGTTAACGAGAAAACCGCAAATGCAAAAAAAAAAAAAAACGATATCTAGTCCATATTGAGCACACATTGTATTAATCCGCTACAGACACTAGCCTACTACAAACTAACTTCGGTCTGGACTGTAGTTGAACCCCAATCAATCTCACACTGATCCAAGGTACAGTTGCACTCCTTACGTCTCTGATCCTATCAGAATACTATGCACTTGATTCCCTTAGCTAATCTCACCCACAACTAAGAGTTGCTACGACCCAAAGTCGAAGACTTTAATAAACAAATATGTATCACACAGAAAAGTCTACGGTAATAGATAAATCTGTCTCATACAGAAATACCTACGAGTTTTGTTCCGTATTTTGATAAATCAAGGTGAACATGAACCAATTGATAAACCAAACTTATATTCACGAAGAACAACTCAGTATTATCAATCACCTCACAATAATCTTAATCGATGCGGCAAAAGAAGATATTGTGAAATCACAAATTATGAGACGAAGATATTTATGATTACTTTTATATCTTTCCTATCGAAGATATCAATCTCAAGCTAATCATTATGATTGTACTCAACACGATATAATTAGCAATATCAGATCACACAACTACAAGAAAGTAGTATCGGTCTGGCTTCACAATCCCAATGAAGTCTTCAAGTCGTTAACCTACAGGGTCTCGGTAGAAACCTAAGGTTAAAGGAGAATCGAATCTAGCTAATACAACTAGTATCACACATGAGGTGTGGGGTTTATGTTTCCCATTTGCTAGAGTTATCCCTTATATAGTCTTTCAAATCAGGGTTAGCAATCAATGTTAGCTTAGTAACAAAGCATCCAATATTAACCGTTATATGAAAATATGATTAGATTCAAGCTAATATCTTTCAACCGTTAGATAGAAAACTTAGCTTGTTACACACAAATAAAATGCACGTTTTAGGTTTGTGTAACCGTACTCAAACATGTACATTTGTTGGTTCAACAATAGTTATCCATATGAGCACTTTCATATTAACCATATTCTTCTTCACCATAACTAGTTCAAATGACTCAAATGAACTAGTTAGAGAGTTGTTCAATTGCTTAGATCTTATAGAAGTATAAAGACACAATCGAAGCAAAAACAATTTGATTCACTCGAATCGATTCATGAACTTTATAGCCACGGTTTGCAAACTTGCATTCCTTAGCTAATATAAGTATAAGTTCACGAATAATCATTTTTAGATATAACCAACCTAAGTACGCGGACTTGGTACGCGGACTTAAGTACCCGGAATAAGTTTGTAAAATTTTTACAAACTCCAGCAGAAAATCTCGGGAAGAGAACCTCCGACGGTACGCGGACTGGGTTCGTGGACTCTTGTTCCGGTCTTCCTGATCAACAAAGTACGCATACTTTGGTTCAAAAAATAAGGACTTATACATGTATGTGTTTCCACACAATGCTTATATACAATTATGGTTATATAATCTAAACTCTCATTTCAATCGTTGAAACATTCTTAGAGGACGTTATATAGTTGTTATTCGCAAACCATTTTCGCCAAAGCCATTTTCAAGTGATTGAAACATAACATGACTTTCGTCACTAGGTAAAGATGAACTTGGTCAAAGCAAAAGCTTACCAACACATATTTCGAGAAATAGATAGGCGATGATGATCGCCATGGAGTTCTTGAGCTCAACTACACTTTCTATCCTAGTCCGAGACTTAGCTATAGTAGACTAGAAATTAAGACTTATAGTTTTGATCACTAACATTGACAAACATGCTTAAGATATCAACGCATTCGAGTTCGACCGAGCAGTGATCTAACATTTTCCATCTGTTTCCAGTCCCTATTCGCCATTCATTCCATGGGTACACTTTCCTATCTAAATTAAGAAAACGAAATGAAAGGGTGAACAAAATATCTTATGGAAATTATTTATTGCACCTTATCCACCCTATATAGACCGTGTTGTATCTTTGATCTTTCTCAAGAAATCCGCTAACATTATACAAACAAAAGTGAAGCACAAACCCTTCTAAGGTTATGTCGATCATATATGAAACCAACTGGTTCCAACCAAATTACTTGCATTATCCTACAAAAACAGTATGAAGTTTAACGAAATTGCAGTTTTTATTACAAAACATGTACTTTTTTAGCTTTAAATCATTCCCACTACGAACAAATTTAGCAAGTAAAAAGAACTGTAACTAGTAAGTACTCCTTGTGTACCTATCATCAATGGATAAACTTGACATTGAGCAATGTTAAATTTGATATTATAGTCCGCATTGAGCTATTGTCAGTACAGTTACTTACAAAATCCAGTTATTGCGTACTCCATTCTACCATGCAAATTCGTCTCAATAACTGAATTCTCCTTATAATGCCAACTACACAAAATAAAATGGAACATCGAAAACATGTGGAAATGACCTACTTCCTTGTAAAGACCAGTTGATTCATACAGAAAATCATCACTTCCATACAAAAGCCCATAATTTACACACACAAACGAGAAATCAAACAATCAATCATGTCACAATAGAGAATAACAACTAACAATGATAATTTAGAAGGAAAAAAACAATCAAAAGAAAATGTGGGAATTGTTGTGTACCCGGGTAAATGCTTTTGGATCATGAGGAAACTCATCAACAACTTCAATTGAGAGAAATTCATCAATCAATGGAACAGCCAAAACCAATAAATTTCCCTTTCTTATTATTATTTGAAGTCAAATAAAGAATAACAATCAAAGAAACAAAAATGACGATAAGATAACTAGGGTTTTCCTTTTGAATCTAATTGAAGAAGAAGAATGTGACACCATTGATGGGGATTGAGTGATTGGTTTGAAATTGGGTTTTTGCTTCCTCTTAATTAATTATGTAAGGGGATGAGTGTTTCAATGGTGGGGCACCAATGGAAATGGTGTAGATTCAATTCAACTTCTTCTGCAGTTATGTCCAGACAAGATGGTTGTTAAACTGCGCCGCCTCCATTAGGTATTTTTATTTAAATTCAATTCATTGTCTTCTGCGAATTTTTATGTAACTCAACCAGGAGGATATTTTGGTCCGAAACAGAAAAAATTGACTCACTGAGTTTGACTGAGTCGGAAGCGCACATGGTTGATAACTTTTAAGCGAGTTCAACGGTTTCTGCCCCTTTACCTAAAATACGTAATATTGTTGACCTTTGCTCATTTATAAAAGAAAAACCTACAGAAAATGAATATCATTTTTCTAATAATACTGATAAAATTTTAATAAAACAAAAAAAAAATCTATAAATAATAAGTATACGTATGATTTTCTAATAAGAGAGCGGATCCGTTGGCACGCCCTATTTTGATAATATCTAACAAGGTATTGTGGCCGTTAAATCTCACTGAACTGACGTCCCTAATTTTTTAGATAAGCATAACAATGAGATAAACATTCAGGTCACGCAGTACCAGATCAAAACACAAATCTCCTTTTCCCTTTGGTTACGACGTTTTTAAACTTCTCTAAAGTCTCATCCTTGTTTAATTTTATATTTCTCTCTTATTGAGATTCATATGAACGTGGAGTATTCATGACTTCTTGATCAACAAAAATGAAGATGGGATTTATAACTAAGTTTTCTATGGTTTGTTCCGGATGTGTCGAGATTTATATATGGATCATCAATGTTTAGTTTACTGATCTAGTTTTAGAGATTCATAATGTAAAATGAATGATTGGTGTCACAATTTGTCTTTTTACTTAAATTTGATGCTGGATCAATTTAAAGAGGTACCAGTTGATGAAGTTTGAGGGAACAAAATTTGGGAATTTATGTTTTCCAAAAAACAATAAAAAAGGATGCATGATTTAAACGTAGATGGTTCTCCAAATTTGTGATGTGAGAATTAGGCAAAATCTTTGATGTAAAATCAATTAATTGGGGGTAATTTAAATAAATTTACGAGACTATTTGAGGCTGGTAAAAAACAAATTTCTGAAGTTTAACCTCGTTCCACTCAATAATCTAATCACTAAAAAGACAAAAATTTAATCAAGATTAAAGAAAAATGAAAGTTCTCGAAAGAAGTTTCTGTAACAAAAAAAAAAGTTTTACAAAAGCAAATCGGGTCGTAGGTTACCCAAAATTTCCATCTAAGAATTATTCTTTCCTTATGAATCAGGGACGTCTATTTGGCGAGATCTAACGGCCGAAATACCTTGTTGGATATTGTAAAAGTAGGGTCTGTCACTGAACAAGTATTTATTGAGAAAACTTTTGTTCTCTCTGAAGACGGTAACTCATGGAACAGTGCATGATATCAAATTTGCAATGAAAAATTAGTTTCAACTGCTTCTATTTGTAGCAATATTGGTACATGATGGCTTTTGCTTCAAACTCCCACGATCACCAACTTCAATGATCTTCGTAACAAGGTTCTTATAAGGTTTATGGCAGAAGAAAATTTTGTTATAGTTGATGAAAAGAGACCATGGTATGTTTGTAGCTTTCTAATTGCACTTCGAGTTTCCTCCGCCTGGATGGCCTAACAATTACAGTACTGCTTTCACTGAAAAATTTATGTGGTTTTTCCTTTGCAATATTCCAAATGAGTGTACTAAATTTGAAGATTTAAGAAAGCTAACCTTTGAACTGGAGAACCTCTAAAATCCAGTGATCCTTATGGAAATCACCCTCTCAAGATGGATGTCAAAGATTGTGTTTTGATCTCGGTTCAAAAACCATTTTCTATTGACATTCCACTTGAAATTAAGGGAATGATTTTTCCTTTTCTAATTGAATGTCATTACTTGGTGGTTCCTCGGTTCTTTTGCTCTTCATGCCGTAATTTTCATCATAAACAGTGTTAGAGCATCGCTTTGTTGAACTCACAAGTATTGGTATGTCAAGCTTGTTGTAATTTTAGAAGGCTAAACCTATATCTTGATATATGGCCTACTAAAGTTAGCCTCGTACTAGGATTAGAGAACGGTAGTTGAGTATCAGAAATCACCGAATACCCTCGAAGAATGAAGACTGAATAAAAACGAAGACATATGTGAAACCTTCATCAACAAAGTTATGTGAAGACTGACTATCCTATTTAATCATCATTTCTACTATTCTATCTCATGATACAATGTTGTATGGATTTAGTTTCTGATGGATTACAAAGTGTTAGAGCATAGCTCAGTTGAACCCACCAAGCGTTGGTATGTCAAGTTTGGTTGTCATATTTTAGTGTGTCAAAACTCATCTAAGAGTCGCTTGATTATGTGTTAGAGACAACTTCGTTTAGGTTAGACTAGAAAGTCTAGGAATGTTGAGACATACAAGTATTACTCGAAGGCCTGAAGAACGTGAAAAAGTAATGATCTACAACGAAGACATCATCATTCCTCTTAAGGTTAGTAATATTGACTTGAATTGTTTCATTCCTAACGTATCTTTCAAGTCGTTATATATTGAAAACATAAATATGAAGCTGTGTATTGGATATATTACTCTAGTAGTGAGACATGATCATAGTATAAGGGAATTGGACTACGAAGTATAACGCTTATCTTTTGAACTTCGTAGATATGACACATATTGATAATCTTATGAATGATGTTATGATTATGTGAATGAGTAATGGTGAAGATTTCATCCTAGGAAATAATGTTTTACATTTGTTTAAACGAAGTACATTCATGAACTTGTTTTATGAATCGAAAGGGAAGTTGCTAGGCTTATTGGTACGGCTATTCATTGCAAATCTTTGGATTACCAATATGTGTGAGATATTAGAACTGATTATATATTGTTATCTATCTTGGTACAACTAATCACAATACATGACTTATGATTTGGTATGACTAGTTTTGATTAATTAGTGTAATCGATCCTAAGTAATTACCTGAGATGGTATGATCGATATTTGTAATTGGTGTGACCGATCCTAGTAATTGGTGTGACCAATCACAGAGTGTTGTGTAATCGATCCTTGTAATTGGTGTAACCGGTGCTAGTAATTAGTGTAACCGTACCTGGTAATTGGTGTAACCGATCCTAGTGACTGGTATGACCGATCACAAGCAATACCATGAGTATATGGTAACCGGTCATGGTAACTTGTGTAACCGATCACAAGTGTTTCCATATTAGGGTATAACCGATCCTAGTGATTGGTAAAACAGATTGAACCCATGGATGTGATTTAATATTTAATAAATCACATAATAGTCTTGGAATACAGGTGAACCAATTCTAAACTTGTTTAGAAGTGTGGTATAACTGATTCCAAGAATGTAAATATGAAAGATGATTTACAGAGAAAAGATGTCAACATACTTTGAACACAGACAATAGCTCTTATCATTTATTATTCAAAGATATTCCTTAGTACTCAAGGAGATCCTGTACCGAAATTAATCGAAAATCTTTTGATCACAAGAGATTCAAGTGGTGTTGCGCAAGTTTAATCGAAATCAAAGAAGATTTCTTATTGGTTTCGCATATCTTTGTGTTGCACAAACCTTGATCGGATGGGATTGAAAAAGCGGGGGTCTAACAACCACACCCAATATTTCGATTAGCAATCTGTATGGACAACTCTGATTTACTTTCTAGAGAATCAACTAGACTCAATCAATAGAAAATATCTCAAGGAGTTATTATCTCTATCTCTCAATTTGTTTTACTCAAGCAAATACAATCTGCGAGTCTTAACCAAACAGAGATAACTTGGATGGTACCAAAGACCAATGTCCAAGTGTCAATCAATTTAAATCAACAACCAATAAGGTCGGATATTCTAATTGATTGAACAACCAACAACCTGTATTTTTCAATTATATAACGAAATATAAAGCGGAAAAGAAATAACACAGATACCAGAATTTTGTTAACGAGGAAACCGCAAATGCAGAAAAACCCCGAGACCTAGTCCAGATTAAACATACATTGTATTAAGCCGCTACAGACACTAGCTTACTCCAAATTAACTTTGGTCTGGACTGTAGTTGAACCCCAACCAATCTCACACTGATCCAAGGTACAAGTATGCTCCTACGCCTCTGATCCCAGCAGGATACTGCGCACTTGATTCCCTTAGTTGATCTCACCCACAACCAAGAGTTGCTATGCCCAAAGTCGAAGACTTTAATAAACAATTCTGTCTCACACAGAAAAGTCTACAAGATAGATAAATTCGTCTCCCACGAATAAACCTATAAGTTTTGTTCCGTATTTTGATAAATTAAGGTGAACAGGAACCAATCAATAAAACCATACCTATATTCCCGAAGAACAACAAGATCAGATCACACAACTACGATAAAAGTAGTATCGGTCTGGCTTCACAATCCCAATTAAGTCTTTAAGTCGTTAACCTGGTTTTATAAGAAGAAAACAAAAGGTTAAAGGAGAATCGACTCTAGCTTAGCACAACTAGTATCATACATAATGTGTGGGGATTAGGTTTCCCAGTTGCTAGAGTTCTCCCTTATAGAGTCTTCAATTCAAATCAGGGTATGCAATCAATGTTAGCTTAGTAACAAAGCATTCAATATTCACCATTATATGAAAACTTGATTAGATTCAAGCTAATATTTATCAACCGTTATATCGAAAACTTAGCTTGTCATACACACATGTACTAGATAATTTTAGGTTCGTGTAACCGTACCCAAACTTGTACATTAGCTGGTTCAACACTAGTTAACCAAATGGTTAGCCAAATGATAACTTCCATATAAACCATATTCTTCTTAACCATAACTAATCCAAATGACTCAAATGAACTAGTTAGAGAGTTGTTCAAATGATTAGATTTTTATGTACTACACAAGACACAATTAAAGCAAAAATGATGTGATTCACTCGAATCGATTCATAAACTATAAAGCCACGGTTTGCAATAGCATTCCTTAGTTTATTAAGATAAGTTCACAAACATCATTTTTATACATAACCTACTCAAGTTCGCGAACTTGGTTCGCGGACTTAAGTTCCCAGACGGAGTTCACAAGCTCCAGCAGAAATTCTCGGGTTCGAGAACTACGCCATTTCGTGGAGTGGGTTCGCGGACTGAGCTTGTGTGCTGAGTTCGCGGACTGAGCTCACGCACTACTCCAGTTTTACTTGATCAACAAAGTTTACAAACTTCGGTTCAAGCAATAAGGACTTATACATATATGTGTTACCACAACAATTCTTATATCCTCCAATGGTTATATTGTCTAAACTCTCATTCAATCATTATATAGTTGTTATTCACAAACTATTTTTCATCAGAGCGATTTCCAAAATGATTGAAACATAACATGACTTTCGTCACTAGGTAAAGATGAACTTGGATAAGCGAAAGCTTTACCAACACATATTTCGAGAAATAGATAAGCGAGACATACTCAACTCGAAATATCACATGTGTATAAACATAGTCTATATAGTAATACAACTTTTGTCTCAAGATAAGAGATAGAGTAGATAGACTTTTGAGTGATAGATAAGTTCAAGTCTCCACATACCTTTTAGTCGATGAAGATCCACTAGTTCCTTGAGTAGTCCTTCATCTTATATGATGATCGCCATGGAGTTCTTGAGCTTAACTACACTTTTTATCCTAGTCCGATACCTTAGATATAATAGACTAGAAATCAAGACTTTATAGTTTTGATTACTAACATTGACAAACATGCTTGATATAGCAACACATGCGAGTTCGACCGAGCAATGCTCTAACAGGGATCCAACTAGAATGAGATTTATTCGATTGATAGTCGCGTGAGATCGGCATTCACAATATATCTCTTTGAGATTTATTTGGATTGAGTGTGAATCTAAACTTGGATACTTCGGTAGTTATTGGATAGATTGATCTAACCAGGAAAAGGAGTTTATTAGCTTAAACGGAAGAGCCTTTGCATATTACTTGAGATATATTATCTTAAAGAATCAATAAAGTTGTTACCAAACAAATTTGTTATTCCTTTACTGTTTGGAATATGATCCAAAGGAATTATTCCAGTGCGTGCACTCATCGAAGTCGGAAGCGCATGGATACTGAGGAAACTAAGTGAACTAGGGGTAGTTGCTTGGTATCAAATATAAGAATTTGGTTTAGATTTTATATAGCGGCTTAATTCTGGGAGTATTCAATTTTGGACTAGGTCCCGAGGTTTTTCTGCATTTGCGGTTTCCTGGTTAACAAAATCTTGTTGTGTCATTTACTTTACCTTTCCGCAATTATAATTGTTTATATAATTTGAAGTAAATTACACAAACATTAACTCCGATTTACTTGATAGTGATCGTATAGAGTTTGGTTAAGTCCGAACCTATTATCAAGTAATCATACTTTGGTAGTCGTATTATCTCGATCTCATATCTATAGACAATCACACAAAGTGTGAATACCGATTTGTAGTATTGTATCGACTTTGTCCATAGAAAATCACTTTCGATAAGAGGACTTATAGGTGGATAAATAAAAGATTATGGTGTACTTGGGTACCCTCGTCTTTTTAATTGGTATCAGAGCAGGAAAACACGAAAAGATCTAAAAATATGTGTTTGGTTCGATCCAACCTATAATAATTGAATCTAATGGCTGATTCAGTTAACATATTAGCATGATTTGACTACTTCAAAGACTCGTGGAGGAAGACACGAATGAAGTTTGTAATACTCTTGTTTCTAAATGTGTTAAGAATTGGGATTAAATTTATGTATGTCTTGAATGACTTACATACTTCCTTGGTTATCATAGAATTTTATCTCATGTTATTGAATACTAACTAGTTTAGTAACAATGATACATTTTTCTATGCGACATGTTTTATCTCGAAAATGTCCAAGATTCCACATAAGATTTTTCTATGTATGAACCATGACTATTCTATTCTTGAAAAATCTGGGATATTAAATACATTTTGGATTGGTTACCCAAATATGTTTGTACACATTTTCAAATCTAAGACTGTCAATATATCGATGATTAGGATGCGATTTTGGGATCTTTGTAATATTAAAAAAATGTTTTTTCTGTTAATAATTCTATTAACAATGGATTGTTTCATACACCCCACAACTGTTTTAATGAAGCAAGTAATTTTTTGAAGTATTACTGGATTTATGATTCTAAAGATATTTTTTGTAAATATCTTGTTATGTTCAATGTTGCTTTTGTAAACTCTACTGTAGAATTCTTGAATGAATTTCAAAAATTATCTTTTGGTAATTATATAGTTAACAAACACTTGGACATAAATATAGAATTGATCCATAATATAGATCTGGTCCAAGAAAAATCGGTTTTCCAAAAGAAAGACCTAGTTGCAAAATCGGATTTGTTTCTCCACAAAACAAAGTTTCCGATTTTGGAAGGATTTCCTAAAACTAGTTATTTCCGAACATCTTTATCTTCACTTCCTATAAAATAGGATTATTTTGTGGTGTTTCACAGACATCCTAGGAGAATTTGTTCGGAACTGTAACGGGTTTTTCATATTTCATTGATTTCGAAAGTATGACGAAGAGGAAATCAAGAGAAAAAAGATCTGAAACTAACAAGCTGAAATTGAATCCATATATTCCTTGTGGTGATATTGAGAACATCAAGTACCCTCACTTGATAAAATACAAACATAACTCACAATCTTTGTTGATATTTACATGTTTTGAGAGATATCAAACTTTAAAAGGAGTAAATTTCACTGCTGAGAAGAGGTTCGATTCAGATGTTTCAGAAAGCAAATATGTGAAGTTTGCTCAAGACCGAAACTGGGGAAATCTGTTTGGGTTTGAAAAATTCTCACCTGATATAGTAAGAATCTTCTATGCTAATATTCATAATATTAATCACGGGAATCTTAGGTTTGGAATTCTTGTTGGATACACGTTTCATCATGTCGACATAAAAGTGATATCAAAGATCATTAATTACGATGTGAGATGGAATCATTTGATCTCTGGTTCTGAAATTGAGCACGATAATATTTCAAAACGTATCACTGGAAAATATATTGGCCGAAAGAATTCTAACCAGAGAAATACCCTTTTACTTAAGGATTTACGGTAAACTTGCTATAGAAACTCTATTTGCTTGTACAAGAGATACATCACAATGGGACAAGGAATTTGCTGAGTTTGTATACTACCTTCTTGAAGGTGATAAGCAAATTTACATATGTGAAATGATTTTAAATCCAATGATCAAAATCTTTGAATCCATCAATGCCACAACATCCCAGAGAAATCTTGGATTTCGCTGTCTCATCACCAGCATGTGTGAAAACACTATAGGGGATAATTTTGGAGATGAGATAATCACTAAAATAGTTTCTCAGGGAATTATCCAGCGAATGAGTAAAACTCGAAAAGAAAGAGGAACTATTGTTTCAACTGCTCAAATCTATAACAATGGAGACATCTTGTTTCATATTTTACGTCTTAGAAAATAATTAAACTGTATTCAGAAACAGTTAGCCATTTCCGCTCGAAATGATCCAGAAACTCTTAAAGGAATCTTGGAGATCAATGATAAGTTCTTAAAAGGAGAAAAAAACTAAGACTCTGACCAAGAATCTGATGAGAAGCTGACAAATAAGGAGTAGTTTACCTTCTTATTTTCAAGAAAATAGACATCAACTATTGATTTATTTCGATTATCGCATAAGGTATGAAGATGCGAGGGTACCCAAATATACCTTAAGCTAAAACTTTTCCTTCCTATAAGTCCTTTCTCTGAAAGTGATTTTCTATAGACTGAGCCGAGACAATGCAACCAATCGGTTCACACTTCGTGTGATCGTCTATGGATACGATATCTAGACAATACAATAACAAAGTATGTTTACTTGATACAAAGGTTCGGACTTAACCAAACTCAATAGGATTCACGTATCAAGTAAATAGGAATTAACGTTTGTGTAATTTACTTTAATTATAATAAAACATTTATAATGCGGAAATATAAAGTAAATATTACAGCAAGATTTTGTTAACGAGGAAACCGCAAATGCAGAAAAACCCCGGGACCTTGTCCAGAATCGAATACTCTCAGGATTAAGCCGCTATACAAAATAAACCAACTTCGTATAGTTGAGACCAAGCAACTAAACCTATAGTTCACCTAGTTCTTTCTGTATTCCCATGCCTCCAACCTGTAAACAAGTCACGTACTTGGACCAATTCCTTTGGTTCATATTCCAAACAGTAAAGGAACAATAAATATGTTTGGTATCAACTCTCTTCAACCAAGTGATATGAGTTGCACAAAGACTCTTCTGTTTATCTTAACATAAACTCCTTTGCTAGGTTCCAAGATCTATCTTATGTTCAATCACCAAAAGGTAATCGTTAATATTAGGCCAATCAACACTCTTAATCCAAAGAACTGTGTTGATGCCGATCTTCTCAATTAATCAATCCAATCTACCACAAGGATAAACCGATTATTAATTGGATCATCTTTTACCAAAATAAGTATTGTGCACACCAAAGATTATAAAACCAAGTCAGAAATCTTTTATCTCATCTTTGTCTTTAAATCTTCTTAAATCTTCAATAAACACCTGCACACAACTACTTGAATCTCTTGTGATCAATCACACACAGAACGGAGTCTGTTAACAATGGATTATCACAAGATTGTCTTTAGATCTAACAACAATCTAAAGATCCCTGTCGAAACCTTGAACTAGTTTGAGTGAATCTTATATCAGAAGAGAAGATTCTTAAGCATAAACAAACTAGGTGCAATCAAATTTCAACCACTGTTAGTCAATCAAATCAATATGAAAACTAAAGATAAACCGAAATATCTAGTTTCCTACCAACGGGTCGCGCTAGAGCTTCCCAATCCCAAAGAAGACTTTAAATTGAGCAGTCGTAAGAGATTTCACCTAATTAGATTACTCTCCTCTCCAATAGGCGGCTTCACCAGTAACAGTACAACAAAGGAAGTTTGTAGTGAACTCACTGCAATGGCCAGAACAAGAAAAGATAATTTGAAGATGAGAAAGATTATCAAGGAAGAAGAGAAGTTAGACAAGGAAGAAGATGAAGATTAGGGAAGAATCATAAGGGAAGAAGGAAAGAAGAGAGAGATGAAATGAATGGAGGAAAAAGGATTATTAGATTCAACAACTTCTTGATTGTCTTACAACCACAAAACAAGAATATAAAGCTAGATAAACTACAATTACCTATCACATACATCATGTGAATGGGGATAGAGGCAGACAAGCCAATTATAAGGGCACCCACAGTACTTAGGCTAGGGAAAAGTAAGTTAGGTGTAGGATGTGTATGACAACTTCCTACTGCTCCAAATGATCCTTGTCCTCAAGGATCGCCTTAGGAAAGTTCTTCATGATAGTTTCTTTGTCTTCCCAGGTGGCTTCATCAGCAGTGGAATGGGTCCAGTGAACCAATACTTGGGAAACAGTCTGTTTGTTCTTCTTAACCAATCTGGAGCCAAGAATGTGTAAAGGAGATATTTTCATTCATCCTTCACTATCTAGAGTTGGAAGAGAAGTCTGAAGTGTCACTCCCTGTCCTACCTTAAGATTAAGTTGTGAAACATGGAAAACAGGTTGGATCTTAGAAGTAGATGGTAGCTGTAACTTGTAAGCCACTTCTCCCACTTTGGATATGATCTGATAAGGGCCAAAAAAATTAGTTGCTAGATTAATATTTCTCCTTAATTGAATTGAAGTTTGCCGGTAGGGTTATAGCCTGAGATAAACCCAATCTCCCATCTGAAATGATATTTCAATTTTATTTTTGTCAGCTTGCTGCTTTATCCTGTATTGAGATTCTTACAAGGTGGATTTAAGTAAGATGTTCATAGCTTGTCTCTGCTATAAGTAATCATCAACCTTGGCATTGATAGTTGGAGGATAAGTAATCACTCCAAATTATGGTGGTGAGTAGCCATAGAGAGCTTGAAATGGAGTAAGATTTAGGCTAGAGTGGTAAGTGGAATTAAACCACCATTCATCTAAGGATAACCAGCTGACCCATTTGGTTGGTCTATACCTTGTCATACATCTCAGGTAAGTCTCCTATCATGCATTCACTCTATCAGTTTGGCCATCTGTCTGTGGATGATAAGCTGTACTGAGATGTAAAGATGTACCCATTTTCTTGAACAACTCTTGCCAGAAATTACTTAGAAATACAATATCTCTGTCAGAAATTATTGTCTGGGGAAGTCCATGCAGCTTGTAAATGTTATCAAGAAACATCTTTGAGACTGATTGTACAGTATATGGATGACTCATAGCTATGAAATGACAATACTTAGTAAACCTATCAACCACAACCATAATGACTTCCCTACCTTTTGACTTAGGAAGTCCAGTGATGAAATCCATACTGATATGTTGCAAAGCTTGATTGGGTACTGGTAGAGGTTGTAGAAGCCCTACTGGTAAGGTGTTTACTCCCTTATGTTGTTGACACACTTCACACTTAGCTACAAATTGGAAAATTTCCTTCTTCATAAGTGGCCAATAAAAGAAAGACTTATCTCTCTGATATCTAGCTTGAGTTCTAGAATGCCCACCAATGGAAGAAGAATGAATCTTAGATATAATTTGTTGTCTTAGAGTTCCATTTTTACCCACATATATCCTCCCTTTATACCTGAGTACACCTTGTGAGTAGGAATAAGGTGGAACACTATTAGCTGATATGAGAAGTTTTTGTATAATGTCTTGAGATTTTTCATCTTGTTCATGGCTGGAAATGACATCTTTAATCCAACTTGGTTGCACCTCAGAGATAACTTGGCAGATGGCAGTTGGTGGATGAGAAATTCTAGAAAGAGTATTGGCATCTCTATTCTCAGTTCCTTTCTTATACACTAGCTCATAGTCATAACCCAATAACTTTGATAGCCATTTCTGTTGTAACAATGAATGTAATCTATGCTCCATAAAGAATTTAATGCTTTGGTGATCAGTATAAATCTTAAAATGGTTACCTAGTAAGTATGCCCTCCATTTGGTGACTTCCATGACAATGGCTAATAACTCCTTCTCATATGTGGAGTAAGCTAGGAATCTGGTACCCATATTTTTACTGAAAAATACTATAGGCTACCTGTTTTTCATGAGAACTACACCCACACCACTATCAGAAGCATCTGTTTCAACTTCAAAAGGTTGTGAAAAATCAGGTAAGGCGAGAACTGGAATAGTTGACATGGCTAGCTTGAATTTTTCAAAGGATGACTGTCCTATTTAACTCCATTTAAAATTCTTCTTCTTGAGAATTTCAGTAAGTGGTTTACTGATCAACCCATAATGTTGTACAAATTTTCTGTAATACCCTGTCAACCCCAAAAATCCCCTCAACTCTTTGATGTTGCTTGGTGTTGGCCATTTGAGCATACTCTCTATTTTTGAAGGATCAGCTGCCACTCCATGTTCATTAATGATATGTCCCAAATACTTTACTTGTAATTGTCCAAAAGAGCACTTGCTAAGTTTAGCAAAGAGGGAATGCTCTTGTAGGAGTGAAAATGTGGTATTTAGATGGTGTAAATGGGTTTCCATGTCAGGGCTATAAATGAGAATGTCATCAAAGAATACAAGAATGAATTTCCTGAGATATGGTTTGAAAAAATCATTCATGAGGGCTTGAAAAGAAGCAGGAGCATTGGTTAAGCCAAATGGCATTACCAAGAACTCATAGTAACCTTGATGAGTTCTAAAAGCAGTTTTGTGCACATCAGCTGGATACACCCTGATTTGATGATACCCTACCGTGAGGTCAATTTTACTAAACACCTTAGCTCCCTTAAGTTCATCTAGCGACTCTTCTATAATGGAAATTGGATATATATCTTTAACAGTGATATCATTCAGCTTTCTATAATCTATACAAAACCTCCAGCTCCCATCTTTTTTTATACTAGAATTATTAGGGATGAATATGGATTGTGACTTGGTTGAATGACCCCTGCAGCAAGTATTTCCTTAACCAGATTTTCTATAACTTCCTTATGAACATATGGAACTCTATATGGTCTTTGGTTAGGAGGTGATGCTAATGGGTTGAGTGAAATATGATGATCATGAGTTCTTGGAGGTGGTAGAGTAGTAGGTGCTTTAAAAAAAATTAGGTAGGTATCAAGCAAACCGGAAAATTTTGGAGGAATTTCAGTTTCCACCTTAGTAGCAGTTAAAGAATATGGCTGACCAACTATTCCATATCTGTTCTTCTTAATGAGTTTATGTAAAGAAGAACTTTAAATTGGTGTTACCTTAATTGTCTCCTTTTCTCCTTGCAACATCACCTTTTTATCTCCCTTAGTGAAAGTTACAGATAGTTTGTTGAAATCAAAAATTATAGGACTTACTCATTTCATCCAATCCACTTCCAGAACCATATCATATCCACCAAGATTTAACAGCCTCATATCAAACTGGAAATCATATCCTTGCATTTTCAAACTGAATGCAGGACACTTAGCATCACTCTCAAGTTTATTTCCATCAGATACTGCTACTTGTAAGGTCACAGCTGGTTCAATATAAGCTCCATATAATCTAGCATCTCCGGGATCAATGAAGCTATGAGTGCTCCCATTGTCAATGAGTATATACAATTTTCTCTTCTTGTGTATTCCCGCAATTTTTATGGTGTTTTGAGTGACATTTCCTGACAGTGCATGAACTAATATCTCTACATCTTCTTCAGTTTCTGGTGATGCAATAGTATCAGATGGAGAGCCTTCCATTGAGTTATGGATATCTTCTTCTTCAGTAGCTAACATAAAAACTTGATGTTTAATACACTTGTGGCCAACTGAAAATACTCCATCACAATTGTAGCAAAGTCCTTTATCTCTTCTATCCTTCATCTCTGCATAGGATAATCTTTTAATGGGAGGGTTTGAGGTGTGTGAGATGGATGAACTAGCTGAGAAAGTTTTTGGTAGTCTTGGTCTAGTTATGGGAGAACTGTGATTCTTATGAGTATTGTAGTTTGAAGTATAAATGGGTAGAGGCCTGTTGGAATTTTTATTCTTCTTTCCATTCAGTTCCAGTAGAGCTTCTTGCATTCTAGCTAGGTAAATGTCATTGGCTAGGCTCTTGGGAGAAAACATCAATACATGCATACGTAACTCTTCCTTTAACCCACTTATGAAACTAGATGTGAAGTATTCTTAAGTCAGATGGTGATTCTTTGCTAGTATAAGAGCTTTAAGTTCTTCAAAATATTCTTGATAATCTAACACAGTTCCAACCTGAGATAGTTTATTGAACTCTCCTACAATATCACCATGTCCTAATTCTTGAAATCTATTATTAACATCAGCAATAAATTCCTCCCAAGTAACAACAAGTTTCCCTTCTTGATAATCATGATACCACACATCAGCTCTACCCTCAAGATATAGAGATGCTAAATAAACTTTTTGCTCTTCTTCTACTGATTATATGAGAAAATACTTTTTACACTTTCGAATCCAAGATCTGGGATTAGTACCATCAAACTTAGGAAACTCTACTTTAGGTTTGGATTGGTGAAATTATTGATCATGGAAATGTGTGTGTGTATTATTATTATTATGAGTTGAATCATGAGACTTACCATTTCTTGTTGTACGGATTGAACCTAAAACTGGTCCTAAGACTCCTTGTGTTGGTATTGGAATATGTCCTTCTGGATCTTGTCTTTTTTTTCTCTCCCTTCTTGTCTACTCTCACGAAGTAGTTCTTTGATGGATTGTAAGAGTATAGGAGATGGATGCTCATAGTTTTTATCCACTTTCTTAAGTAGATCAAAATGTTTAAGTGCTAGATCTTCTTGGTTCTGGTTGTATTCTTTCTGAGCTTTATACAGTTCGTCGATCTTCCGATTTAACTCATTTATTGCAGCTTTGTTAGCCATGGAAGCAGTCATAGAACCGACTGCTCTGATACCACTTGTAGTGAACTCATTGCAATGGCCAGAACAAGAAAAGAGAATTTGAAGATGAGAAATATTATCAGGGAAGAAGAGAAGTTAGACAAGGAAGAAGATGAAGATTAGGGAAGAATCAGAAGGCAAGAATAGAGAGACAAAATGAATTGAGAAAAAAGGATTATTAGATTCAACAGCTTCTTGATTGTCATACATCCACAAAACAAGAATATAAAGCTAGCTAAAACAATTACCCATCATGTACATCATATGAATGGGGATAAAGGCAGACAAGCCAATTATAAGGGCACCCACAGTACTTAGGCTAGGAAAACGTAAGTTAGGTAAAGGAGGTGTATAACAAAGTTTACTGCCACGAAGGATTAGTTTGCTAGAAATGAAAACTCAAAGTATTTATAGACAAAGAAGTTTAGACACCAAAGAATTTCCAAAATCGGTTTTCATAATTCCTGTGAATGTACTGTCAAAATATAATGATAGAAATCTCCTTGGAAAATCTTTAACTAGAAAATGCACATTACTAATTCTTATACTAGTCACACATATTGGTCGTTCATAAGATTTTCAATGAAGAACAGCCCCAATAACGCCTGGCGATTATATTTTTGGTTCACAACACATATCATGAACTTACTTCCTTAAAACACATGTAAACATTGTTCCCTAAGATGAAATCCTCATCTCATACCCATACATAATCACAATAACATTAATACGATTATGTCGATGTATTATATACAAAGTTTAATGGTTAAGCAAGAAACTTCATATTGTATTCCTTAATACTATGTCTGTCTAGAGTGTTCATGCTTTGCAGTTGTTAAATGCATATTTTGCATATATTTAATGTCAAATCCATGCTAGTAATTGCTATATATTCTTGCAAATTATTATATATTACGTTTGTTTCTCTCTATTTATGTTTTGCTAGGTGAATCATCCGAAAAGAAGTGAAAATAGTACAAAAGTGAAGTCTACAAGTGGAGAAGGGCCAAAGACTAAGTGAAAATCGTTCTACGCTAGGAATTTTTGCTATCATCTTGAAGAGGGTGAAAAGGAGAAGCCAACGGCGAAAGAACGAGTTTATTCTGACGTCGTATGACAAAGTTATGGGTGAAAAGAGAAATTAAGCTTGTTGGTTATCCAGGACCGACAGTCAAACAAGACTGTTGCAGATTGTTAAAGGCACCCTCCAGTTTTACTAAGGGCACGTCATCTCTTTTATCTCGAGTTACAACTCTGATGATTGGCGACGACAGAAGTGAGAAATGCTCAAGTCTCAACGGAGTCAGGGAAGCTGATGGAGTTTCGGATGATTGATGGCAGTTATGTGCAGAGAGGATGGAAGAACTCAGTTGGCAGTTGAGTGATCGAGAGCACTAAGACAAGGGAGGTTAGGCTGCTACTATCATCGGAAGTAAATTATGAGTCGTGATGAAGATATCCATTAATGGCAGTGGACAGTTAAGACTCGGGTGTGACTGCTATCACTGATGGTCTATGTTGTAAAAGGCGCTAGGCAAGGCGAGGCGCCAAGCCCAGCGCCCCAGGCGAGGGCCTTTTATTTAGAAAAAACCACAATTAGATATAATTTGGCGCCTAGGAGCCTTTTTTTGCCAGGCGCCAGCCTTGCGCTTAAGCGCCAAAGGCGCTATCCTTTTATAACATAGTTGATGGTAACGATGGAAGAGAATAAATGGCGGCTGTTAATCGCGAATGAAGTCAGGGAATGGAAGTGGAGCTGGCGGTTCTCATCATCGGTGATGAAGATGGAGGATTAGTAATAATCTCTGCTAGTTTTGGCAGTAGGATTCAATGTACTCGGGAATGTGATCGATCGCTGCTGTGTTATTGATGGTGTTGGGTGCGCTGTTACCATGATGGCAGTTCGAAAAGAACACGGAGTTGTGGTCCTGAGATTGAGCTGCATCTAATATTGGCAGCAATTATATATGGAACGATGGGTGCTGCTGGTGAGCAAAACAGAGAGGACATATGAAGATTGGCAGCGATGGAGAATAAGTCTAAACAGTGAGCAGTGGTTTATGATCTCGATAGAGATTGGCAGTGACAATGGAGTTGCTCGGTGATGGAAATGATCGGAGGCTGATGATGCTGGCAGAGAAGGGATGAAGTGAGCTGTTGTTTATAATAAAACAGCATGGCAGTGTTGGAGATCGTGGAAAGTCGATGGTTATGGGTCATTGATGGGAATGAACTCAACTTGGAGTTAAACAGCATGGTAGAAGATAGAATTACGGATATAATGATTTAGCCGTAGAGAATGGAAATAAGAAATAGTAAAACTTACAGGAGAGTTTACGTATGGAAGTCATGGATGTAGTTGAAAGCAAGAAAAATAGAGAAAAGTTCCATGAGAACTTACGGATAGAAAATCTAGCCGTGACAAAAAAAAGAAAGAATAGACTGTCAGTTCCGGCTAATTGACAGGACAATTACAGTTAAAAACTAGACATTTGGGCTGGGCCTGTTACCTGCATGAGCCCATTTAACCTAATTTCTCACATGACCAGCCTTGGCCGTGAGTTATGTTTGGTAATTCTGACGAGTTTTGGTAACTACTTTGCACGGGGATTTGAGCACGGGACTTCTACAACTTGAAGACTATATAAGACACACAACTTAACCTAAGAAGATATCTCTACATCTCATATTATACTTTGTTCTTCATAAAATATTATAGGGTTTATCCCTTTAGGGGGAAACCGGATAAACCGGGTAATTGTGTAATAATGAGAAACTAAACTTTTATTGACTGAGGATGAATTCAATGTTCTAGCGTGAAGCTACATTATTATACAAATCTATTCGTAGTTTTATCATCTTATTGTTTGTTTTCTCTATAATTGATAAGAGCCTAAAATACATCTTTTTAATGTCTATTTCTTTTGATTTTCTTTGTTATTTCTATTGTATTTTTGTAAATTACGCTTCTTTTGCATTTTGTAGGAAATGTGGAGTCATTGGATCAAAAGAGGGAGAAATGGTGTAAAAGTGGAAAAATGGTTATTTCAAAGGCAAGCGATACTGGGAGCCCAGCAGACGATAAGGGGCAACCAGCTGACTGATTCATTAGGGACAGACAACGGTTCGTTAAGGGGAACCTACCTTCCTATAAGCTTGTATCAGAGAACTTGGTTGAGATTTATTCTCAGTTCACAACCTAAGTTATTCTGCCGTTTCTTCTTGCGGTGCACCAAGTCCTGCCGCCTACCAGCCATGATTCGTGATATGCTCGATGGGTTAGGACAGGATTTGAAGTCAAGAATACGAACCAGGGATCGTTTTGGTTCGTTTGGTTTATCACTGGAAATTCCGAGAAGGAACACAAGATGCTGTCATTGATTTTGATGGTGAATGAGAATTGATTTTGAATTGTTGTGAATGTTTAGAACTCTGGGTTCATCTCAATTACAGGGAAGGAGATATGGAGAAGCGCAGAAGACAACAACGCAGTCGACTCTCCATTACTAGGTCCATACACACAACCTGCTCGATGAAATGCCTGAACCACCAGAGTTTTTAAACTATGAAGGTTGCGACAGAGAAGTGATGGCAGAAGCGTGGCTGCAGAGTGATTAAAATGTAAATGGTGATTGCAGGTACAAGTGATGGTTTTCAGAAGATAGTTCTGTGGTGCTATTTCGTGGACTGTATGGGTTGTTTGCCAAGGTTTTGAAGTTCATGGAAACGAGAAGGAAGTACTACAGATTTGGTGGAATCCCCAGCCGAGAAGTTAGACAACAAGAAGCAATTGCTGTCGTCGATATTGGAGATGAAGGGAGAATCTGGAGTGTGAGCTGCTGTGATTTGGGATTTGATGAGGGGTTGAACAATGAATAAGAAAGGAGGAATTGATGGTGATTTTGAGTAGCTAAGCTACACATCTGGAGTTGAAGCAATAGCTGCGATACAACGAAAGAAGGATAATGAGAAAGTCATGGAAGGAGGTTGATGGTGCTGTGGCTGGAAAGAATACTGAGAATCAGGGACATGGTTCCATGGTGATGAGACGAAGACAGAGAACAAAGAGTTTGAACTCGAGACCGAGATGATGATGTTGTTTGCTGAGAGAGTTGTGACGGGCGAGGAGCAGTGGAGAATGTTTAGTGTAGATGGGTAGAATGCTATGCTGCCAGTGATAATGGTTAAATGAACTAATGCTGCAAATATGGTGTTGTGTAAGAAAGCTACGAGAATGAGATTTGCAGTGGAGATGGACCTGTTGGTGGATGCAATTTAGGTGGTTAAGTCCCAGTAGTTGTTGTGATGCAGGAGCAGTTGTAGAAGTGGATTATGAAGTGCAGTTGCAGGTACATGAGCTGGTGGCGATGCAGTGTTAATATGGATTACAGTGGCGTAGTTGAATGCAGGGGTTTGAGTTGGCAGCACGGTGATTGTTCCTTGACCTGGGGAGATACAATGGGTCAAGGTGCTGGTCTACGTAGCAGGTTATGGAACTGAAATAAATTGGGATATGTTAGCTGGAGTTGCTGTGAAGGACTCGCGATGCAACATCCAGGTTTGCTGAACTGGTGAAATTACAGGGAACAATGGTGGTAGCTGGCTGCTATGGGCTGTTGTTGGCGTTGGTTTTGAGCTGCAGGTGGAGTTTGGCTGGATAAATTGGTGCTCTTGGTTTGCAATGGTAATGGAGCGATTGAGTCTGCCGCAGGAGGTGTGCTGTATTGATAATATTGCAGGTGATGGGGTTGAGATGAGCTTGAATTACTTGAGCTTTTGAAGTGCAGCGAGTCAGGGAGAGATGGAGTTGCGTAGAATGAACTGGGCGAGCAGCTGAGAGCTCATATTGCAAGTAGAAGTGCAGTCTGGATAGTGCTGTAAATGATAGTAGCTGCAGCTGCTACAAAACTCAAATGGAGTAGATGGAATGATGCAGGTCAGGGTTGCAGTGGTGAGGAGAGTACAACAGATGCCGCAACTAGAAATGCAGCAACAGTGCGAAAAGTAAGCAAGAATGGCGCACCGGTGGAACTAGTTCCGGGTGTCGGATTTCTGAACCGAGAGTGTTAATCATAATATTTCAGTGAATCATAAGACGGGTATGAGTCGAACGAAAGAGTTGGCGGCCGGACATATGAGTTTAGAGCTACGCTTTTGGGTGCATTTTCACAAGATGAGAAGTTGGGTTAGTTGGTTTTTGTGAATGTATAAACTAAATAGAAGGATAGTTGAGGTATTGGAAGTATACAGTTGGCCTGGTGATAGTTTCCGATGGATCAGTGACCTGAGAAAGTTTTCCGGCAACCGGATTCTGGCGACGGTGACCGGATTCCGGCGATAACGTCAGCAATTCCGTCGACCAGTTTTGGACCCCAAAATTCCAGAGACAAATTTCTCACACATGGGCTTGGTGGACTAGTAGATGGACGTGGACTTGAAGATTTTGAAGGCTAGACCTAATTTTGGAACAAGAAGAGCTATAAAAGAGAAGTCTTTTCTCAAAACCTAATATCTTTTATCTTATCTCCGTTAGGACTTCTACTTACTTTGTTCTAGGGTTTAGAAACATGTTAGGGTTTCTTCTTCTTGTTGTTATGAACTCTTTGAATATGAGTACCTAAGTTTATTATTGGTTATGGAATAATTGGATTTCACATAATATGGTTTTTGATATGATAAATTAGTTTTGTCTCCATATTTTATCGATTATGATTCACAATTAATATTGTTATATGATTTGAATGCTTGTTTGATCGAGTCGCGAATCGGTTGAGTTTGTTTTCATCTCTATTGCTAGTTTAGGGTTTATTATACGTAAAAGTGATAGATTCCTGATTGCAAGTAGCATAAATATGATTATAGTTTGTAGTGATATATTCTTATGATCATATGTGAATTATAACCTTTGTTAAATTGAATTAGTGCGTTTTCCACGTTCGATTGCTTTGATTGGCCTGATTTCATAGAACTTAATGCATCTAGGGAATTAAACTTGATTAGTGCTTTTACACATTAGGTTGTTCTTTTAGATAGAACTCATACTCGCATCTTTTAATGTGTTTATTGATGACAAAAGGAGATTAGCGGGATATTCTTGCGATCAAGATATTCTAGGGCTTTTGATAAAAGTTGAGATTAAATATCAATTCTACTTATTGTGAAGAAAACATATTTGTGAATGAAGATGAATCCTTAACCAATATTCTCAATACTTTGATTTGTTTACTTTTCTTTGTTTGCTTTTATTTTACTTTTAGTATATAAAAATCAGAAAACCCCCGGTGTTATTTATAAGAAACCAATAATATTTTGACAACCAAGACCTCTCTGTGGGATCGATCCTTTCTTTCCCTTGCTATATTTATATTTTGAGTAGTAAGAAAGTGTAAATTATTTTTGACGCATACGACAGCGATCAAATTTTGGCGCCGTTGCCGGGGAGGCAACGGTTGTCACTTGTTTTTGGTTTCTTATTTTTGTTTTGTTTTTGTTTTTAGTCTTATTTTTGTTTTCCTTATTTTCTGGTTTTTAATCTTGGTTTGAGAATCGTATTTCAGGTACCTATTATGGAAGGAGCATATTGGAGCAATCAATACGGCTTTCAACCTCAACAACAATATGACAACTATCACCCTTATGGGGAGTACAATCAAAACCAATCCTTTGGTTATGATCAATACTCCACGTACCCTTTTAGTTACTCTCATACATTCCAACATTCTTACGGTGGGTATGTAAGTGAGCAACCACAAAGAGGGGAGAATAGTTGTGCTTCTCTTAATTTTTCCTCTAGTTTGGTAGATGAGATGCAACGATTTATGGCCAGCATGGAGTCAATTTGTAGAAAACCAAGCATGGAACCAGTTTCATCGACCGAATGTGCTAATAGTATGTTTAGCCCAATTTCTGATCGTAGTTATGATCATTCACCCATTCAAAGGGGAGATAATTGGCCTAGCAATATTGAGGTAAGTGATTCTACTTTTTCTATGTCGAATGAGTTTTACCAACAAATGGAATGCTATTTTCAGAACTTGGATGGATCACTCCAAGAGCTTCAACAAAGTGTTTCATATTTAAGACAAGGCATTGAAGAATACAAAGAGGACATGCACAATTCTGCGAAATCCCAAGCTTTGGGAAGTGGTAGCCAATCTTATGACAGTGACGATGACTATGAAAGTACATCGCTTGAACCAATTTATGGTGACATCCCCGAGGAGTCTACAATGGAGTCTCTTTGCAATCAAGGTGAAGTAGAAAAGGACCAACCTTTGGAGATATTGGATGACATTAGTGTAGTTGACTCAATCCTTGATCTTTATAATGATCAAGAACCTATTCAAAAGGTACATGAGTATGATGAAACTAGTGTTTTACAAGATTTTGCAACATGGTTTGAGTCTAATGAAGAGGAGTATGTTGAGAATGTGACCGTTATGACCAATATTATGGAAGACCCAATTGAACTTGTGAATGATTGTAATGATGATGTTGATGTCGAGACTTTGGTTAAGGCAGAAACGGAAGAAGAATGGTTGCAAGGTTTGATAGAGGACCATGATATACAAGAGGTGAATAGTTCACTTGAATTTTTCAAGGATGAAGAGGATTCCGTGCTAAAAGAGATTGTGCAAGGTTTGTCTAACCCTTTGCATGTTAATTCTTCTCCTTTACCTCTTTTTGGTTTGAATATTTATGCTTCGAAAACATTGTTGGATGACTTTGTTTCTCGATTTCCGCCATTGGAGACACTTGATTCTCATACTATGCAGGTTTGTGAACAAGAAACCGTAGAAGTACCCGACTCCTATATTCTTTATGCACTTCCAAGTGTGGACAAGAATAAGTGTGGGGGAAATTTTTATCGGTTAATAGCTTCGTTTATATTTTATATTACTAATATTTGTGTGAAGCTAGTGTTTGAAAAACATGTACTATGGATGGATCCCCAAATTTTCAGATTGCTAATATATGGGGAATGAATCTTTCAAGAAGCTAAGTCGGGCCGTCGACTTTAAAACAAGCGCTTAGTGGGAGGCAACCCACCGGTTTTGTATCTCTTATCCTTTTGCTTTTTTATTTTTATTTTTGTTTTATTTTTTATTTTTTATTGTTTTCATATCATATTTGCATCCCCATGTTTAATTTCATTAAGTCCATAATCTATCTTAGAAGAGAATTATGATGAATACCTTTTCGTCAGAAAATTTCAGACTGCACGTAGTTCAGTCCAGAGACCATAACTGTCAGACCGTTTATCAAAACACTTTGAAATTTTGATACTGTGTAGAAAACACGTAGGTGAACAACTTTTGTGATGGAGTTTTTCCAAATTCCTTACCAATTTGCACAGGTTTTGCGTTTTATCTGCTGTTACGTCAGAATTCAGAACTTTCGGTTTTACACATTGAGGACAATGTGAAGTTTAAGTGTGGGGGAGCATTTATATGTTTGTATAGTTTGTCTTAGTTTGTTTTATGCCTTTAGTAAAAAAAAAATCAGAAAACTAAAAAAACCAAGAAAAATTTGTGCTTTTTGAACTCCGAAATCTAGAAACTTGTGCCTTTAGGATGACACCATTAGTGGATGGAACCATTTTGATTGCAGGAGTTGAGGAACCGATTAACTAAAAGGGACGAACATAGCTCAGAAATCACAATTAACATGATAGTTGTTACCATATCTCGGAATATCACCATATCACATTCTATTTTTATTTTTCCATATTTATCTATTGTTATCTAAGTGCTTTGGTGGGTCACTAAAAATTGAGTTGTTATTACTGCTAGGATGAAATAGAGTGATTGAGTTACTAGAAAAAGAAGAAAAAATGATAAAAAAAAAAAAAAGACCGACCAATTAGACCAAAACGGAATAAAATGACACTTGGGAATAGCAGTATGTGTGAAACGTAGTCCCTGTCTCTGTCGCCTAAACAAGCGTGGAATGCAGGATCCAAGGCAACTATCATGTACTTGCTGACAAGAAGCATGCGCTTTGATCCAAAAGATTGAATCATGCTGTCTAAAAGAAAGAAAAACAAAAAAATAAAAAAAAGTGAAAAAGTGAAAAAGTGAAAAAGTGAAAAAGCAAAGAAAAAGAAAGGAAAGTTTTATATTGGTTGAATAAAGTCACTTCTGGTTCCCTTGTATATGCCAGTGAGTTGATGTAGAATTCAAACCAGTAGCTCAATCCAATAGGCGTAGGTTCATCTTGGCAGTGACCTTCAGACAGATATGGGAAACATCGATCACTTGTGAACATTCGCCAACATCTACATCTATATCTATATCCATCTTCTTAATATTTTCATTGTGATTGTGGTTTGTTAGTTTCCGAGTATTGTGGCTTGTTCGAATATCTAATTATAGTTTATTTACTAATATATGAATTGAATTTGTGCAAGGTACCTCCTCCTGTAGTCATTTTGGATTCATTCATTAATTTGTCACGAATAGACGGAGTTGGAAATATAGGTTTTGTAGGTATATCTCTAGTAAACCTTCACGAGACTATAACTCGTCCACTAGGGACACCTAGGGGTTTAAAGGCTTGTTATTTATGCTAAAAGTGACCGTAGCCTCGACGAGACGGAGTTGTTTTATTTTTGTTTTGTTTTGTTTGCTCGAGGACTAGCAAAGATGAAGTGTGGGGGAATTTGATAAGAGCCTAAAATACATCTTTTGAATGTCTATTTCTTTTGCTTTTCTTTGTTATTTCTATTGTATTTTTGTAAATTACGCTTCTTTTGCATTTTATAGGAAATGTGGAGTCATTGGATCAAAAGAGGGAGAAATGGTGTAAAAGTGGAAAAATGGTTATTTTAAAGGCAAGCGATACTGGTAGCCCAGCAGACGATAAGGGGCAACCAGATGACTGATTCATTAGGGACATACAACGGTTCGTTAAGGGGCACCTCCCTTCCTATAAGCTTCTATCAGAGAACTTGGTCGAGATTTATTCTCAGTTCACAACCTAAATTATTCTGCCGTTTCTTCTTGCGGTGCACCAAGTCCTGCCGCCTACCAGCCATGATTCGTGATATGCTCGATGGGTTAGGACAGGATTTGAAGTCAAGAATACGAACCAGGGATCGTTTTGGTTCGTTTGGTTTATCACTGGAAATTCCGAGAAGGAACACAAGCTGTTGTCATTGATTTTGATGGTGAATGAGAAATGATTTTGAATTGTTGTGAATGTTTAGAACTCTGGGTTCATATCAATTGCAGGGAAGGAGATATGGAGAAGCGCAGAAGACAACAACGCAGTCGACTCTCCATTACCAGGTCCATACACACAACCTGCTCGATGAAATGCTTGAACCACCAGAGTTTTTAAACTATGAAGGTTGCGACAGAGAAGTGATGGCAGAAGCGTGGCTACAGAGTGATTAAAATGTAAATGGTGATTGCAGATACAAGTGATGGTTTTCAGAAGATGGTTCTGTGGTGCTATTTCATGGACTGTATGGGTTGTTTGCCAAGGTTTTGAAGTTCATGAAAACGAGAAGGAAGTACTACAGATTTGGTGGAATTCCCAGCCGAGAAGTTAGACAACAAGAAGCAATTGCTGTCGTCGATATTGGAGATGAAGGGAGAATCTGGAGTGTGAGCTGCTGTGATTTGGTATTTGAAGAGGGGTTGAACAATGAATAAGAAAGGAGGAATTGATGGTGATTTTGAGTAGCTAAGCTACGCAGCTGGAGTTGAAGCAATAGCTGTGATACAACGAAAGAAGGATAATGAGAAAGTCATGGAAGGAGGTTGATGGTGTTGTGGCTGGAAAGAATACTGAGAATCAGGGACGTGGTTCCATGGTGACGAGACGAAGACAGAGAACAAAGAGTTTGAACTCGAGACCGAGATGATGATGTTGTTTGCTGAGAGAGTTGTGACGGGCGAGGAGCAGTAGAGAATGTTTAGTGCAGATGGGTAGAATGCTATGCTGCCAGTGATAATGGTTAAATGAACTAATGCTGCAAATATGGTGCTGTGTAAGAAAGCTACGAGAATGATATTTGCAGTGGAGATGGACCTGTTGGTGGATGCAGTTTAGGTGGTTAAGTCCCAGTAGCTGTTGTGATGCAGGAGCAGTTGTAGAAGTGGATTATGAAGTGGAGTTGCAGGTACATGAGCTGGTGGCGATGCAGTGGTAATATGGATTACAGTGGCGTAGTTGAATGCAGGGGTTTGAGCTGGCAGCACGGTGATTGTTCGTTGACCTGGGGAGATACAATGGGTCAAGGTGCTGGTCTACGTAGCAGGTTATGGAACTGAAATAAATTGGGAGATGTTAGCTGGAGTTGCTGTGAAGGACTCGCGATGCAACATCCAGGTTTGCTGAACTGGTGAAATTACAGGGAACAATGGTGGTAGCTGGCTGCTATGGGCTGTTGTTGGCGTTGGTTTTGAGCTGCAGGTGGAGTTTGGCTGGATAAATTGGTGCTCTTAGTTTGCAATGGTAATGGAGCGATTGAGTCTGCCGCAGGAGGTGTGCTGTATTGATAATATTGCAGGTGATGGGGTTGAGATGAGCTTGAATTACTTGAGCTTTTGAAGTGCAGCGAGTCAGGGAGAGATGGAGTTGCGTAGAATGAACTGGGCGAGCAGCTGAGAGCTCATATTGCAAGTAGAAGTGCAGTCTGGATAGTGCTGTAAATGATAGTAGCTGCAGCTGCTACAAAACTCAAATGGAGTAGATGGAATGATGCAGGTCAGGGTTGCAGTGGTGAGGAGAGTACAACAGATGCCGCAACTAGAAATGCAGCAACAGTGCGAAAAGTAAGCAAGAATGGTGCACCGGTGGAACTAGTTCAGGGTGTCGGATTTCTGAATCGAGAGTGTTAATCATAATATTTCAGTGAATCATGAGACGGGTATGAGTCGAACGAAAGAGTTGGCGGCCGGACATATGAGTTTAGAGCTACGTTTTTGGGTGCGTTTTCGCAAGATGAGAAGTTGGGTTAGTTGGTTTTTGTGAATGTATAAACTAAAGAGAAGGAGAGTTGAGGTACTGGAAGTATACAGTTGGCCTGGTGATAGTTTCCGATGGATCAGTGACCTGAGAAAGTTTTCCAGCAACCGGATTCCGGCAATAACGTCAGCAATTCCGGCGACCAGTTTTGGACCCAAAATTCTAGAGACATATTTCTCACACATGGGCTTGGTGCACTAGTAGATGGACGTGGACTTGAAGATTTTGAAGGCTAGACCTAATTTTGGAACAAGAAGAGCTATAAAAGAGAAGTCTTTTCTCAAAACCTAATATCTTTTATCTTATCTCCATTAGGACTTCTACTTACTTTGTTCTAGGGTTTAGAAACATGTTAGGGTTTCTTCTTCTTCTTCTTGTTATGAACTCCTTGAATATGAGTACCTAAGTTTATTATTGGTTATGGAATAATTGGATTTCACATAATATGGTTTTTGATATGATAAATTAGTTTTGTCTCCATATTTTATCGATTATGATTCACAATTAATATTGTTATATGATTTGAATGCTTGTTTGATCGAGTCACGAATCGGTTGAGTTTGTTTTCATCTCTATTGCTAGTTTAGGGTTTATTATACGTAAAAGTGATAGATTCCTGATTGCAAGTAGCATAAATATGATTATAGTTTGTAGTGATATATTCTTATGATCATATGTGAATTATAACCTTTGTTAAATTGAATTAGTGCGTTTTCCACGTTCGATTGCTTTGATTGGCCTGATTTCATAGAACTTAATGCATCTAGGGAATTAAACTTGATTAGTGCTTTTACACATTAGGTTGTTCTTTTAGATAGAACTCATACTCGCATCTTTTAATGTGTTTATTGATGACAAAAGGAGATTAGCGGGATATTCTTGCGATCAAGATATTCTAGGACTTTTGATAAAAGTTGAGATTAAATATCAATTCTACTTATTGTGAAGAAAACATATTTGTGAATGAAGATGAATCCTTAACCAATATTCTCAATACTTTGATTTGTTTACTTTTCTTTGTTTGCTTTTATTTTACTTTTAGTATATAAAAATCAGAAAACCCCCGGTGTTATTTATAAGAAACCAATAATATTTTGACAACCAAGACCTCTCTGTGGGATCGATCCTTTCTTTCCCTTGCTATATTTATATTTTGAGTAGTAAGAAAGTGTAAATTATTTTTGACGCATACGACAGCGATCAATAATTAGGGTTTATGATTGGTTTCTAGATTTTTTAAGTGTACAATTGGATTAATCTATTGATCATTCTATTGCTAGTAAAGGGTTAGGATATTCGTGTAATTGTTGAATAATCCTTACACAAGTAGAGAACGCGAGACCTTGCAGAGGGATTCTGTGGAGAAATCGTGTGTGAAGATAACACTAGTAAGTGAACCTTGCGCTAAGATTCTAACTGCAGGTATCAACCTAAGTTCACATAACTTAAAGCTTTCGCTGGGTTACACCTTGAGTGCGCTACTACTTGGTGGTTCGGTTGGATAGAATTTCATATGCGAGCGCTTCGGTATGAAGTTACATAAGGAACTTTGGGAATAGAACTGCGCCAGCTGCTTTCCTACGATTGGTGATGAATGGTTCTAACGAAGATAGATAAGTATACTATTGAGTCAATGTTTGGTAACGGCGAAGGACTCCTTGATCATCCCTTTTATCTTATTCTCTTTTTATTATCTTTTTATTAAATTCATAAACCAATCCCACTTTTACTTTGTTTTGCTATCTAAATAACATAACAATTACATAGCTCTATATGGGAACGATGTCTTACTACCGCTATATTACCAGTTAATTAGTGGGAAATATCTTGATTAATTTGTTATGGTTACTACATCCCATACAAATTTTGGCGTCGTCGCCGGGGAGCAGTTGTTAATTGATTTGTTATTTGTTTTGCTTATTTTTGTTTTTTTAGATTTTCTCTTTTGTTCGTGTGAGTTATCATGTTTCCTTATAACATGTACGGAGCACAAGACCAATCAACATACAACAGTGGTAATCAATATGGTTTTCAATCTCATTCTTATGACAACTACCAACCATCCTATAGGTATAATCAAAACCAATTTTTTGGCTCTGATCAATATCCCATGGAACCTTACGGATATTCTCATACATGTCAACAACCTTATGAAGGGCATTTAAGTAATCAATCATGAGGATAGAAGGATAGTTATGCTTCTGATCAATTTTTTTCTAGTAATGTGCAGACAGAGAATTTGGAATATACTCCTCTTTATCGTTCTTTTCCTTCACTCTTTCCAAAAGAGAATATATAGTCTAGAAGCTCTATTAATGGTGGAAAGCGTATTAACGTCAGAAAACTTTATGCGCGATATAACCAATTGGAAGAAGCCGGTGCATCACAAAAGACTCTTGATGAAATTGACAGGGTTATAGAAATGGAATTTCAACGTCGTTGTGATAATGACGATTTTGAAGAGGATTCTGATTTTGATGATGAGAGTATTGAATAGATGGAGATTGAGAATGAAACCAAATTGATTAAAGTTTTGGAAGACCCAATTGAACTTGTCAAGGAATATAATGATGCTGAGATCACGGTTGAAGCAGAAATTAAGTGTTTGATAGAGGACCACAATATGCTTGAGGTAAATAATTCACTAGAGTTAAATGATGAGGATCCGAAACAAGGTTTGTCTACTCCTTTGCATAATTTTACATATATTGATCCTTTCCATCCAATTGAAGTAGATTCTAAAAGAGTTGTTAACCCAACTTTTAGGAAAATACCTCACTTAGGATTGGAGTTATGTGCTTCCAAAGTTTTAACGGATTATTTTGCTTCTAAGTATCCACCACTTGATAATGTTTTATTCTAATAGTTTGCAGGTTCGTCATGCTAAAGAACCTTTTGAAGTTCCTGAATTCTATGTTCTCTATCCACTTTCGAGTATAGAAAGGACTAAGTGCGGGGGAAACTTTAATAAAGTGATAGCTTCAATATTTATATCTTGTGCTAATATTTTTGTGAAGATGTTATTATAATTGCAGATTATTTTCTGGGAGGACTACCAGATATTCATATTGTTGGTGTATGGACGATAACAAGAATGTCAGGATAAGGACGTTAAACCAAGCGCTAGATGGGAGACAACCCATAGGTTTTGTATCTTAAACCCTTTTATATTTTGTTTTTATTGTTTTCATATTATATTTGCATCCCCCTGTTTAATTTCATTGATTCTATAATCTATCTTTGAAGAGAATTATGACGAATATCTTTTCGTCAGAAAAATTCAGATTGTGCGTAGTTCAGTCCAGACACCATAACTGTCAGACCGTTTCTCGAAAAATTGTTACCTTTTGACACTGTATAGAAAACACGTAGATGAACAACTTTTAATAAATGGAGTTTTTCCAAATTCCTTACCAATTTGCACAGTTTTTTCGTTTTATCTACTGATACGTCAGAATTCAGACTTTCGGTTTTACACATTGAGGACAATGTGAAGTTTAAGTGGGGGAGTCTTTTGCATATAGAGTTTTTAGCCTTTTTGAGTCAAATTTTCAATTTTTTTTGTATATATTTGAATAAAACCTCCAACTTGTAGAGATTTTAGAGTCACTAGCATACTTCTAGGTATGTTTACATAGAGAATTCTGACCGACATAACTGAACTTGGAAGTGTTAGGGAACTACGTTCAGATTTCTTGTTTGTTAGAGTGTTAAATAATGGATTTAATCATGCCGGTGATGCAAATTAGGAGCAGAGAGAAATGCGTTATTAGAGTTGCTGATCAATCATTAGTGGAGACTACCTATTTTCATATCAACCGAGACACCAGACCAAATTTTCTTTGTAGCTGACTAAAGAGCTTTTTTTTGAGTGTGTGTCACCGTACGTCAATTCCGGGTAGAATGGTGTGCTACCCAACTTCACACCATTTTCAGCACTATTTTTGATCTCTTGAGTGATAATTTTGTCAATCACGAGGGTGACTTCCATAAATCAAAACCACCTTCTTGTAGTTTGATTTGCAGTTAGCACCATTCTCTTTCTCGCCAACGACAGATCCATAGAAACACATCATCATCAACAAGGGAGCGACATCAAAATCTACAAGGAAAGTTGAAGACGTTTGAGGTTTACAAGCAACAATACAAGGAAGAGAAAAATTCATATCCAAGTAAAGCAACATACAATGAGCAGATTTTTATATACATGTTGAAGACTTACAATATAAGGAGCGGAATTCTATATCAAAGTGGAAGACTTATTTACAAGATCGAAGAAAATCAAAAGATGGGAGTTATTGAAGTTTATGATACGAAGATAATACAAGTTGTGAAGAACAAAGTGGTAAAGTACTTCTTTCATGGCTATGTTAATTTTAATTTTGTAGTTGCAATCTTTTTATCAAAACAAAAACAAATATACAAAAAGAAAAAAAAAATAGAAAGAAAAAAAAGAAGAAGAGTAAATACAAAAAGAGTTACATTTAGGTTGTTATTTTTTCAATAAGGCCACGGGGAAGAAAAATATATAAAGAAGTTTCAAGCAACAAGGAAATTGAAGAGAATAGAGTTACAATTGTTAAAGTTCTACGAAGTTCAAGAGTTTATCATCAATAGTTGAAGACCAAAGACGAAGAAGACGATCCGAAGAAAGACGTTTCTATTGGATGCTGTGAGAATGGTGCTTTCATCATTGCAATCGTATGTGAAGGTGGTAAGTACTCCCACCCTTTCTATAATGGTTGATTTCCTTTCTTAGAAATCATTAGAAAAATATCTTTATTTTCCACGATTTTGTGGAGTCCCCAGAAATTATTCGGAAGGTTACCTTCCCACCATTCAATGTGTGTAGGATTATCTCTTCGTTCCTACCTACACACATTTGAGACCCATAAAAAATCCATCTTATTGAGTGCAATTATCATAAAATCCTTTTAAGTGAGGCAGAAGTCGAGGCGAAATGCTTATTGATAGCTCTCAAACACGCGTTCCCTCATTATGGTGTGGTTATTTCTCACTCAACATTAAGAATGAGAATATGTTCTTTCGTATTTCTAACTTCTTATTACTAGCATGCAGAAACTTTATGTCCTCATAGCTCTTTGGATGCTTGGGATGCTGGAACACTTTGAAGTTGGAGTAGGTTTTGTGGGTATATCTCTCGTAAGCCCTCACGAGACTATAACTCGTCCACTAGGGACACTTAGGGGTTTAAAGGCCCGTTGCACATGCTAAGTGCAACCGTATCCTCAACGAAATGGAGTTGTTGTATTTGTTTCGGGTAATTCGCTCGAGGACTTGCAAAAGCCAAGTGTGGGGGAATTTGTTAAGTGCATATTTTGCATATATTTAGTGTCGAATCCATGCTAGTAATTGCTATATATTCTTGCAAATTATTGTATATTACGTTTGTTTCTCTCTATTTATGTTTTGCTAGGTTAATCATCCTAAAAGAAGTGAAAATAGTACAAAAGTGAAGTCTACAAGTGGAGAAGGGAAAAAGACTAAGTGAAACTCGTTCTACTCTACAAATTCTTGCTATCATCTTGAAGAGGGTGAAAAGGAGAAGCCAATAGCGAAAGAAAGAGTTCATTCTGACGTCGTATGAGAAAGTTATGGGTGAAACGAGAACATCCACACATACACAATGAAATAAACACATCAATTGTACCGACAATTTCGCTTAAGCAAAAGCAAAAGCAATATATATATATATCAAATAAAAATAGGCTTTTCTTAAAACAGGAAAACAATTAACTAACAAGATTGTTACCTCAATTTCGCATCCAACTTCTCCAATATAATCGCATCTTCTTCTTCCAGGGAGAATTGATATCGAAATACCATTATGTTGTCATCCTTATGCCAAAAACAAAAGAATAACAACAACCAACCTTTACCAGAGAAAGGTTGAAAATCGGTTTTAACAATTGCAAGCAAAAGTTGAAAACCGTCGAAACACATATGCTTTTATGCTAAACCAAAACCGATTCAACATATTGTGACTTTTTCACATATTGTTTCTACAGGAACCCCTCATGATCCTTTGATAAAGCCTACTGATAGACACACTTTTGTGTCTGAATTGTCCTCGGTGTCTCTATTGTTAGTCTCGATTTTTGAACTAATTTTGGTGTTTTTATGTTTGTGTAGGTGTTTTTGGAGAAATACACTTGTGTGGAAAAAGTTGCTCAAAAAGTGCTTTTTGGGCCCCCGGAGAAAAGTGATAAAGGCACCCTTATTTTGGATAAGGTCGCCAGCTGCTATTCGCACCCCCATTTCTGTTAGGGGAAGGTCATCTTCTTTGATTCAAATTCTGAGTTTTGGCGGGAAATGGAGCTGCAGAAGAACATAATTAGGGTTGCTGATTTGGGCATGTTTTAGGGAGACTCAATGGCTAAAACTTCATGGTTCTACTTGATTGACCATCACAGACATGGTATGGTCGATGTTTTCGACTGAATTTGGCTGGAGAAACAGAGATAAAAAAATCAGGGCAACACATTCGTGGATGAGATAATCACGGGATTACATCGTGGTTAAACGTGTGTTGCTTGTGTTTGGATTGATCTGGGTCTCTGAAAATGCGTGAAGAAGATAAATAAGGAATGTTTGACAGCTGAGAACGTGTGGAAGATCAAAGGAATGGAAAATATTGCCGTGAGAATAAAAATAATAAAGGAGGATATTTTGAAGTTATGGAGGAGATTCGATGCATCTTTCGGGTTTAAATAGGTTGAATTAGTACCGTACAAGGATGACGGAGAGTTTGGAGAGAGACAGAGAACCACAGAGCCGGAAATCAGAGTTGCAGGAAAATTCATTTCTGCTGCTGCATACCTGAAGAACACGAAGAACAGACCTTCCAAGACATTCTTTCTTTTCAACAGAGAGAATGACACAAAGCCGTGGGTCTCAGAGTTACAGTAACATCAACAGTTTATCTTTGTCGTTTCCTGTAACGGTGCTTGCAACAATTATAAACTTTGCAAACACCCAATTTTCATCATTTTCTCCCTTTTCATCATTTGTAAACCCTTTGAGCAATAATAATGATTTTTGAGCGTGTTTCCAACATGATGATGAGCTAATTCTCCCACAACCAAGGCAATGAGGAAGCTATTTGCGCATGAATAATTGGTAATTATTTATTTTCTCTCATTTATAATTTATAATTCACTCAATCAGTGCTTTTGTAGAGTTTTTAATTGTTTCAATAATTTTCTTCATTAGTTGTGATTCAATTAGATAGGTTATGCTTTGTTTAGATAATTTATGCATAGGGGATACAATTAATAGTTGAGAATTTTCCTGATTATTTGTGAATTAAGAAACAAAGGACTTAAAAGATAATTATAGTTTTGGGTCATTTACCATAATTTATTCATGTGTAATAGTTGTGATTTAGATAACTCGGACTTTCCGATGTATCGCTTTCGTAATATGTAATTTTATCTGGGTGTCGGTTTTTGTTTTTTTCTTGGTTTTTCTTCTTTCCTTCTCCCTTGTTTTTGGAGGTAAGGCCGAGGCCCCCTCCTTCTTTTTCTTCTTTCAATAAATGGGTTACTGTTAAAAAAAATAAAATAAGGGTTCACAACATATTATGAGATCGAATATCACGGTAATAAAACCGAAATCAAACATCCCATAAACCAACTTGCAATACATCATAAATATTAAACATGAAATCAAGTATTGAAATTACCTCTATCTTGTAGGGAATTAAATTGCGAAACCAACGCAAAAAGAATGAGGCCATTCTGAGTTCGGACGAAGAAGTTATGGGAAAAGAAGTTTTACACTTCTTCGTATGGGGACCTCTCACTAGGATCGGTTCACTATAATTAAAACTGTGCTGCACATGTGCATAGAATATCTTCCCCCAATAACAAAAATTGCTGCACATGTGCATGGGATCTCTTCCCCTTTTGCACCAATCACTAGGATCGGTACCCCAAGTGTTACTTGTGACGGATCACAACAATAAACTCTTTTTGACATAACTTTTGCATACAATGTCCGAATTCAATGATTTTTGGATCGTTTTGACCACAAAAGCAAGATATACACATATATTATCAGTATATATCAACATAATACACTCACAGTTACCGTTTTTTTCAAAACCCAAATATAGATAGAGAAAGTATGAGTATAGAAGAAAAGAAATCTCCTAAAGATGTTAATTAGTCATATAATAATCGAGAGATCATGTGCTCAGTTTCATGTGCTTCCTCACCTTTCAAAATTGAGAACCAAGGTGAGCATGCACATTCTTACACAACTAGGTTGTGTTAAGTTCAGTCTTGTCTTGTTTGTCATGAGTGACTAAGACAGAGTCATTCTTGACCTCTTGCTTGGTTTGTTTTCTCTTGTTCTATCTATTGTTTTTCTTCTTTGACTTGTGATGAAGAGTGTAATTATCATAACCTTTACTAGTACAAGAGATTTTGGACATAATGTCTTTCTTTAGCCTTTCAACAAGACTCTTATAATTATTGTCACCAACAATTAACAACTGAGAGTCATTCTTGTGACTAACTTTTGGTCCCTTCTTGACTAAGGAGGACTTAGGAACCCATTTAGAGTTGGGTTTCTCAGGAGAAACTTTCTCCTTCATACCACTAGGATCAATATCCTTTTAAATATTTTGAGAAACACCCTTTCTCCAATTTGGAACATCAGATCTTTTTTTTGCATTTAAAAAGTCATCCCTCTTTGTATAATTGGGTCTTTTATGAAATGACCTTGACAAGTGATATGCAAAATTTGAACTATCATTATAATAATTATTTTGTCTAAACTTAGGACAATACCGATCTGAGTTCCTTTGGGGAGCAATCTTAGCCAATTCGTTTGATACAAAAGAAAATGTATCTTGTATTTTACGAACTTTGCATCCCCATTGCAAGTGTCCTTTAATACCATAATAATAACAATATTTAGTATAAATATACGAAGTATGAGTTTTAATGTTACCTTTTTGTGGATCCTCTTGCATTGGAGCTCGACGAGTTTCTTTCATCTTCTTATGATCCTTGTTCAACGTTGTTTCTTTCTTGACATTAGAAGAAGTACTCTCTTTGATTGCTGCTGGTTTAACACTATTCTTAGGCTTGACAGACTTTTCTTCTTTACAAGAAATAGGAGCATCTTTGTCATTAGTGGAAGCCTCTGATTGAGAAGAATTTGTATCTTTAACAAATTTTACTTTTTTGCTAATATTTGAAGCATTTATTCCCTTATAGCCCAATCCTCGTGTACCACGATGATTTCTACTTGCTTATAATATTGAGGTTAAATTATTTGAGCTTGTATTGAACTTTTTAAGTTCCAAATTTTATTCTTCCAACATCTTGATTTTATAAAGAGCACTTGTGTTAGAGCATTGCTCGGTTGAACCCACCAAACGTTGGTATGTCAAGTTTGGTTGTCATATTTTAGTGAAGCAAAACTCATATTAAAGTCGCTTGATTTAAATGTACTAGAGTCAACTTCATATAGGTTAGCTTGAAAGTATTAGGGTGAGACATTACAAGTATTGTGAAGACTTGAAGAAGTGAAGAAGTGCGGAGCTACAACGACAAAATAATCCTTCCACTAGAGGTTAGTGATATTTGACTTGAACTGTTTCATTCGCTAACGTATATTCCAAGTCGTGCATATTGAAAACATAAAACTGCGAAGCATGAACACTCTAGATAGACATAGTATTAAGGAATACAATATGAAGTTTCTTGATTAACCATTAAACTTTGTGTATAAGACATCGACATAATCATATGAATGCTATTGTAATTATGTATGGGTATGAGGTGAGGATTTCGTCTTATGGAACAATGTTTACATTGTTCTGAGGAAGTAAGTTCATGATATGTGTTGTGAACCGAAAAGGAAATCTCCAGGCATTATTGGGGCTATACTTCATTGCATATCTTATGAACGACCAATATGTGTGATTAGTATAACCGCTCACGACTTGTTTGTGTTCTTGGTAAAACTATTCACATGAGGCCTGAGTTATGTACTGGTATGACTTTTATTAGTGAAACCGATCTTAAGTAATCACCTGGGGTATGATCGGGTTGTGTATGTCTGAACTTATTACTGGAAAGAGGGGAACCGATCTTAGTAAGAAGTGCAGTGCATCACAAGGGGAACCGATCTTTGTATGAGGTGCATCAAGGTTTATGGAAGAAAGGGGAACCGATCCTATGAACATGTGCAGCACGTTTTTGGGAAGGGGGAACTGATACTATGGACATGTGCAGTGCATACAAGTTAGATACCAAATATATGTGGGGAACCGATCCTAGTATCTAGTCAGCCGTATATTTGGTAAGCTAGTGTAACTATGCACAGTACTCACATGGAGGTAGAACCGAAACTTGTTTTGGTAGAACCGTAAACCCATGAGTTGTGATTGAGTAGTACTTAATCAATCACATAGTTCTTCAAAGTCAGATGAACCAATTCTAAACTTGTTTGGAAGTGTGGTAAATCGGTTTCAAGTGAGCAAGAATGAAAAATGACTTGCAAGAGTAAGATGTCGACACTCTTTGAACACGGTGCATTAATGCTTATTCTATTTTGTTCAAAGATATTCTTTAACGGCTAAGAATGAAGTAAATCCCAAGATTAAATTAAATAAGTTAAGAATCTTTTTAATTAAGGGTTTTTAATTATATATGGAAAATAAGAATTAGTAATGTGCATTTGCTAATTAAATATTTTTCAAGGAGATTTCGATCATTATTTTTGGACAGTGCATTCACAGGAATTATGAAAACCGAATTTGGTGGAGTAATGAAAATATCTTGAGAATATTTTCGGTTTTGGAAATTCCTTGGTGTCCAAACTTCCTTGTCTATAAATACTTTGAGTTTGCATTTCTAGCAAGCTAATCCTGCGTGACATAGACTTACTCTTTTGTCTTTGTTACTGGTGAAGCCGCCTATAAGAGAGGAGAGTAATCTAATTAGGTGAAATCTCTTACGGCCGCTCAATTTAAAGTCTTCTTTGGGATTGAGAAGCTCTAGCGCGACCCATTGGTGGGAAACTAGATATTGCGGTTTATCTTTAGTTTTCGTATTGATTTGATTGACTAACGGTGGTTGAACTTTGATTGCACCTAGTTTGTTTATGAGATTCTTCTCTTCTGATATAAGATTCACTCAAACTAGTTCAAGGTTTCGACAGGGATCTTTAGACTGTTGTTAGATCTAAAGACGATCTTGTGATAATCCATTGTTAACAGACTCTATTCTGTGTGTGATTGATCACAAGAGATTCAAGTAGTTGTGTGCAGGTGTTTATTGAAGATCTAAGAATATTTGAAGACAAATAAGATATTGAATATTTATAACTTGGCTTTTACAATCTTTGGTGTGCACGGTACTTGTTTGGGAAAATGAGGATCCAATTAATAATCGGTTTATCCTTGTGGTAGATTGGATTGATTAATTGAGGAAGATCGGTATCAACACATATCACTTGGTTGAAGAGTGTTGTTGGCTTAATATTAACGATTACCTTTGGGTGATTGAACATAAGATAGATCTTGGAACATGGCAAAGGATTTTATGTTAACATAAACAAGGGAACCTTTGCGCAACTCATATCACTTGGTTTAAGAGAGTTGATACCAAACAAATTTGTTATTCCTTTACTGTTTGGAATACGAACCAAAGGAATTGGTCCAAGTACATGACTTGTTTACAGGTTGGAGGCGTGGGAATATAGACGGAACTAGGTGAACTATAGGTTTAGTTGCTTGGTCTCAACTATATGAAGTTGTCTTATTTTGTATAACGGCTTAATCCTGAGAGTATTTAATTCTGGACTAGGTCCCGGGGTTTTTCTGCATTTGCGGTTTCCTCGTTAACAAAATCTTTCTGTACTTTATATTTCTGCATTATAATTGTTTTATTATAATTAAAGTAAATTGCACAAACGTTAATTCCTATTTACTTGATACGTGAATCCTATTGAGTTTAGTTAAGTATGAACCTTTGTATCAAGTAAACACACTTTGTTGTTGTATTGTCTCGATCTCCTATCCATAGACGATCACACAAAGTGTGAACCGATTTGTTGTAATATCTCGACTCAGTCCATAGACAATCACTTTCGGGGAAAGGACTTATATGACAGAAAATTTATAGCTTAAGGTATATTTAGGGTACCCTCGCCTTTTCAACTAGATAGATCATCCTCAAGGCATTTTTCTCGGGAGAGATATTCACATTCTTTCTCTTTGAAACTCTTTTGTTGAGAGTTAATCCTTGCATCAGATTCGGCAAGTTTTTCTTCAAGAGACCCTGTATTTGTTGAGAAGTATCTTCCCTAAACTTCTTGTGATCTTGATGCATCCTTTCACATTCAATCTTAATTGCTTTAAAAACATCCTGATTTCCCTCAATTACCTCTTTATAAATAAGCAATTGTTGTGAGTATTCTTCTTTCATCAAGTTATGCTCTTCATCTAGATTTTCAAACTTTAAGGTTAAATATCATTCTCTTTCAATTGTTGAAAGAAGATCATTAGAACAAATAATAAATTGTTTGCTCAATTCCTTTAGTTCAGATATTTTTACACTTGATCTTTCATCAGAAATCTCAATTATAGAACTCAATAAATTCTCGTTATCAAAAATATAATTCTCAGAGTCTGAATCAATGATTTAGAATGCAGGGCTTAACTTAGTCTCGTCTAGAGAACATTCAGACTTATTCTCAGAAAAGCAAGTAGAACTTGATGAAGAAACTCCTTTTAAGTATTTCTTAAAATCAAAACCTTCTTGTGATACGTTAAATGAGTCTTTCTTTAGTTTTCTCTCTCGCTTAACTTTACTTTGACCCGTATTTCATAGGTTGGATCGCATCAAACACATATTGTTAGATCTTTTCGTGTTTTCCTGCTCTGATACCAATTGAAAATGCGAGGGCACACAAATATACCTCAAGCTAAAACCTTTCCTTCCTATAAGTCCTTTCTCCGAAAGTTATTGTCTATAGACTGAGTCGAGACAATGCAACTAATCGGTTCATACTTTGTGTGATCGTCTATGATACGAGATCAAGACAATATAATAACAAAGTATGTTTACTTGATACAAAGGTTCAGACTTAACCAAACTCAATAGGATTCACGTATCAAGTAAATAGGAATTAACGTTTGTGTAGTTTACTTTAATTATAATAAAACAATTATAATGCGGAAATATAAAGTAAATGACACAACAAGATTTTTTTAACGAGGAAACTGCAAATGCAGAAAAACCCCGAGACCTTATCCATAATTGAATACTCCCAGGATTAATCCGATATAAAAAATAAACCAACTTCGTATAGTTGAGACCAAGCAATTAAACCTATAGTTCACATAGTTTCGTATGTATTCCCATGCCTCCAAACTGTAAACAAGTCACGTACATGGACCAATTCATTTGGTTCGTATTCCAAACAGTAAAGGAACAACAAATCTATTTGGTATCAACTCTCTTCAACCAAGTGATATGAGTTGCACAAAGGCTCTTCTGTTTATCTTAACATAAACTCCTTTGCCATGTTCCAAGATCTATCTTATGTTCAATCACCAAAAGGTAATCGTTAAGATTAATCCAATCAACACTCTTAATCTAAAGAACTGTGTTGATGCCGATCTTCTCAATTAATCAATCCAATCTACCACAAGGATAAACCGATTATTAATTGGATCCTCTTTTACCAAAACAAATATTGTGCACACCAAAGATTATAAAACCAAGTCATAAATCTTTTATCTCTTCTTTGTCTTCAAATCTTCTTAAATCTTCAATAAACACTTGCACACAACTATTTGTATCTCTTGTGATCAATCACACACAGTACGGAGTCTATTAACAATGGATCCTCACAAGATCTTCTTTAGATCTAACAACAGTCTAAAGATCCCTGTCGAAACCTTGAACTAGTTTGAGTGAATCTTATATCAGAAGAGAAGATTCTCAAGCATAAATAAACTAGGTGCAATCAAAGGTCAACCACCATTAGTCAATCAAATCAATACGAAAACTAAAGGTAAACCGCAATATCTATTTTTCCACCAACGGGTCGCGCTAGAGCTTCTCAATCCCAAAGAAGACTTTAAATTGAGCAGCCGTAAGATATTTCACCTAATTAGATTACTCTCCTCTCTGATAGAGAGGCTTCACCAGTAACAGTACAACAGAAGAAGCTTACTGTCACGAAGGATTAGTTTGCTGGAAATGCAAATTCAAAGTATTTATAGACAAGAAAGTTTGGATACCAAGGAATTTCCAAAACTAAAATATTCTCAAGATATTTTTCCATATTTTTACCAAATTCGGTTTTCATAATTCCTGTGAATGCACTATCCAAATATAATGATCGAAATCTCCTTGTAAAATCTTTAACTAGCAAATGCACATTACTAATTTTTATTTTCCATATATAATTAAAAACCTTAATTAAAAGATTCTTAACTTATTTAAATTCGATCTTGGGATTTACTTCCTTCTTAGCTTTTAAGGAATATCTTTGAACAATAAAAGAATACACATTAATGCGCGTGTTCAAAGTGTGTCGACATCTTTCTCTTGCAAGTCCTTTTTCATACTTACTCACTTGAAACCGATTTACCACACTTCAAAACAAGTTTAGAATTGGTTCATCTGACTTTCATGAACTAAGTGATTGATCAAGTACCACTCAATCTCAAACCATGGGTGTAACGGTTCTACCAAAACAAGTTTCGGTTCTACCTCCATGTGAGTACTGTGCATAGTTACACTAGCTTACCATAATTCGGCTGACTAGGTAATAGGATCGGTTCCCCGCATATATTTGGTATCTAACTTGTATACACTGCACATGTCCATAGGAACGGTCCCCCCTTGCCTAAAAACGTGTTGCACATGTTCATAGGATCGGTTCCCCTTTCTTATATAAACCTTTCTACACCTCATACAAGGATCGGTTCCCCCTTGTGATATACTGCACCTCTTCACAGGATCGGTTCCCCATTCCCAAATTTGGTCAGACACTCACAAACCCGATCATACCCCAGGTGATTAATTAAGTTAGGTTTCACTAATAAAAGTCATACAATACATAAGTCATGCCTCATGTGAATAGTTTTACCAAGAACACAAACAAGTCATGAGCGGTTATACTAGTCACACATATTGGTCGTTCATAAGATTTGCAATGAAGAACAGCCCCAATAACGCCTGGCGAATTCCTTTTCGGTTCACAACACATATCATGAACTTACTTCCTTAGAACACATGTAAACATTGTTCCCTATGATAAAATCCTCACCTCATACCCATACATAATCACAATAGCACTCATACGATTATGTCGATGTCTAATATACAAAGTTTAATGGTTAAGCAAGAAACTTCATATTGTATTCCTTAATACTATGTCTATCTAGAGTGTTCATGCTTCGCAGTTTTATGTTTTCAATATGCACGACTTGAAAGATAAGTTAGGGAATGAAACAGTTCAAATCAAATATCACTAACCTCAAGTGGAAGGATGATGTTGTGGTTGTGGCTCCGTACTTCTTCAAGTCTTCGCAATACTTGTAATGTCTCATCCTAATATTTTCAAGCTAACCTATACGAAGTTGACTCTAGTATATTTAAATCAAGCGACTCTTAAATGAGTTTTGGTTCACTAAAATATGACAACCAAACTTGACATACCAACGCTTGGTGGTTCAATCGAGCAATGCTCTAACAAGGTATATTTTTTGAATTATACTATCAAAAGGAGTAGTCTACCTTCTTATTTTCAAGAAAATAGACATCAATTATTGATTTATTTCGATTATTGTATAAGGTTTATTTTCTAAATAATACTATCAATTATTTATAAATAAAAATTCTTATTTTATAATTTTTCTTGTAATAGTTTCCGATTACATAGCATGTGCATGGATGTTTATATCTTTGCTATGTGTTTTCGGTTTATGGGATGTCTGATTTCGGTTTTCATTAACCTTAATATTCTATCTCATATGATGTAACCCTTATGGTTTGTGTGGCTTTTTGATTTAGTGGGATTAAGTTCTAGCCCATGTTGGTGGGCTTTATCAAAGGATCATAAGGTGTTCCGATTGAAACTCATATGAAAAAGAGGGGGTCTAACAACCACACCCAATATTTCGATTCGGCAATCTGTATAGACTAACTCCAATATACTTCCAAGAGAATCAACTAGACAGTCAGACTCAATCAAGGAAAATATATCCAAGAGTTATGTCTGTGTTTCTCAATGTAATCAGCAAATCAAGCATATTGAAATCCGCAATCCTGATTATTATGAGAAATAACTTGAACAGTACCAAACACTAATGTTCAAGTTCCAATCAATTTATATCAATAACCAAACACCAGAAAAAAAATTTAACGAGGAAACCGCAAATGCAGAAAAACCCTGGGACCTAGTCCATATTTGAACACCACATTGTTTTAAGCCGTTACAGACTCTAGCCTAATACAAGTTAACTTCGAACTGGAATATAGTTGAGCCCTAAATAATCTTACACTGATTAAGGTACAGTCGCGTTCCTTACACCTCTAAATCCCAGCAGGATTCTACGCACTTGATTCCCTTAGCTGATCTCACTGACAACTAAGAGTTGCTATGACCCAAAGTCGAAGACTTTATAAACAAATCTGTCTCACACAAAAAGTTTATTGAATAGGATAAATCTGTCTCCCACATAAATACCTACGAGTTTTTGTTCTGTATTTTGATAAATCAAGGTGAACATGAACTAATTGATACACCTGACTTATATTCCCAAAGAATAGCCTAGTAATATAAATTACCTCACAATAATCTTAATCGTATGGTAGCGAAAAAAGATATTGTGGACGATGAGACGAAGATGTTTGTGACTACTTTTTATCTTACTTATCGTGGATTGAATCTCGAGAAAATCTTAGAGAAGATAATACTCAATACGATAGAACATGGTAAGATCAGAACATGCAACTACAGAGAAAATAGTTAGGTATTGCTTCAGAATACCAATTAAGTCTTTAAGTTGTTAACCTATAATAGTTTTAGAAAAACTTAGGTTAAAGGAGAATCGACTCTAGTCGCAACTAATATCACACAAGAGGAGGTGTGGGGATTAGGTTTCCCAGTTTCTAGAGTTATCCCTTATATAGTCTTCAAATCAGGGTTTGGAATCAATGCTACCTTGGTAACAAAGCATTCAATATTCACTGTTAAATGAAAGTCTTATTGGATTCAAACTAATATCTTTCAGCCGTTAGATCGAACTTAGCTTGTTACACACAAGTGAAACGTGATTTCATTTAGATATGGGTAATTGTACCTAAATGTGTACACTTAGTTGGCTCAACAATAGTTAACCGATGTTATCCATATGAACACTTTCATATCAACCTTGTTCATCTCAATCACAACTAGTTCAAATGACTCAAATGAAACTAGTTCTAGACTTATTCAATTGTTTATATTCTCATAGAAGTATACAAGACACAATTGAAGCAAAATCGATTTTGATTCACTCGAATCAATTCATGAACATTATATCCATGGTTTTCAAAATATTTCATTCCTTATTATATAAATGTATTAGTTCATGAAAAAACCGATTTTAGAACATAACCTACTCAAGTATGCAAATAGGTACGCATACCTAATTATCCAGACTTGGTCTGGGTTCGTTAGTATGGGAACGGGTACGCATATTGTCGTACACAACCCAACTCAGTTGAATTCCCGAACTTGAACTGTTACGCCGGTACGCATACGGGTATGCATACTAAGTTCCCGGACTTCAACTATCAAACCAGTACACATACGGGTATGCATACTATGGTTCCCGGACTTGGAATAACTTGCAACAGTTAGCATACAAGTACGCGTACTGTGCTATATCCAATCAATGGTTAATTGTTCAAAACTCCATTTTAATCATTGAAACATTATTAGAAGACGGGAATAGCTGTCTCACACAAACTATTAACTTCAAAGCAATTTTCAAGTGATTAATAGATCAATACGAAACATTTCGAGTCTATATCAAATGACTGTCTCACACAAATCATGTAAGATGTTACCAAGAAATTTTCACATGATCATCTTTTGACTTTCGTCAAGAATAAAAGATGAACTTGGTTAAAGCGAAAGCTTACCAACACATATTTCGAGAAATATGTAATCAAGTTAAACTCAACTCGAAATATCAAATGTGTATAATTAAAGTCTATGTAGATGTACGATTTTTATCTCAATACGATATAGAATAGAAATAGTATTATTACACAACATCAAAGTTTAATTGTATCACAACTTTGACAATAATACTACAGTGATATGTATCACTCCCCCTTAGTCAATACTTCATCTCATATGAAAACCTCTCCTCCTTACATAATGATTCGTAAACTATATGTATTTGTAGTGTGAACTACACAATAATTCTCCCCCTTTTTGTCAATATAAATTGGCAAAGGTACGAAAACTGGCGGTATCATATTGAAATTCGCATAGAGATACTTCATGACTAAAAGAGAACATATCAACTTTGTTTTGATGATTTCACATAGTCAAAACTTAGTGTATTTATCAAGGAGTTTATAAAGATACAAGAAAACTCATACAATATTCCACAGCCGCAATCCCCACAAATATTTATTAATTAAGCACAAGTTCAATTAAGAACTCTCCCCCATAAAATGTCATTCCCGAAAGGAACAACACGAGCGACCTTACTTTCACAAGAAAAGAAGGATTTCTTTGGACATTAATTTGTATCCAGAAAACTAAATTAAATTAACCAAGAGAGAACCCTTGATTAATTTAATCGAAAATGCTCAACATAAGAGAACTTACGGAGCCATACAATACTTTCACATAGAAGTGCATCAGGGAAAGATCAATGCTGCGGAATATACAAAGATTCATTCTATTTTTCATCAATATTTTCATAATGACACAATAGACTTAATCTTTGACATCGAAAGTTCATTTTATTTTCCATCAATATTTGCATAATGACATAATAAACTTAACTTTTGACATATATGGGACAATCCTAGTTCGCGGACGCAAACATACATATCCCATAACATTATTTGCAATATACAAAACCAATAAAGATTAAATACTGCAAAATCATCTTCCAAAATCTACAAATGATCTTAGAAGAGAAGTACTCCAAGAATCCAAGTGCCCAAGTCCAAGAGAAAATACTCAAAAACAAGAGTCGGGACAAAGACCAACCTTAACTCATCCAAATTCAGGAATTCGCATATCCATTTTGAATAGAATTCAAAGAAAAAGAGAATGCAAAAATAATGAGGTCATTCCGAGTTCGGACGAAGAAGTTATGGCCAAAACAAGCTTTTTATGGAATAATAAAGACAAAAAACGTTTGCAAACGGGATTTCGTGACCTGTAGCAGTTTAGAAATAGGTATGCGAACTGAAGTCCCTGGATTTTGATTTTAAATGATGGTATGCATACAGCATACCTGGTAAGTATACCATGAAGGCTAAACATCCCGAACTACTATTTTTGAACCTGAACATTTAAGAACGTTAAATACAAATCAAGTTAGGTAAACGTGAACGATACACAAGGTACATGGATCATGATAAGCACTTTAGGCAAATAATAAAAACATAAATCTTGATCAAGTTTATAAACATACCTTTTAGAAGAATCCAATTACCAAAAATTCAATATCATATATACCTAACACAATATGTGCGCCCCAATTCTCGTGCTTCCCTCACCGTATACGTAACATGACATTCCTTGGTGAGGGTGCACTTACAACACAATAAAGTTGTGTTGGAGTGAACAATTGCTCACCATAAGTGACTAAAATAGACTTTTCCGCAACTATGGATTTTTCACCATCTATAGTTTTTGGCTTATTCTGTTTCACTTTTGGATTATCATGAAAGAGATCACTTTTAGAACCTTTCACATCCAAATCCATCTTTCCAAAGCACTTTTTAAGTTCCAACATCGTGGATACTGCCTTCTCCATAGTTATGGAATTTTCTGGGAGATCATTCCTTTTCACACTCAAAGCATCATTGACTTTCTTAGGCACCCACTTTTGAGTGCATTTAGGAACAAATGGAACTTCTTCCCATTACTCTCTTCTAGAATTCGCGGAAGAGAACTGGATTGACTATTCTTTTGCAAGTTAGTCTTTCTCCAATTGGGAGCCTCGGATCTTGTCTTCGTCTTTACAAAGTTATCCTTTTGATAATAATTACGATCATGTAAAGGCTTATTATGACATTTATAGGCAAATATAGGTTTATCACAGCACTGATTCCTTTGCCTAAAGGTTGGACTTCACAACCTGTAATGTCAAGGGTGTTAGTGTTAATGTACGATATAGGTTTAATCACTACTTTTGACACCCAAACAAGAATATCATGAAGTTTTTCATTCCTTATATGAAAACTACATCTCCTTTCTAGGTGACCTTTGTTTCCGCAATAATGACAAATATAAGGAACGTTCTTACCCGGATTCATGTGTGCTATTTTTGGAGGTTGATATACTTTTATCTTTCGAACCTTAACTTCCGGTGAAGGAATTTCACTTTTTCCATCAGTTGAGACCTTTTGTTGAGAAGAATCACTAGCCTTGAAATTTTTTACCTCTTTGCTAGTACTTTGAGCATCTATTCCCTTATAGCCCAATCCTCGTGTATCACGATGATTTTTACTTGCTCCTAGCATAGTGGTTAATTTGCTTGAACTAGTATTGAACTTTTTCAAGTCATCTTCCAACATCTTGATTTTATCAAGAGCAACAGCTAAATCAGGCTTAAGGCATTTTTCTCGAGCGAGATAAGCACTTTCTCTTTCATCAAAAATTGCTTGCTGGGAGTTGATCCTTGCTTCAGTTTCTGCAAGTTTCTCTTTCAACAAGAAGTATTTTTTATAAACATTATGACATTCAAGTGATTTTCTACTCAGTTTTTCCTCAGAATCTTTGAGGATCGATTCGCAAGAGCGATTCAAAACATAAATACCTCTGTAAATCCTTTTTAATTTCTTGTTTTCTCGACAGAGAGAAGTCAAAAGAGGTGTGACATGAGAAGTTCTCATATTCTTCTTTTCCAATGAATTCAAAACCTTAGCATACTCTAAAACTTCCTCATCAACATCTCTATCAATATCTGAGTCACCTTCGCCAGAAAGTTCATCCAACTGTTCTTCTAGGCGTGTTTATGATAGGTGTAGAATACACCGTATTTACTATCTAGTATTTTATGCTTTCTTTGCTATTTTTCTTGTAAATTATGTATTTTACGTGTGTTTTTGAGTTATTAGGAACTCTGGAGTCGCACGGAGGAAAAGGAGAAGAAATCGTTCAATTTGAGCTAAAAGGGTAAAAAGGTCATTTCAGGGGCAAACATTGGTTGGAGCACAGCTATGGTTAAGGGGCTCTCATTCAGGGCACCCCTTATCACTCAGCAGTGGATGTTACTATCACTGGATAGCCCTTATCCAAAGGAAGGTTGGCTGTAGCACCCAGTCAATGGGTGGTCCTTATCTTGGGCGCAAATAGCCATCCCAACCATCCCAACACCTATACCTAGTCGTGAGAAGATATTTCTTCTTCACTTTCCTTTCTTTTTAGGAATTGATGAAGCGGTGCAACCACTGCTAGAAATCGTTAACCAAAACGAGTTTGAGAAATGGTGAGGAGATTATGAAGAGGGTTCGTGATGATGGGTTTCGAATAATGCTTGAATTGGTGATACGATGAGCTCGAGTGAATTAGGGTTTGAAATTACTGATGCTGCTGAACTGTTGGTGTTTCGATCCGTTTTCGAAGGAGGAGGAAGATGTAATGGTTACTGTTGATTGAAAGAATTATCATTGACTAAATCTGGAAAGCATGACTGCAGGTGTTAGTTTAGTGGATGGTATTTGGATGAAGAAATTGGGGATCTGTTGATTGAATCGAGAGATGGTGGAATTGGTATGGGTGATATGCTACTGGAAATTGAGAAGATGGGTTGATGATTGC